>CAUJRU010000041.1:1200000-1800000 GCA_963277665.1 Viscum album | reverse complement strand
AGCAGAAAATGACCTAATAACCATCTACTCGTAGGAATGTTGGGAAAAACACCATCCCCCCGGAAATGGGGGTGTTCATCATGAAGTTCTCAACATGGGTGGGGTGTGTATAAGAAACACAAGAACTAAATTTTATACATATAGGTAATAAAGCACTCGTCCCAATCTAAGGGTCCTAAAACCAACAACCAACCCATACACAACTGCTCTAGTTGTTATCCCTACATGCACAAGTACACAACAGCCACAACTAGAGCACAACCCATTTTTGGAAAATAGTTCCCCATTGTATCAGTTCTCATTATCATGTTCAAATGATTTCATTTAAAATATTCATTCACTACCAGGAAACTAACAGGCATAACCATAATCCAAAACAACAATTGGGAGAAAAATAGCCAACCAATCCTTTAACATTCACACCTGGTTCTCTTGTAAGTAACAATATCAAAAGGGATCTGTGAGATCCCTCAAAGTAATAGAACCAAACCAATCCCCAACATATAGGGTCCAAAACATTCACCACTGGCTCTGCATGGCCTTATATTCAAAAACCAATAACATTTCAACTATAGATTCTGTCCCACCTCTACGTCACCCCACAAATGTTAAATAGAACAACCATGCATATCATTACAATAGAGAAAGTGAGTTTCTAGATTTTTACAGCACCATTTGTTAAGTTCCCTCCTTCCGTTTGGTTAACTGGGGTGATCACACAAGGATTCTTATCCATCGAGCATCCATTTAATCAACCAAGTTTACTTGATTAATCAGTTTACATGTTACAGTCATCCAATCACAAGATTAACCAAAAACCATAGCTTCATTAGTGTGCAAGAAAGGACCACCAACAGCTAAATAAGGCATTATATGGGTTGAACCAAGCACCAAGTGCATGGTAATCAAGGCTATATCAATGTCTAAAAAAAACTAGTTTTCAGTATGGTGGATTTGATTACAATTTATATGTCAACCATGACAGTAATCAAAAGATGATAGTGATGGTATATGTTGATGACATAATCTTTGGAGGATCAAATGAATCATAATGAATACTGTAGAGACCCAAAGCTTGACGTAAATAGATATTACATTACTTTTGCAGAATACTTAATACATAACAAAAATAGACACACAAGGATCGTAATAGTTCAGTGTCTTTGGAAACTTGGAACGTAATCTTCTAATCGTGGTGTAAGATCTTCAACATCTCCCATAAAGATCTTCCACATTTTGTTTCCTTACCTAAAACCTTTCTTTTAATCCTGGGGGAAAATAAAACATAAAAAGGGTGAGCTCAAATGCTCATTAATGTTAAGCATGGATAAAATAAAATATACCATATACATTTGAACTTAAAAACATGAACATAATGTTTAAACATCAAAAGCTTGATCAATGACATAAAACATGGAAGTACGTAAGGAATAGATCATAAAGAAACATTAAGAATGATAAAATAGCATGGGAATAAAACATGTAATTGTGGAAACCATTAAGCACGTGATATGATTTCCATAGTATCCAAGGCATTGCTGCCAAGACCATCTTAGTGGACAAAGTCCCTTTCTGAATCGAGTTCACTCCTCGTTCCAATCCTGTATTACTGAACCGGTTTAACTTGCCGTTCCAGCCATGTCTATCTCATGAGATATAAATCTTTACCCAATGTATTGGAGGGAGATATAGGTCCCACCCATCTCATAATGAAATCATTCTTACTTGTGCCACAAAATAAACATACATCATTCATAATAACCCAATAAATAAAATGGGTTTCATAAACATCATCCCATCATCACATAATCCATATAAAAGAAATGGATTTCATAATAAGAAAAGTGAAACCATGTAAATCATAAAGACATTATACTTGAAACATACACATATGAAATAATGTCATCTTAGATGGAAAATGGTTTTGATAAAACACTTGAAATGAATTCTTGAAGAAAATATCCTTTCTTCTTCAAAATCATTGTCTTTTTACAAAATGTCATGAAATTTTAAAAGAAAAGGATTTTGTTGAAAATATTCATGAAATATTTTGGAGGAAGCTTCATGAAAATAAGGCTTTATAAAACCGTAAAAATCCATTCGTGCCATATAAGTTAAAAAAACATTATTCTCGTACTTTTGCTGGAAAAGTCAAAAAAGTACCTCGTAACGTAAACAAAAGAAATATTCCTTACATACCATGTAGTAAAAGTCAAAAATGGGTAAAAAGGAGTTTAAACATACATAAAAACACTTTTAGAAAACATGTACATGGATGATAACAATAACCCCAGTAAATACTTACGTATAAGCAATCTCGGATAAAAAATGAGACTTGCACAATTATCCCTTACCTTAGCTCCGATATGCTTAGTACGTATCTGAAACTCCTGTATAATGATTTAAATAATGTTATTGACTTATTACAGAATCATATTAATTGTTATGATATCATATATGATTCACTTATGACTTTATATTACCCTTTCTTTTGTAAATTCCATGTTAAAGAGTGTTTTGGGTAAAATCGTTTCATTTGTCATCTGTGTTTTGACTTGTAATTATTCATATGATTACTTAGATCATGATTACTTACATCCAGAATGTAAAACATGATTTATATATAATATATATTCAGAATATACATATATATAACAGATTCATAAATGAAAAGAAATACACTGTTCATGGAGACGGTAGGTCGTACGTACGCATGAACGTTGTTTTCGTTTCCTCATTGAATTGAATGGAATTAATTGGATGAAATACATATATATATGTACATAAATAAAGTATCATTATTATGTCATTTATTTCATGATTACTTATTATATATACTTTATAATCATTTATGAATGGTTAATCATTGAGAATGAATCTCATCGCGTCGTGGAGACGGTATTCCGTACGTACGCATGAGCGATGATATCGTTCCCATGATCGAGGAATTTTATTGGAGTGTATGTATACTATTACAGAATCAATATCAATTTACAATAATCATATATAGTTATTATTTACACCATTATACCCATCCAAGTAAGGTGGTGGTGGAAAATAGATTACACCACGGCGTGGAGACGGTATTCCGTACGTACGCACGCGCGGTGATTTCATTTTCCGTAGGATGGATAGATGGTGAAATAGGGTTGTTTAATACTTATAATAACATATCATTATATGAGTGATACTGATGTTATTACTTCATAATGAGACAACCTAAGAAGAAGAAGTGGAAGAATAAATAAAGGTGAAAGAATCGGTAACGGAAATTACCTCTTCTTTGAAGCGCCTCTTTGAGACCTCCTCTTAGGGCACTAAAATTGGTCTTTGAAGAAGACCAGAAACTATAGAATGTTTCTAGGTAAGTGGAGAATAGAATTGTTCAGGGTTTTTCTGAGCTTTAAGGCTCAAAGTGGTGTGTGGAAGAGAGGGAGGAGGTACCCTTTTATAAGGGAGGAGAGGGGCACCTTTGGAATTCTTAAAAATATTAATTTATAATAAATCTAACCCCACTTAAAAACCTCCAAAAATGACTCATATTCTAATATTAGATGAGATAGGGTTGTAATATCATCAACCAATCAAATTTAGACATGTTTGGATCTTATTTTAAACCTTATCATTTTGATTTATCCTTATTTAATCTATTTAAGTTTATTTGTGGTAATAAAATTATAAATTTTAAATTATAACAAATAATTACTTATCTGTTGTGAATTTTCCATAATTGTTTACTTTATAACATTATAGACCATATAAATTTAAATTTATAATTTTTAAATATTTTTGTGATTTTTAAACAATTTTATAATATGTTATTTTTATAAAATAACAATAGTGTCAATTTTGACACTATTCATTTATTTGAATTTAAATAGAATATATACAGAAGATATGTTCGAACTAAAATCATTAATAGATTCATAAAATGTCATATGTATCTATAAAATTAGCGGATCTCATTAAATAGTTCATATAATATTTATTTTATTATTTTTAAAACTATTTATTTGGTTTATCTCTTAATAAAATAATTACTACAACATTTTTCTATAATTATTTAATATACATATTTGTTGCATAAAAATTATAAATAAAATTCTATGATGCAGATAAATCTATTACCTTTCACAATAATACTTTTAATCGAATTTATCATCTTAAAATCACAATATTTAAATTGTTATATTTATTAAATTATGAAGGTGACAACTTTGGCATCATTTAAAATAAAATAATATAAGTGTCATAATCACTTTTTTAAGGCTCCAAACAGTTATATATTAGGTCATTGGATGATTAAGGTGTAGATATAAACTACCAATAAGTTTTGGTCAGGTTTGTGGGCCTTTTAATGGATATTAGTATTTCAATAAAAACTATATTACTTATTTTTCACTTAATAAATAATTTCTGTATCATTAATGTATCACCATTAATGACAATTATTTAATCCCTAAAAATTCTAAATAAATTATCATGATGTAGATAATTTTATTAGCTTTCTGTAGAATATTCATGTTCTAATTTTTATGATGTTTATCACTAAATTAAAATTATTATACTTATAAGATTTAAGAGAGTGACATGTTGTCACTTTCTTTGGTTTTAATAATAATTAAATTATTTTCATGGTCAAAAGTCCATAAAATGAATCTAATCCGACCCTTAGGTTATATGGGTATACTTTTAGCCATCCAATAGATATTTGGCATGTGTTAGGGTAATTTTATAATATTATATTTACCCTTAATTACCCGATTTACCTTTAACTATGGTAAATAAAATTTACCGTAGTTACTATTCATAATTCCCGAAAATAAAAAGTAGCTTATTAACATAATTTGGACCCACTGATTCCAAATATGGAATCCATTTTTCCAAATTCAATACACAAAAGTTGCAGAAATTAAATTAAAATTAATCTCGTTGTCGAAAGAAGACGGGTTTTTCTTTAAAACATTGCAAAAGATTGAATTGATTTAACCTAGGAATTTAATGTAAAATCAATGCTAATGACATACATTATATTAAATGGTAAAAATATATTCTATTTATACTTTAAAACCATTCAATATTATAATTTAACCATATGAATTATTGTGATGAAAAAAGTTGTTTTTAATTAAAATATAGCGTGTTTTTACTATTCATCAAAATATGAAAGTTACCTAAATAATATGAAAATTTTATCCAAAGTAAATTTTTATTTCTTGATTCCAAAGAAGAATTTTATTTTGTCCAATTTAACTTATAAACATGTCTAAAACTAGATTTAAAGTGGGTGCGCCATCAAAAGGAGGCAAAACTGCATTTTTTTGAAAAATACTTATTTTACCTGAAAAATTTATTTTGTTCTTATACCATGTTCTAGAAAATGTGTAAGATGAATAATAATGTTATAAAATTCAAAATTTAGTTAATACTATTCATAACGGCTAGTTCATAATAATATTATAATAATATATCGTTGTTTAGTAAAACCCGGTATTGCGTACAACACACGCTATCAAGGAATGTCGTGATTGCGTGTAATGCAAGCCAAGTCAGGGTTGCGTCTTGTGCAAGAAGCCTTCATTGTTTCATATAACATAATCCAACCATATTTCTTTTATACATTGAATATATATATATATATATACTCAATGTTGCGTAGAATAACTATTATCAAAATTATGTGTAACACGATCCAAGAATAGTGTTGCATATACTGCAAGCTAATACGGTGTTGCGTATAGAGCAAGGTAGTCTTGGTGTAGCATACAACACAAGAAATTAATGAAATTAAAAGAATATTTTTCATAAAATCTCAGGGTGTTACATTCTACCCCCCTTAAAATGAATTTCGCCCTCGAAATTCGTCAGGGTTATAAATTGTTTACTACTTGAAAGTTTGTTTAATAGAAACCCACATCGTAAAAAGGAATACCAAAACATGGCTTTAAAAACTAAAGTATGAAATGTAATGGTTACCCAAATTAAATCATCACTGGGTTTCCACGTAGGAGAACATAGGTGAAAATATGGATATGGAAGAAAAATATAACCATCAAGTTCTGATGGAGAGTGGTAGAGAACATGGCTATGAAAAAACCAACAATCACAAAGCTATTGATTTTTGATGATCTAAGTTACCATCTGATTCACCAGATATAAGGGAACTAGGACAACATTTTTGGTTTTCAAGATCATTTCCCTAAAGTTGATGAATTAAAAGAAATACTTGCATGATTTTGGTACAATCTCACTGTTGTTCGTGAATTGAATAATTCCCACTTCATACCTTAAAGAAATGAAGTTGAATTTGTTATTCGTGATGTGTTAGCAGATCATGTGATAGAATGATGGGTCATTCCATATCTTTCAAACAAAAGGTTATCAAAAGTTATAAGTCCATCTTATGGTTAGATTAATCGTATATGGTTCCAAAAATGAACTTATACTTCATATATCATACTGCTTAATAAAATAAAACTAGTTTCTACTAACCAGGGACTTACTGTAGGCCAGTGGTAGGCGATAAAGGCCAGTCGCACTTTGGTTGTGGGTTTGATTCCCACAGCCTTGTCCGATGCGATGGGTTGTCGCCCGTCCTGCAGGTTGTCCTTTTTCTAAAACTATATTACTATAACATCCCATCAATAATATCGAAAAAACTTCTATCCTTAAACAATACTAACTTATGTCCAACATAATCCATTCCAATCTTTAGGCTTATCCATAATACTGTATTCCACTCTCATAATATAGTGAAAACAATTACCAGATATTTAATACCATCGTTGATCCCCATATATCATAAGATATGTCTTGTTGGTCACATTCCAAACATTCGAAGGCCTTAATCATGTATTCTCTTGAAAAATGAATACCCATTGAACCTTAGTGAAAACATGAATGTAGTTAAAAGTTAACACTTTCCACATACCAAAATCCTCAAAATTCTATATACTCAAACCATGATATCACTTAGTCCTTATATCAATCATGAGCTCATGAATACAATCAAACATCTCATTATCTTCTTATTCCTTCATTATGCACATATCATCTACTTTACAAAAATATTTGAATAACCTTCCTTGGTTACTGGTACCATTCAACATATACTTTCAAATACTTTTAGGAAAAACAATAGTGTAACAATCCTTAGATGATTCTTTATTCCATAGTACCATTAACTATACAACATAACTCTCGATAAACATACAATCTTTCCACTACCTTCTAAAACAACTGACTGAGCTTCAACACTTCTTTCATCTCATATATCATTTTTAGTCTCCTCATCATCATCCACATAAATACTACCCATATGACCATGCTGATTCTCTTTATGAGATTTTCTATTAGGGCATTGGTTTTCATAATGCCCGTACATTCCACATTTAAAACATCTAATCATTGTTGATGTCATAGAAATACCATTATCCTTGTCCATGGTGTTAACTGAACCTTTTCCTTTGCACTTACTGGATTTGTGTCCTTATTTTCCACACCCAAAGCATCTTCCAGTTCCTTTGAAACAATCTCCCTGATGCCTCTTCCCACATGATTTACAAAGGGGAAATTTAACTTTCTTTCCTCTATGATCATCATGAAACTCCATCTTTCTCTTATTAGCCGAGTCAGGAAACTTACCAAATTTTAATTTATTGATCATATTATGAGATTTCTGATTTGGCATAATAATTATGTTTGGACTTCCAAATACCATTTCATTTGGTTGATCATGAAGAATATCATTCCATTGTCCATCATATCCTCCATTATCGTGAATCATCTTGTTTCCAGCCATTTTCTAAAACCCAAAAAGAATAGTGTGAGAGGAAAAAATCATGCTAGGGAAAACAACATAGTAAAGGGGGAGTATCCTCAATATCTAACATCTTAGGTTAAATTCTATGATCGTTACCGTAGTTCTAGGACTTTATCCTATATGTATACTTATCCTTAGAGACATCCCTAGACATACCTTAGAAATATCTCTAGGGATATCATTAACGTTTTCGCATCCTAGTTTTCAAAGGTTGACTAAACCTTTCCTCTGATACCAACTGTAGAGACCCAAAGCTTGACGTACATAGATATTACATTACTTTGGCAGAATACTTAATACATAACAAAAATAGACACACAAGGACTGTAATAGTTTAGTGTCTTTGGAAACTTGGAACGTAATCTTCTAATCGTGGTGTAAGATCTTCAACATATCCCATAAAGATCTTCCACATTTTGTTTCCTTACCTAAAACCTTTCTTTTAGTCCTGGGAAAAAATAAAACATAAAAAGGGTGAGCTCAAATGCTCAGTAAGTGTAAGCATGGATAAAATAAAATATACCATATACATTTGAACTTAAAAACATGAACATAATGTTTAAACATCAAAAGCTTGAGCAATGACATAAAACATGGAAGTGCGTAAGGCATAGATCATAAAGAAACATTAAGAATGATAAAATAGCATGGGAATAAAACATGTAATTGTGGCAACCATTAAGCACATGATATTATTTCCATAGTATCCAAGGCATTGCTGCCAAGACCATCTTAGTGGACAAAGTCCCTTTCTGAATCGAGTTCACTCCTCGTTCTAGTCCTGTATTACTGAACCGGTTTAACTTGTCGTTACAGCCATGTCTATCTCATGAGATATAAATCTTTACCCAATGCATTGGAGGGAGATATAGGTCCCACCCATCTTATAATGAAATCATTCTTACTTGTGCCACAAAATAAACATACATCATTCATAATAACCCAATAAATAAAATGGGTTTCATAAACATCATCCCATCATCACATAATCCATATAAAAGAAATGGATTTCATAATAAGAAAAGTGAAACCATTTAAATCATAGAGACATTATACTTGAAACATACACATATGAAATAATTTCATCTTAGATGAAAAATGGTTTTGATAAAACACTTGAAATGAATTCATGAGGAAAATATCCTTTCTTCTTCAAAATCATTCTCTTTTTACAAAATGTCATGAAATTTTAAAAGAAAAGGATTTTGTTGAAAATAGTAATGAAATATTTTGGATTAAGCTTCATGAAAATAACGCTTTATAAAACCGTAAAAATCCATTCGTGCCGTATAAGTTAAAAAAACATTCTTCTCATACTTTTGCTGGAAAAGTCAAAAAAGTACCTCGTAACGTAAACAAAAGAAAGATTCCGTACATACCATGTAGTAAAAGTCAAAAATGGGTAAAAAGGACTTTAAACATACATAAAAACATTTTTATAAAACATGGACATGGATGATAACAATAACCCCAGTAAATACTTACGTATAAGCAATCTCGGATAAAAAATGAGATTTGCACAATTATCCCTTACCTTAGATCTGATATGCTTTGTACGTATCTGAACCTCTTGTATAATGATTTAAATAATGTTATTGACTTATTATATAATCATATTAATTGTTATGATATCATATATGGTTCACTTATGACTTTATATTACCCGTTCTTTTGTAAATTCCATGTTAAAGAGTGTTTTGGGTAAAATCGTTTCATTTGTCGTCCGTGTTTTGACTTGTAATTATTCATATGATTACTTAGATCATGATTACTTACATCCAGAATGTAAAACATGATTTATATATAATATATATTCAGAATATACATATATATAATAGATTGATAAATGGAAAGAAATACACCGTTCATGGAGATGGTAGGCCGTACGTACGCATGAACGTTGTTTTCGTTTCCTCATTGAATTGAATGGAATTAATTGAATGAAATACATATATATATATACATAAATCCAGTATCATTATTATGTCATATATTTCATGATTACTTATTATATATACTTTATAATCATTTATGAATGGTTAATCATTGAGAATGAATCTCATCGCGTCGTGGAGACGGTATTCCGTACGTACGCACGAGCGATGATATCATTCTCATGATCGTGGAATTTTATTGGAGTGTATGTATATTATTACATAATCAATATCACTTTACAATAATCATATATAGTTATTATTTACACCATTATAACCATACAAGTAAGGTGGTGGTGGAAAATAGATTACACCACGGCGTGGAGACGGTATTCCGTACGTACGCATGCGCGGTGATTTCGTTTTCCATAGGATGGATAGATGGTGAAATAGGGTTGTTTAATACTTATAATAACATATCAGTATATTATTGATACTGATGTTATTACTTCATAATGATACAACCTAAGAAGAAGAAGTGGAAGAAGAAATAAAGGTGAAAGAATCGGTAACGGAAATTACCTCTTCTTTGAAGCGCCTCTTTGAGACCTCCTCTTAGGGCACTAAAATTGGTCTTTGAAGAAGAACAAGAACTATAGGATGTTTCTAGGGAAGTGGAGAAGAGAATTGGGCAGGGGTTGGCCGAGCTTTAAGGCTCAAAGTGGTGTGTGGAAGAGAGGGAGGAGGTGCCCTTTTATAAGGGAGGAGAGGGGCACCTTTGGAATTCTTAAAAATATTAATTTATAATAAATATAACCCCACTTAAAAACCTCCAAAAATGACTCATATTCTAATATTAGATGATATAGGGTTGTAATCTCATCAACCAATCAAATTTAGACATGTTTGGATCTTATTTTAAACCTTATCATTTTAATTTATCCTTATTTAATCTATTTAAGTTTATTTGTGGTAATAAAATTATAAATTTTAAATTATAACAAATAATTACTTATTTGTTGTGAGTTTTCCATAATTTTTTACTTTATAACATTATAGACCATATAAATTTAAATTTAAAATTTTTAAATATTTTTGTGATTTTTAAACAATTTTATAATATGTTATTTTTATAAAATAACAATAGTGTCAATTTTGACACTATTAATTTATTTGAATTTAAATAGAATATATACAGAAGATATGTTCGAACTAAAATCATTAATAGATTCATAAAAGGTCATATGTATCTATAAAATTAGTGGATATCATTAAATAGTTCATATAATATTTATTTTATTATTTTTAAAACCATTTATTTGGTTTATCTCTTAATAAAATAATTACTACAACATTTTTGTATAATTATTTAATATACTGATTTGTTGCATAAAAATTATAAATAAAATCCTATAATGAAGATAAATCTATTACCTTTCACAATAATACTTTTACTCGAATTTATCATCTTAAAATCCCAATATTTAAATTATTATATTTATTAAATTATGAAGGTGACAACTTTGGCATCATTTAAAATAAAATAATATAAGTGTCATAATCACTTTTTTAAGGCTCCAAACGGTTATATATTAGGTAATTGGATTATTAAGGTGTAGATATACCCTAAAAATAAGTTTTGGTCAGGTTTTTGGGCCTTTTAATGGATATTAGTATTTCAATAAAAACAATATTACTTATTTTTCACTTAATAAATAATTTTTGTATCGTTAATGTATCACCATTAATGACAATTATTTAATCCCTAAAAATTATAAATAAATTATCATGATGTAGATAATTTTATTAGATTTCTGTAGACTATTCATGTTTGAAGTTTTATGATGTTTATTACTAAATTAAAATTATTATACTTATAAGATTTAAGAGAGTGACATGTTGTCACTTTCTTTGGTTTTAATAATAATTAAATTATTTTCATGGTCAAAAGTCCATAAAATGAATCTAATCCAACCCTTAGGTTATATGGGTCTACTTTTAGCCATCCAATAAAATTTTGTCATGTGTTAGGGTAATTTTATAATATTATATTTACCCTTAATTACCCGATTTACCTTTAACTATGGTAAATAAAATTTACCGTAGTTACTATTCATAATTCCCAAAAATAAAAAATAGCTTATTAAAATAATTTGGACCCACTGATTCCAAATATGGAATCCATTTTTCCAAATTCAATACACAAAAGTTGCAGAAATTAAATTAAAATTAATCTCGTTGTCGAAAGAAAACGGGTTTTTCTTTAAAACATTGCAAAAGATTGAATTGATTTAACCTACGAATTTAATGTAAAATCAATGCTAATGACATACATTATATTAAATGGTAAAAATATATTCTATTTATACTTTAAAACCATTAAATATTATAATTTAACCATATGAATTATTGCGATGAAAAAAGTTGTTTTTAATTAAAATATAGCGTGTTTTTACTATTCATCAAAATATGAAAGTTACCAGAATAATATGAAAAATTTATCCAAAGTAAATTTTTATTTCTTGATTCCAAAGAAGAATTTTATTTTGTAAAATTTAACTTATAAACATGTCTAAAACTATATTTAAAGTGGGTGCACCATCAAAAGGCGGCAAAACTGCATTTTTTTGAAAAATACTTATTTTACCCGAAAAATTTATTTTGTTCTTATACCATGTTCTAGAAAATGTGTAACATGAATAATAATGTTATAAAATTCAAAATTTAGTTAATACTATTCATAACGGCTAGTTCATAATAATATTATAATAATATATCGTTGTTTAGTAAAACCCGGTATTGCGTACAACACACGCTATCGAGGAAGGTCGCGATTGCGTGTAATGCAAGCCAAGTCAGGGTTGCATGTTGTGCAAGAATCCTTTGTTGTTTCATATAACAGAATCCGACCATATTTCATTTATACATTGAATATATATATATATATATATATACTCAATGTTGCGTAGAATAACTATTATCAAAATTGTGTGTAACACGATCCAAGAATAGTGTTGTGTATACTGCAAGCTAATACGGTGTTGCGTATAGCACAAGGTAATATTGGTGTAGCATACAACACAAGACATTAATGAAATTAAAAGAATATTTTTCATAAAACCTCAAGGTGTTACAAATACAGTTTTCCAAATTTATGAAAAGTGATTTTGAAATATCAATGATTGGTGAACTGACATTTTTCCTTGGTTTACAGGTAACACAAGGAAAGAATGACACATTCATTTCTCAATATAAATATGCCAAGGAAGTTTTGAGAAGGTTTGTAATGGATAATTACAAGGATATGAAGACTCTAGCAGCTACTCGGATGAAACTGTCTTGGGATGATGAAGGAAAAGCGGTCAATGTCACAGAATGTCATGACCCGCCTTCTCCAAGATGAGGGAAGGGACATAAAACTATCAGACCCTTCCCTCCTCAAGTTGAAAAATAGATAATGACCCCTAAGTCCCACCTCCAATAGGCCTTAGAGTGGCGACTAGCACCAAGGGTATAGAATCTCACATAAAATAGAAGGCATTACCCTTTTTATATAATAATATTGGGAGATAAGATTGTAAATAACCAACAACTCCAAAGACTGAAATAAAAGTAAATCCCAAAATCCATTCCCATATGCATGCCCAAAATAAAGTGATAAAAAGTACAATAAAATCTAAAGGAAAGTACCAAAAGAAAGTAAAAGTAGCAACGAAAACTCCTGACACCCAAGCTAGTAAGGTCAGGCACGGTCCTCAAAGTCATTTTGGAAACCTGAAAGTAGTTTTATATGCATAGGGTGAGTATAAAAGTAAACTTAGTAGGGAAAACCAAAACCTATCTTGCATAAGTGGGGAGGCATTCTAATGCCTTGTGAGAAATAGAGATAACCAAAACACCTATCAAGGAAACTATCCACCCAGCCTCACCAAGGCACACTCCCCAAATAATGCAATTCAGGTAAATTAATAGTAATATCACATCGATATTTGGGTACCCCGTACCACTTTCTCACTAGTTATTTAGGACATCCTACGCATCAGAACTCCCCCATAAGTTCCAATGAAGTCCCACTACCACCCCAACAACAAACCCATGGGCCATCCCAACCGCACATCTATCCAACCTGTAGACACCTGGGCCACCACAACCACACATAACCACATCTGCAGACACCTGGGCCACCACAACCACACATAACCACACTCACAGACACCTAGGCCACAACAACCACACATAACCACGCCCACTGACACCTGGTCCACAACTACCTAGATTACATCACAACCTCCATCATCTATGGGTAGTTCTATGATGAAATTCATCGAGACATCATCCCACTTCTACTCAGGAACATCTAAGGGCTGCAACAGACCGTCGGGAACATGGTGTCCAGCCTTCACCTGCTGTCACACGAGGCACCTTGCCACAAAATTTGCCACTTCCCACTTCACTTTGGACCACCAAAACTGACATATCAGACCCCGGTAAATCTTGGAGACTCCTGATTGTATCACCATGGCTAAGCTATGGAACACATGGATAACTCCCTCATGCATCATCTCTGGGGCAAACAACTTCCCAGGGAAAAGCATCTGATTCTGACCATCCTCTGACCATCCTTCTGAAGCATCACCCTGGCTAACATGATCACGCATCACTTCAGCCTCTAAATCTCCCCACTGAGAATCTTCCACCTACCGTACCAAGGAATACTGCACTTTCATCTAGAACAAACATCCTCTACCATCCTCCACTCTCACGCTGAGATGTAAGGCAACCAACTCCTCCATTGCTTTCCAAGCATTGGCTGACTCCCAAACCACATCCTTATGTGACTTCCTTCTCAAGGCAGTAGCCACCATGTTTCCCTTTCCTGAGGTATAGGAGATCTCAAAGTCATAGTTCTGGAGGAACATCATCCACCTCCACTGCTGCAAGTTTATTTCTCACTAGGAGAATACATACCTCAAGCTCTTATGATATGTGAAGACCACGAAGCATTCTCTGATGAGGTAATACTGCCACAGTTTCACCAAGAACACAATTGATACAAGCTCTAGGTCATGGGTGGAATAGTTACGTTCATGAGGACATAACTTCCTAGACCCATAAGATATCACTCCCTTCTACTGGATCAGCACACACCCCAAGCCTAGATCGGAAGCATCACAGAGCACTTAAAATGTTACCCCTTCCTCTAGAAACCTCAGTACTGGGGTACTGACCATCTTCCCTTTTAGATAACTAAATTTTTCATGACACTACTCACTCCATATTAAATCCTGGTATTTTTTGATCAAGGTCATCAAAGGTGCTTCAACTCGAGAGAAGTTGGGCACAAACCTTTGGTAGTAACCTGACAGTCCTAGGAAACTAGGAAACTCTACCACATTCTTGGGTGTTGCCCAAGAAACAACCACTTCAACCTTCAACGGGTCCACCGCTATCCTCTGTTGGGACACCACGTGTCCAAGTAAGTTCACCTATTGTGTCTAGAACTTTCACTTGTACAACTTCCCATAGAGCTGGTGGAGTCAGAGGACCTCCAAAATTGTCCTTATATACTTAGCATGATCCTCTTCTGATCTTGAGTAGATCAACATGTCTTCAATGAACATGACCACAAACTGGTCCAGATACTCGTGGAAAATAGAGTTCATGAGCCCCATGAACATAGTTAGTGCATTCGTAACACCGAACAACATGACTAAAAACTCAAAGTTCCCATACCTACATCTGAAAGAAGTCTTTGGGATGTCACCATCCTTCACCCTCAACTTGTGATATCCAGACTGCAGGTAAATCTTAGAGAACCAACATGCTCCCATGAACTGGTAAAAAAGGTCGTCGGTCCTCGAGAGGGGGCAACGGTTCTTGATTGTCACCTGATTCAGTATTCGGTAGTCTATGAACATCCTGAGACCATTGTCTTCCTTCTTTGAAAACAAGACTAGAGCACCCCATGGCAATGCGTTTGGTCGGATAAAACCCTTCTTCATTAGGTCATCAACTTGAATCCGCAAATCCTGCAACTCAGAAGGCGCCATTTGATATGGAGCCATCAAAATCGGGCGGGCACCGGGATGTAAGTCTATCCCGAACTCAACATCACATCAAGGGGGTAGAGTCACAACCTCTTCGAGGAAGACATCTAAGAACTCACTAACAATCCCTAGAACTTCCACCATCTCTAAGTCTTCCAATTCCACTGACAGCTCTTCTAAAAAGGAAAGAAGGGGCTCCCCAAGCTAGATGCCCTCCTGGAAACCCCACTCTCCAACGAAATCTATATAATGGCCACCTATATCTGAGAACACGACCCTTATACAGAATTATTCGATAATAGCACACATGGAAAATAGTCATTCGATACCCAGGATGATATTGTATGGCTGCATTTGCAGTATAAAGAGATCCCCACTCGATTGATGCGGCCCCAACATCAGCTTACATCCTCGACAAACATCAAACAAGCTAGTCTGACCTCCAACTGGCATACTCAACACCAGGGGAATGGAAGGTATCTCTAATTCTAGTCCCAAGGCATGGTCTAGACTGGGTATAATAAAGGAGTGTGAAACTCCTAAATCAAACAACACACATGCAAGAGTGCTAAAAAAATTGATCATACCTTGAACGACCTCTGTCCTTTCTGGAACTGCTACCTCTGCAGTGTACAACTTCCCGTGCCCAACTCCTCTACCCCTCAGTAGTTGAACTCCTCCCTGACCATGCTCTAGTCGAGGTACCTAAGGAGTTACTTGAGGTCAGCCTCCTCCAACACCGTATACCCTTAGTGGAGTGGGAGCTCGCTGTCCCTACTGTTGCTGTTGAGGTGGGCGTTGAACCTTCCCACCGCCATTGTATAGCACTCAGTCTAGGAACTAATTTTGAAGGTTCCCATAGCTACCACAGGTAAAGCATCTCAGTTCAAGTCTCATATAGAAAGGGTGAGGACCGGGAGGTCAGAACTGGAATTTTTGAGACCTGCTCCCCACCGGCTGAAACCTGGAAGGCCCTGATGTTGGAGGCCTACTGCTAATGGTCTTCCCCTTTGACAAACTCAATTAGATCCACTCTTAAGGAACACCTCTCAGTGTGTGAATCCTCTCCACCACTTCATCCTTCTTCTAAACCTCCAAGTACATTGGTAGAGTGAAGGGAGTGGCAACATACTGAAGAGAATATCAGAGTGCCTCCTCTAAGCATATTGCCTGCGACTCCTCATATGGAAAAAGGTCTAGATAAAAATGAGGTAGATCCTTTAACTTGATCCCCAACTCACTTACCGACATACTCCCTTGCTAGAGGGAGAGAATATCTTTCCTCTTTTCAGCCTTCGTCATGGAAGAAAGGAATTTCGCCCGAAACTCCTTCTCAAAGTCAGTCCACAAAACTTCAACTTTCTTCTTCTCCCCAAGATAGAGTGTCCAGCACTAACGTGATGCTCCCCATATCTATCTCATAGACAGAGGATCCCAGTACTCTGTCAGAGCCTGAATCAAGCTGAAGGAAATCACGAGATTCTTAAGCCAGCTCTCTGTCTACATGTTTGAGATGCTGCCCTCGTACTTTTTGAGCGTCTGCCGATGAAAGGCATTAAGCATTTTCTTCCACTTGTCATCCTCCTCCTCTTGATCAGCCCTCTACCGATCAACCTATTGGGCCTTGACTACCCAAACCACCTATGGAGGAAGTCCTGTTTCCATAGCTGAAAAGATAAACAAATAATTCTTAATACCAAGTAGTGTAGAAGATTCCTTTTAAATTTTGTTTAAATTTTTTATTTATTTTAAAATTCCCAAAACAACCAAAACACACAAGAACACAAGTCATTATGATTCATTTACCTTTCCTTGGGTCTCTACCCTATAATCAGTGTAGTTGTACTTGGTCGTTTAGTAGGTCTAGAGTCCTTGCATTGGATCATAGGGGGCCTTAAAATCTCGTGTTCTAGCCAGTCTTCCCTTGCTTGTTTAATGCACCAAAATTGTCTATCACGGTTGCCCTAACATCCCATGAAATCCTCACTGTGCCTAACCATGAACTTCATCCTATCTCTCAACCATTATCTCTGATACCATTCTATCATGACCTGCCTTCTCCAAGATGAGGGAAGGGACATCAAACTATCAGACCCTTCCTTTCTCAAGTTGAAGGAGAGATAATGACCCCTGAGTCCCACCTCTAATAGGCCCTAGAGTGGTGACTGGAACCAAGGGTATAGAATCTCATGTAAAATGGAATGCATTGCCCTTTTCATATAATAAGATTGGGAGATAAGATGGTAAATCCCCAAAAACTCTAAAGACTGAAATAAAATTAAAGCCCAAAATACATTCCCATATGCATGTCCAAAATAAAGTGATATAAAGTACAAGAAACACTAAAGGAAAGTACCAAAAGAAAGGAAAATTAGTATCAACAACTCCTGACACCCAAGATAGTAAGGTTTAGCATGGTTCTTAAAGTCCTCCTAGAAACTTGAAAGCAGTTTTATATACATAGGGTGAGTATACAGGTATACTCAGTAGGGAAAACCAAAATATCCCATACACAAGTGGGGAGGCATTCTAATGCCTCGTGAGAAATTGAGATAACCAAAACACCTAGCAAAGAAATTATCCACCCATCTTCACCAAGGCACACTCCCTAAATAACACAAGTTAGGTAAAGTAATAGTAATAGCACATCGATATTTGGGTACCCTCACCACTTTCAAACTGGTTATTTAGGACATCTTATGCATCAGACCTCCCCCAAAAGTTCCATTACAGTCCCACTGTCACCCCAACAACAACCCCATAGGCCATACCAACTGCACTTCTATCCCACCCACATACACCTGGACCACCACAACCACACATAACCATGATCGTAGACACCTAGTCACAACAACCACACATAACCACGCCCACAGACACCTGGGCCACAACAACCACTGCCACACTCGAAGACACCTGGGCCAGAACAACCACTACCACGCACGAAGACACCTAAGTCTCATCCTGAAGATTCTTGGGAAATAAACCTGCCTGCACAAACCTGGGACAACCACCATAACACACTCTGCCTGAATATTCTTGGGCCATAATGAACCTTAGGCTGTCACAGCCTACCCAAAGAGTCTTTGGATACCTGGGAGTGGAATCATAAAAGGAGCTAATAACCAACCACTGATAGGAATGTTGGAAAAAACACCCCCCCCCCATGAAATGGGGGTGTTCGGCATGAAGTGCTCAACATGGGTGGGGTACGTATAAGAAACACAAGAACTAAATTTTATACATATAGGTAATCAATCACTCATCCCAACCTAAGGGTCCCGAAACCAACGAACATCCCGTACACAACCACTCTTGCTACTATCCCTACATGAACAAGTACACAACAGCCACAACCAAAGCACAACCCATTTCTGGAAAATAGTTACCCATTGTACCAGTTCTCATTATCATGTTCAAATGATTTCATTTAAAATATTCCTTCACTACCAGGAAACTTACAGGCATAACCATAAGCCAAAACAATAATTGGGATAAAACAGCCAAGCAAGCCTTTAAGCATTCACACCTGATTATCTTGTAAATAATAACATCAAAAGGGATCCATGAGATCCCTCGAAGTGCTGTAACCAAACCAAGACCCAAATTACAGGGTCCAGAACATTCACCATCGGCTCCACATGGCCTCAGATTCACAAACCAATAACCTCTAAACAAGAGATTCCATCCCCCCTCTACGTCACCCCAAAAACGTTAAACAAAAAAACCATTCATATCATCATAATAGAGCAAATGAGTTTTCAGATTTATCCAACACCATTCGTTAAGTTCCCTCCTTCCATTTGGTTAACCGGGGTGATCACACAAGGGTTCTTATCTATTGGGAATCCATTTAATCAACCAAGTTTACATGATTAATAAATTTCCATGTTACAGTCATCCAATCACAAGATTATCTAAAAAACAGAGCTTCATTAGTGCATAAGAAAGGACCACCAACAGCCATGATTTTCAGTGAACATAATCCCATACAATTTACAACATAAAAACAAAGCTACAGGTTTTGTGGAATGTTAAGAAGTGAGCTTGTTTCTTCAACCAGTCCACCACTACATAGATTGTATCACAGCCTCCCTCAGTTCTGGGTAGTCCTATGACAAAATTCATCAAGACATCATCCCACTTCCACTCAAGAATGTCTAAGGGATGCAACAGACCGCCGGGAACATGGTGTCCAGCCTTCACCTGCTGACACACGAGGCACTTTTCCACAAACTCTACCAATTCTCACTTCACTCCGGGCCACCAAAACTGACCTCTCAGGCTTTAGTACATATTGGAGACTTCTGGGTGTACCACCATGGCTAAGTTATGGAAGACACAGATAACTCCCCCGTGCATAATCTCTGGAACAAACAACTTTCCATAGAAAAGCATCTGATTCTGACCATCCTCTGATCATCCTTCTGGATCATCACACTGGCTAACATGATCACGCGTCACTTTAACCTCTAAGTCTCCCCACTGAGAATCTTACACCTACCGTACCAAGGAAGACTGCACTTTCATCTGGAACAAACAGCCTCTACCATCCTCCACTTTCATGCCCATATATAAGGCTGCCAACTCCTCCATTACTTTCCAGGCATCTGCTGACTCCTAAACCACATCCTTATGTGACTTCCTTCTAAAGGCATCAGCCACCACATTTCCCTTTCCTGAGGTGTAGGAGATCTTGAAGTCATAGCCCTGGAAAAACTTCATCCACCTCTGCTGCTGCAATTTTAGGTCTCACTGGGAGAATACATACCTCAAGCTCTTGTGATCTGTGAAGACCACGAAGCATTCTCTGATGAGTTAATGCTTCCACAGCTTCTGCGCGAACACAACTGCTACAAGCTCTAGGTCATGAGTGGAATAGTTATGTTCATGAGGAAATAACTGCATAGACCCATAAGATATCACTCCCTACTACTACATCAGTACACACCCCAAGCCTAGACCGGAAGCATTATAGATCACTTAAAACGCTACCCCTTCCTCTAGAAACCTCAGTACTAGAGAACTAACTAGCTTCCCTTTTAGATAACTAAAAGCTTCCTAACACTGCTCACTCCATACGAAAGCCTGGTATTTTCTGATCAAGGTTATAAAAGGTGTTGCAACTCAATAGAAGTCAGGCATGAACCTTTGGTAGTAACCTAACAGTCCCAATAAACTAGGAAACTCTGCCATGTTCTTGGGTGTTGTTCAAGAAATAGTCGCTTCAACCTTTGATGGGTCCACTGCTATCCCCTGTTGGGACACCACGTTTCCAAGGAAGTGCACCTCTTGTATTTAGAACTTGCACTTGTATAACTTCCTATAGATCTGGTGGTTTCAGAGGACCTCCAAAACTGTCCTTAGATGTTTGGCGTGATCCTCCTCCGATCTTGAGTAGATTAGGATTTCGTCGATGAAAACGACCACGAACCGGTCTGGATACTCATGGAAATAGAGTTAATGAGCCCCATGAACATAGTTAGTGTCACTACGGGAAAAATGGTTAATAGCGACGGGGTATTTGCGACGGGAATTATTCCCGTCGCAAATACCTTACGCAAAGGGTTATTTGCAACGGGCAACTATTCCCGTCGCAAATAATCTGTTATTTGCGACGGGTTTTTTTTACCCGTCGCAACTAGTTTGGCGCGAAATGCGCGCCAAACCGCGCGAAGTTTATTTGCGACGGGGTTCTATCCCCATCGCAAATAACCGGCGGCGGTTAAAGACTATTTGCGACGGGCCCCGTCGCAAATAAACGTTTTAATGCCGCCCATAATTAAATGCGGCCAGCGTTATTTGCGATGGGTTTTCCGTCGCAAAAAAGCCCGTCGCAATTAATCTAACCTATAAATACTGCCAACCATTACAATTTTCTCACTCTCAACTCTCAACCGTTACAATTTTCCCACTCTGAACCTTTTACGACTATCGGTTGTGGAAAAAAAATTACGATTTTGAGGATTCAGTTGGTGGTGTTCTACAATTATAGCGGCTCGACATTGACATCAAGTTTAAGGTTTTTATCTGAATTTTAATTTAATATTTATTTTAATTATTTTATTTATTTATTTTATAATTTTTATAATTTTTTTTTCTGATTTCTAATTAGAAATAATTATGAATAAGTATTAATAATTAACAGTAATTAGAGACAATTAAACACTAATTAATTTAAAATAGTTAGCTGTAATTACAATTAATCAGCAGTAATTATGAAAAATTAAAATTAATTTGAATTAATTAATAATAATTAAAATAATTAACATTAATTAGTAATAATTTATAATAATTACCAATAATTAGAAATAATTACTAATAATTAGTAATAATTAGTAATAATTTCCAATATTTAATAATTGCCAAAATTTGTCAATATTTGTCAATATTTTTTCCAATATTTACCGATATTTACCAATAATTGCAAATAATTGTCAATATTTACCAATAATTAGGAATAATTACCAATAATTAGGAATAATTACCAATAATTAGGAATAATTACCAATAATTAGGAATAATTACCAATAATTAGTAATAATTACCAATAATTAGGAATAATTACCAATAATTAGGAATAATTACCAATAATTAGGAATAATTACCAATAATTAGGAATAATTACCAATAATTAGGAATAATTACCAATAATTAGTAATAATTACCAATAATTAGGAATAATTACCAATAATTAGGAATAATTACCAATAATTAGGAATAATTACCAATAATTAGGAATAATTACCAATAATTAGGAATAATTACCAATAATTAGTAATAATTACAAATAATTACAAATAATTACCAATAATTACCAATAATTACCAATAATTACCAATAATTAGTAATAATAGCAATAATTAGTAATAATTACCAATAATTACCAATAATTACCAATAATTAGTAATAATTTCCAATAATTAGTAATAATTACCAATAATTAGTAATAATTAGTAATAATTAGTAATAATTACCAATAATTAGGAATAATTAGTAATAATTACCAATAATTACCAATAATTAGTAATAATTAGTAATAATTACCAATAATTACCATTAATTAGTAATAATTACCAATAATTAGTAATAATTACCAATAATTAGTAATAATTACCAATAATTACCAATAATTAGTAATAATTACCAATAATTACCAATAATTAGTAATAATTAGTAATAATTACCAATAATTACCAATAATTAGTAATAATTAGTAATAATTACCAATAATTAGGAATAATTAGTAATAATTACCAATAATTACCAATAATTAGTAATAATTAGTAATAATTACTAATAATTAGTAATAATTAGAAATAATTACCAATAATTACCAATAATTAGTAATAATTAATAATAATTACCAATAATTAGTAATAATTAGTAATAATTACCAATAATTACCAATAATTACCAATAATTACCAATAATTACCAATAATTAGTAATAATTAGTAATAATTAGAAATAATTACCAATAATTAGTAATAATTACCAATAATTAGTAATAATTAGTAATAATTAGTAATAATTCGTAATAATTAGTAATAATTAGTAATAATTAGTAATAATTAGTAATAATTACCAATAATTACCAATAATTAGTAATAATTAGTAATAATTACCAATAATTAGTAATAATTACCAATAATTACCATTAATTAGAAATAATTACCAATAATTACCATTAATTAGTAATAATTACCAATAATTACCAATAATTACCAATAATTGGTAATAATTACCAATAATTACCAATAATTACCAGTAATTAGTAATAATTACCAATAATTAGTAATAATTACCAATAATTAGTAATAATTACCAATAATTAGTAATAATTACTAATAATTACCAATAATTACCAATAATTATTAATAATTAGTAATAATTAGTAATAATTAGTAATAATTAGTAATAATTACCAATAATTAGTAATAATTACCAATAATTACCAATAATTACAAATAATTAGTAATAATTAGTAATAATTAGTAATAATTAGTAATAATTACAAAAATTAGTAATAAATAACAATACTTACCAATAATTAGTAATAATTACTAATAATTACCAATAATTACCAATAATTATTAATAATTATTTCCACCGTCTTTCTTCGACTCAATGGAACATTTAATGTTACATTTTCCATATGAAGCCAAATGTGGAGGTCCAGTACAGTTTCGATGGATGTACCCATTTGAAAGATGCATGCAAAAATTGAAAATAAAAGTACGTAACAAAGAATATGTTGAAAGATCTATTGCAGAAGCTTATTTACAAGAGGAAATATCTTTTTTCTGCTCCCATTATTTTGAATCTAAGTATCCTTCAAAACACAACCGAATGGGACGGAACGAGAAGAATATTGATGAAATCGATAATCAATTATCTGTTTTCAACCAGCCAGAGCTTGGTTTTGGTGGAGTTTATGAATGCTGGCTTTTGGATGATGAACATCACAGAGCTCATACGTATGTTCTGCTCAACTGTGAAGAGATGACATCAGTTGTACTGTAAGTGTTTATATCACTTATTCTTTCATTTATGTTACAGTAAATAACATTGTTTTTTATAGGTTGTATGATAATCATATCAAGAAACAAATTCCACAAATTACAACAGCTTCTCTCGAAGAACGCTGACAGAAAAATTTCTCTCAGTGGTTTCAAAAACTGGTAACATAAATTCTTTATCTTTTAGCAACTCATTCAATGTATAGTTTACTATATTGATAATTATTTCACAAATTTTCAGGTGTCTTGACATGATGATAAAATTGACAAACGGCTGTGTATATTGAGTAACCCACCTTCCAAACTTGTTAAAACTTATAATTCATATGTGGTGAATGGATTTCAATTTCACACACATGCATATGGGGAATAAAAAAAACAATGAACAGTGGAGTTAGCTTGAGAGGATCTCATCATCGAGAAAATGAAGTTGACTTTTATGGTATACTTGATGAAATCATTGAACTCTGTTATCTTGGACAACATTACATAACCATGTTCAAATATCAGTGGTTGGATACAGAGAGAGGCATGCGTGTTCATCCGACTCATGGAATCATCGATATTAAATGTAAAAGTGTTCTCGCAGTAAATGAACCATTCTTATTGGCTCAACAGGCACATCAAGTTTATTACGCAAAGTACTGTGCTACGTCAAGAGACTTGACTGATTGGTGGAGTATAATAAAAATCAAAATTCGATACAATCAGTTTAGTCAAAGTGAATGTGCTTTCACTGATGTGCAAATAATTGAAGTTTTTCAAGAGAGTACTGAAAATCAATCTTTTTTACAAAGAGACATGAGTATCAATGACGACACCCCACATTTAAGAGTCGGTGATGATGATGATGTTAATGATGTCACATATGAATTTAAAATGTTAAGATATGAAGCAACTGAAACTCGAATGGATATCGATGATGTTGAGGAGGAATATAAAGATGACATTGACATATATGAAGATGATGATGAAGATAAACACTGATAGAATTCCATGGTAGTTATATAAAATCATAACTAATATATATATATATAATAGTAATTATCAATTATTTGCTAACAACATTAACATTTTCTGTTTCAGATGGATGACGACGTATTTCGTGAGTTGACGGATGCTGACTTGCCTTTCGATGCGGATGAGTTGCTGGCAGATGACCCTCAACCTGAAGGTGCTTTAGGGATTACATGGAGGAGGAACGGTCTTGCACGATTGATGATTCCTAATCCCATCCCCGAGCGACGTCCACGTCTTGGGTTTGATCTACGCACATGGAGGTGTGATAACCTGTGTGATAACCTGTGGATTTGACTAAGATTCATTAATCTATTCACATAATAAATGTTTATTATTTTTATAGTTTTCCGCATATAGCAGTCGGACAGGGCAGCGCTATTTTGCGCAACTATTTCTCTCAGCCTTGGACCACATGGGAGCAGATTCCCATTGATGTGAAGCAGGCCATGTTCGGCCATTGGTTGGTACGTACGTAAATAAATAATTTTTATTTTGAAAATTATTTCATTTATAACTTGATATTTTGATTTATTTGTAGGGTTTATGGTATCCGATCGAGGATACCATGCGTGGCGCCATCCACGAGGCATGGGAGGTGGTCATTCGTGATCGCTTTCGTCAGTTTTTGCACAACTTGAGGAGAGCAGCCATGAAGAAAGCAGGAGTATCTGTTTTTTATGATTCCTGTAGAGCGCACTGACCACAGTACATTTCATCCCACATATGGGATGGATTATGTGTGCACTGGTTGAGTGATGCCTTTCAGAGGAGATCATCGGTGGGGAGGCAGAATCGGGGGAGACAGGAGGTGACTCATCGAGCTGGGAGTCGTACTTTCAGTACTCATAGACAACATCTAGTACGTACATTATTTATAAATATTTTATATAACTATAAATATTAACAGTTTATTTTTTATTCTTATAGGTTGTCGAGCACCCCGATATTACGGAGTACGACGTATATCAGAGGATGTATAGTGATCCTGCTACTGGGGAGCTCAGAGGTGATCGTCAGCGTCACATCGTGGTCAGTATTATTTGTTTTCAAGTTTAAAAATTAACTACATATAATATATTCACAATTTTAATTTTAAATTGCAACTACAGGAGTCATATGAGGCCGCAGCGTCACAGACCCGGCCTGAGAGTCAGGCCGAGTCATCAGATCATACCACTGGCCGTCAGTTTGATGAGGTGGCATGGATGCATGCCACCCAGTATGCCTTCGAGAAGGGCCGGTTAGTTGGTATCAGCTCTCGACTGACTCCCGAAGATTATTATGGCAGTGCTGCGATGTCGGCGTCCAGATCGAGAGGAGCTCGTGCATCTTCTTCTGCTACATAGTATGAGGATCAGTTGCGATCTCAGAATGCACTAATAAAGAGTCTCCGACAGGAGCAGGAGCAGATTCGTCAGCAGCAACAGCAGTATGACGAGGAGCATCGACGCCAGCAGCAGCTGTACGAGGAGCAGATGAGTCGGTGGCAGCAGCAGCAGCAGGAGCAGATGGAGTACATGCGCCGACTCACTCATGCTTTAGGGATGGAGTTTCCTTCACCAGCATCTACAGATCCCCCCCTCCCCCCTCCCCCCTCCTTCAAATTAGAGTTTTTTTTATGTTATAAAGTTTGTTAAATCAAAATATGAATTTTTTTCTATTCGTAGTTTCTGTCTCATTATAAAATATTAATAATATTATATTTTGAAATAACAATATTAATATGAATAATAATATTATTTATATTTTATAATATTAAATTATATATATATATATTAAAATTTTATAATATTATAATTTAATTATATTTTTTTGTAATATTTGAATTATTTTAATATTTGAATGTAAAATAATTCTATTATTTTTATATTAATTAAAATAACTTATTAATATTTTTTTATTTATGAATTATAATTCTAATATTATTATATTAATTAAAGTCATTTATTAATATTTTATTATTTTTTATTTTTGAATTATAATTCTATTATTATTATATTAATTAAAATAATTTATTAATAATTTATTATTCTTATTTGTGAATTATAATTCTATTATTATATTAATTAAAATCATTTATTAATATTTTTTATTTTTTTATTTTTGAATTATAATTGGATTATTATTATATTAATTAAAATAATTTATTAATAATTTATTTTTTTTTATTTTTTTATAGTATTTGCGACGGGATACTATGCCCATCAAAAATAGTAGTAGTATTATATTAATTAAAATAATTTATTAATATTTTTTTAATTTTTTTTAAAATAGTAATTACGACGGGCCCGTCGCAATTACTATTTTAAAAAGTTTTTATAAATATACAGACTAATATTTGTGACGGGAAATATCGTCGTCGCAAATAATACTTTTAGCGACGGGCCCGTCGCAACTAATTGTTGTTGCGACGCCGTTTTCCGCAACGGGCTATTTGCGACGGAGCCCCGTCGCAAAATCCTATTAGCGACGGGATCCCGACGCAAATGCCCCGTCGCAAATGTCATTATTTCCAATAGTGTGTGTTCATAATGCCGAATGACATGACCGCAAACTCAAAGTGTACATACCTACATCTAAAAGCAATCTTCGGGATGTCACCCTATTTCACCCTCAACTGGTGATATCTAGACTGCAGGTCGATCTTAGAGAACCAACCTACTCCCTTCAACTTCTCAAAAAGGTCGTTGATCCTCGGGAGGGGGTAACGGTTCTTAACTGTCACCTGATTCAGTCTTCGGTAGTCTATGCACAGCCTGAGACCATTGTCTTCCTTATTTACAAACAAGACTATAGCACCCCATGGCAACGTGTTTGGTCGGATAAAACCCTTATTTATCAGGTCATCAACCTGAATCCGTAACTCCTGTAAATCAGAAGGTTCCATCTGATAGGGAGCCATTGAAATAGGGTGGGTACTGGGTTGTAAGTCTATCTTGAACTCAACATCATGTTGAGGGGGTAGAGTCACAACCTGTTTAGGGAAGATTTCCAAGAACTCACTAACAATCCCTGGAACTTCCACCATCTCTGAGTTTGCCAATTCCACTAAAAACTCTTCTAACAAAAAAAACGGGGGCTCCACATGCTAGCTGCCCTCCTAAAAACCCCACTCTCCAATTAAAGCTACATAATGGCCGCCCATATCTGAGAACACAACCCTTATCCAGAAGCAGTCGATAATAGTACACATGGAAAATAGTCATTTGATGCCCAAGATGACATCGTATGGATGCAGTTGCAGTAGAAATAGATCCCCACTAGACTGATATAACCCCAACATCAGCATACATCATCAAAAAACATCAAACAAGCTAGTTTGTCCTCCAACTGGCATACTCAACACCAGGGTAATGGAAGTATCTCTAAGTCTAGTCCCAAGGTAGGGGCTAGACTGGGTGCAACAAAGGAGTGTGAAAATTCTAAATCAAACAGCGCACATGCAAGAGTGCTAAACAAGCTGATCATACCTCAAACGACCTCTGGTCTTTCTAGAACTACTACCTCTATAGTGTACAACTACCCGTGCCAAACTCCTCTGCCCCTCGGCTGTCGAACTCCTTCCTGATGATGCTCTAGTCGTGGTACCTAAGGAGTTCCCTGAGGTCAGCCTCCTCCAACACTATTTTCCCTCAGTGGAGTGGGAGCTCGCTGTCCCTACTGCTGCTGCTGAAAAGGTCTAGACAACAACTGGTGTTGCTGAGGTGGGTGTTGAACCTGACCACCACCACTATACGAAACTCGGCCTAGGAACTGATTCTTAAGGTGCCCATGGCTTCCATAGGTAAAGCACCTCGGTCCAAGGCTTATGGAGAAAGGGTGAGGACCGGGAGGTCAGAACTGGAATTGCTGAGGCCTGCTCCCCACTGGTCGAAACCTGGAAGACCCTGAGGCTGGAGGTCTGCTACTAACGGCCTTCCCCTTTGACGAGCTCTATTGTATCCCCTCTTATGGAACACCTCCCAGTGTGTGCATCCTCTCCACCACTTCATCCTTCTTCTAAACCTCCAAGTACATCGGTAGAGTGAAGGGAGTGGCAGCATACTGAAGAGAATATCTGAGTGCCTCCTCAAAGCATCTTTCCCATGACTCCTCATCCGGAAAGAGGTATGAAGTAAAACCAAGTAGATCCTTTAACTTGATCCCCAAATCTCTTACTGACATACTCCCTTTCTAGAGGGATAGCATCTCTTTCCTCTTTTCATCCTTCATCATGGAAGAAAGGAATTCTTCCTAAAACTCCTTCTCAAAGTCAGTCCACAAAACTTCAACTTTCTTATTCTCCTCGAGATAGATCATCCACCACTAACATGATTCTCCCCATATCTATCTCATAGCCAGAGGAACCCAGTACTCTGTCAGAGCCCCAATCAATTTGAAGGCAATCATGAGCTCCTTAAGTCATCTCTCTGTCTCCATGTCTGAGATGCTGCCCTTGTACTTTCTGAGAGTCTGCCGCTGTAAGTCATGAAGTGTTTTCCTCCACTAATCATCCTCCTCCTCACAATCATCCCTCTGTTGATCAACCAGATCAACCTATTGGGCCTTGACTACTAGCACCACTCGTGGAAGACATCCAAGTGCTATAGCTAAAAAGATAAACAAAGAATTCCTAAGCCCAAGTAGTGTAGAAGATTCCTTTTAAATATTGTTTAAAATTTTTATTTATTTTAAAATTCCCAAAACACCAAAGACATGCAAGAAAAAAAGTCATTATGATGCATTTAACTTTCCTAGGGTCTCTACCTTGTAATAAATGTAGCTGCACTTGGTCGTTTAATAGGTCCATAGTCCTTTCATTGGATCACGGGGGGCCCTAAAATACTATGTCCTTGCTGGTATTCCCTAGCCTATTTAATGCACCAAGATTGTCTATCATTGTATCCCTACCATCCCATGAAATCATCATTATCCCGAACCACGAACTACATCCTATCTCTCAACCATCAGCTCTAATACCATTCTGTCATGACCCGCCTTCTCCAAGACGAGGGAAGGGACAACAAACTGCCAGACCCTTCCTTCCTCAAGTTGAAGGAGAGATAATAACCCCCTAGTCCCACCTCTAAGAGGCCCCAGAGTGGCGACTAGCACCAAGGGTATAGAATCTCGCATAAAATGGAATGCATTTCCCTTTTTATATAATAAGATCAGGAGATAACATGGTAAATCCCCAACAACTCCAAAGACAGAAATAAAATTAAAGCTCAAAATCCATTCCCATATACATGTCCAAATTTAAGTGATATAAAGTACAAGAAACTTTTAAGGAAAGTACCAAAAGAAAGGAAAAGTAGCAGCAACAACTCCTAACACCCAAGATAGTAAGGTTCGGCATGGTCCTCAAAGTCCTCCTGAAAACCTAAAAGAAGTTTTATATACATAGAATGACTATAAAGGTATACTCAGTAGGGAAAACCAAAACCTCTCATACACAAGTGGGGAGAAATTCTAATGCCTCATGAGAAATAGAGATAAATTTCATGACCCGTCCTCGAGGCTCGTGCCGTGACTACCCCAAGACCACCTTTCATAGTCCAGGGGCTGGAGACTAGAACCAAAGGCATAAATTCCTAATCTAGGAAGGCATTGCCTTTATAAAAGTAAACAAACACAACAGAGTACTCAACAGGCAGTAAACACTAAGTAAAACTAAATACAAAAGAGTTTGCTGGAAAGTAAATGGGCCAATATACAAACCCAACTGAACAACAAGTACAAGTAAAGGGACAAATAGCTGAAAGTAAAGAGCCACTCCTGGATCGTCCTCTGGGGTTCCTACCTGAAGGGTAGGTACAAATGGCCACCTCAGCACTCACGTCTATCAGTCACCTCTGTGTGCCGACTTGTCGCAAGGTCCACCTCTAGGTACCATCCAGTTGTGGTGCTCTCGGCCTCTGTCAGTGTTGTCTGTTGTCTGCATCCAACACAACGAGGTACGGTCATAGCCCGTGCAGGGGTGAGTATAATGATACTCAGTATGGACCCAAAGACCCACAAGGTCTCACAATATCCACTATGGATAAACAAAAGAAGAAAGATACAATCACAAAGTATCAACCAACCCTACTTAGGTATATGCCCATACATATACCTAAGTTACCAATCACAGTTCGGCTCCAACTCTCGAGCCCAAGCACAACCCAGTCCACACATGAAGTAAATTCAATCACCATGATGATAATAGTTGAAAGACATGTCTCATCTCACACTGGTAGCCACAATAGTAGAGAGATATAGATGATCAGATGTAGCCACTGGATCATCTAAGCTATCAGACCCACATAGGATACAGGACCAGCTAAGTCGTCAGACCCACACAGGATATAGGACCGGCTATCTCATCCAAGCTGTCGGACCCATATAGGATACAGGACCAGCTAAGTTGTCAGACCCACACAGGATACAGGACCGGCTATGATTTGTCTAAGCTGTCGAACCCACACAGGATACAGGACCAGCTAAGTCGTCAGAACCACACAGGATACAGGACCGGCTATTCTAGAGTAATAGAGATGATCAAATGTAGTTACTGATTCATATAAGTTATCAGACCCACACAGGATATAGGACCAGCTACTCTATCAGAACTATCAAACCCACACAGGATTCTGGTACAGTTTTCGTCATCGTTGAACCCACGGAGGATCCCAGTATAGAAGTCATCACAGCCAGCTCTAGGGTTCTCGCACACAGCATGCTCGATTCCAGGAGGATCTTCTCCTCGAGAAAAGGGTTTGATACATCAACTATCACGAAGTCCTGATTTGATGTATCCTGAAGTTTCGTCTCATCGTAAGAAACCCAACACGACAGACGGCGCGTCAATCGGACGCTCGGTCTGAGAGATATTGGCTTTTCTGTTCCAGGGGGCCGGTTGGATTTACGCTCGATCCAAACCCATTTATTTTTCAAAGTCGTCCAAAAATCACTAAGAGAATTGCAAAAAGACCGCCTCATTGCAAGGGTCCCTGTACCGCAGACGGCACGTCGATCGGACGCGCGGTTTTGAAGATATTCGCATTTTGGGCCTTGTCGGGCCCGGCCCGTCAAGCCCAGTGGGCTAGCAGGTCAGCCCGAACTAACTCGGTGGGTCCAACCCGACTGGGGGTCGGCCCGGCCCGGTTTGGTGGGTTCGACCCAACTGGGGGATCGGCCTGGCCCGGTGTGGCGTGGCCGACCTGCGGACCTGGCCCATGGAGCGGGTCGGTCCGGTTTCATCCGGCAGCGCCGAGTGGCGCCGTCTCTCCCTGCCCGGCCGACCGAAGTTGTCCGATTTTGTCTGGTGTGAGTGGTCCACACAGCGGGCCGCTGTTCTTTCCTAGCGGTGCCCCAGTTCCTTCAGCACGGCCGGCAGGCAGCCGGCCGTTTCACCGGCGAACGGCCCACGGATTGCAGGTCGTGGTCTTCTCTGCAGCGCGGCGCCAAGCGGTGTTGAAGTCCTCCAGACCGACTGACAGGTGACTAGCCGGTTCTTCCAGTAAGGCGGCCCGTGTTTGCAGGCCACGGTTCCTCCTCCGCGCGGCGCCTACAGGCGCCACGATTTCCCCAGCCTGGTCGGCTGTAGCCGGTCGGCCGTAGCTGGCCAGTTCTTCTCCGGTCGAGTGGCCCGCAGTTGCGGGTCGCGGTCCTCCTCCATGCGGTCGGTGCAACGGCGCCGCTCCTCCACCTCCATGGCCTGGCCTGGCTGCGGCCTTCGATTGTCGTCGCCTTCTATCACCATTGCCTCATAGTCATGGCCTCTTTCCCCGGTGCGGTGCGACGGCACCGCGCTCATTCAGTTCCGCCTCTGTTGCCAATATAATCAAGAAACAACAGAGGGTCGTTGGGTTGTGTTTGTTCGGCCCATGCCCTCCGCGTTAGGCGATAACAATTGTACAAAGAAGAACCGAAGCATTCAACAAGAACATGGGTATAATTTAATTCATTTTAAATTATACAAAACCTCCTACCTCGATTCGGAGTTCATTCGTTGACAACGGTGTCGATTCGTTGATGTCGGGGTGCGTCCAAGGAGGAAGCGTCGTTGTTGGCGATGTTCTTCAAAGGTGGCGTCTTCTCCCTTGACATGGAGAAAGAGGAAGGAAGACGGCGTTCCTCGTGGGCGTAGCCTCATGTTCTTTCCCCGATTGAAGAAGTGGAGGAGATGTTCTTCGTCGAGAGGAAGATGTTCTTCGCATTCTTCGTGGGACGAACACTTTCCCTCTTCTCCATAGCTCTCCACAAAGTTATGCCAAAAATAATAGAGATTATTCTCTATTATTTTTATGGCACCACAACTCAAGAGTTTTCTCCCATTAAATGTGACAAAACATTAGATTAAATGTGGAGAGATGGATTCAAAAGGATTTGAATTAAAATTGAATTAATTCTCTTCATTAAAGGTGGGGTGTTGGAAAGAATTAAACCATAGAATTTCAAGATTTTAAGGGGGGTTTCAAGGGGAGTTGAGAGGTTTGGTGTTCATGTGGGCCCACAACACATTATCCTCCCATGGGATGTTATTTGGGGGGGTGACCCCACTCCCAACTTCCCTTTGGTGGATTTAACCACAACCTAAAAATTATGTCACACATAATTTTTAATTTATTAAAAAACCCCAAAATTAACTTCTGCTCTCGACCAAATGCAACTGCGGTAGAGGTCCTCTTAATAGAATATCGGCGCTACGAATTCATCAGTGTCCTCATATTTTAATTCTGAGTATCGGTTCAAAAGATGGAAAAACTCGCACGTACTTTTACTAAACGTACCCGAAGAAAACTTCAAAAATTGATTATAAGTACACCGGGCCTCGGAATCAGGCGCCGTCAGAAACTGAGGACCCGTAAATTTCCAAAGAATTTAAGAAAAAAAATTTCCTTGAAATTTCCAGGTCTTTACATTACCACCAACTCAGGGCTTTACGTCCCCATAAAACTACAACACATACTAAGGAAACAAATGAGGATACTGATCATGCATATAAGCCTCCCACTCCCATGTGCTCTCTTGGATGTTCTCATGCTGCCAGTGAATGCGCACTAGAGGAATCGACCATCCACGTAGGACCCGCTTCTGTCGATCCTCGATCTCTACCGGGACCTCTATGAAATTTTCCCCGTCATCGATGTCCATCTCCTCGTGGTCGATGATGTGGTACGGGTCATGCACGTATCTCCTCAGCTGAGATACGTGGAGGAAGTCGTGCACCCAGTGCAAATGAGGTGGAAGGGCTAGGCGGTAAGCCACCTCGTCTACCCTACTGAGGACCTAAAAAGGTCTGATGAATCACAGAGACAACTTTCCGCCTCAGCCAAATCTCCGTATACCTCGTCGAGGTGAGACCCATAGAAAGACGTGTTCGCCATCCTCGAACTCCAGTGGTCACCGTCTCCTATCAGAATAGGACTTATGCCTACTCTATGCAGTCTTCATCTGCTCCTGGATGATTTGCACCTTCTCCGTCATAACCTGTACCATCTGTGGTCCTATAAGTGCTGACTCCCCTGGGTCAGTCCAGCACAGTGGTGATCTACAAGGTCAGCCGTACAGTGCCTCGTAAGGGGCCATCCCAATGGTGGAGTGGTAGTTTTTGTTGTATGCAAACTCCACCAAGGGTAAGTGATCCTCCCAGTTGTGACCAATGTCAAGGACATATGCACGGAGCATTTCCTTGAGAGTCTGAATGGTCCTCTCAGTCTGACCATCCGTCTGAGAATGGAAGGTGGTACTCAAGAGAAGCTATGTCCCAAAAGCCTCCTATAACCCCTTCCATAGCTGGGAAGTGAAATGAGAATCTCGATAGGATACGATAGTTGATGTCACACCATGAAGTCGTACAATCTCCTGAATGTTGAGGCGCCCCAAGCTCTCTACTGAGCCCTACTCTCTGATCGGTAGGAAGTGGGCCGACTTGGTGAGTTGGTCTATGATCACCCAGATAGAGTCATGTCCTCTAGATGTACGTGGAAGCCCCATCATGAAATCCATGGATATCTCATCCCACTTCCACTCTGGGACCTCTAAGGGATGTACCAAGCCTGCTGGTACCTAGTGCTCCACCTTCACCTACTGACAAGTGAGGCACTGTGAAACAAACTCTGCTACCGCCTTCTTCATACCCGGCCACCAGTGCTGTCTTCTAAGATCCTGATATATATTCACCACTCCTGGATGTACCGCTAGAGGGGAAGTGTGGAACTACCTCAACACATCCTCTTGTAGTGCAACTGGTACCATGGTACATCTTATGAAGAGTATGACATGTTCCCCACCTTTAGAAAATATATCAGGTGTCTGCCCTGAGGATATCTGAGCACATCTCACCTCATAGTCAACATCCCCACATTGTTCCTCCCTAACTCAATGAAGTAGTGGAGGAGTGACTGTGAGAGACTATAGAAAGTTTGCTCCATATCTATCCACAAAGGATATCTGCAATGCGGCCAGCTGCTTTATCACCTCTCCTAACAGCTAAATGTCAGATCTCCTACTAAGAGAATCTGCTACAATGTTCCCCTTCCCAGGAGTATAGACTATCTCAAAGTCATAGTACTGGAGGAACTCAATCCATCATCGCTGTCTCAGGTTCAGGACCTTCTACAAGAAGATGTACCTGAGACTCTGGTGGTCATAATAGACTGTAAAACATTTTCCCATAAGATAGTGCTGCCACATCTTCAAGGCGAAGACCAATGATGCTAACTCCAGGTCATGGGTAGTGTAGTTATGCTTGTGCTGTCTCAACTACCGAGAACCATACGCGATCACTGCTCGCTCCTGCATCAGGACACACCTGAGTCCAGTCCCTGATGTGTCATAGTAAACTACATACCCAATTCCATCCTTCGGTTACCTAAAGATGGGTGCACCAGTCTACCTCTTCCTCAACTCCTGAAAGCTCTACTGGCATCCTCTAACCACACGAAGGGTTGCCCCTTCTTCATCAACGCTGAAAGCAGTGCTACAACTCTAGATAAGTCTAGAACAAAGGTAAGTCTGGCCTACTCATGAGTGATCGACTGCACCCTCTTATGCATGATTCCATCCTGTGCTGCCTAGGTTTTCCTTTTCACCGACTAAGGAAAACCCCATCCCAACGTTGTAGATAAAACACAACCTTTTTGCCTAATACAGTCAATCTTTGTATGAACTGTGGTTTCCCAGTCCATACCCAAACTAACGTCATAAGGCCTCGATGCTGCCACCAAGAGGTTCCAACCGAAACTCTCACCTCAAGGGTTAGATCACACCATCGGCATAAGTGTGATTATCGAGTCTCCTCCCAAAGGTATCTCCAGACATGAGGATCAAGTCAATGGCTTAACCGGAAACTCTAGGTATGGGACAAGATTTTTGGAAGGAAGGAATGATTGGTACCTATGTCTATTAATACGGTAGCTAGTAGTAGACACATACCATACCTCAAATCATTCCTAGAGCCCTTGGGTCACACTCCTTGACCGCATGCAGCTACTCTCTTCCTCTGCCCTCCAGCTCCCTGAGCCTAGCGGGGACTACAAAGGTGGGTGGTTGTAACATGTTGAAATGTTAATCACCTCATGATGCTCTCATAGCTCTTTTTCTACGTCTGTTGCCCTACAAATTCATCTATCCTTAACACTTTCTCTTCGAAACATTTTACACGCTCAAGTCTCTAAGACTGACGTCAGTTTCTTGCTTTCCCACTACTAACATTCACTGGATGTATCCGCTCAACCAAAGAACATCCAACCACAAATGTTATCTCTAGCATCCTATCATAATTAGGAGTGCATAGATGAAGAAGTGATGGATCGGATATCCTTAAACACACCTCGCTCAGAAGTTCGATCCCTGAAGCACTGATTGTACCATAATCATCAAGTATCAGGAAAGATCGGTATGCCTCTATGAATACTCATCTACCGACACGTCGTCCTGCTGAAGCTGTATGAGCTCTAGAAAACTCTCAGCCACCTCCTCAAGCCAGTCCTTAGCCGCCTGTGGGTCGGGCTTGCCTCAGAACTTGAGGGGTGTCTGTTGCTGAAACACGTGTAAGGCACTAAGCCTACATGTGTCATCTATTGGTACTGCCGGCTGTAACTGTTGACCAACAGGTAGTGATATAGCTGGCACACTACCCAAAGGTACTATCTCAGGCATCGGTCCATGTACTAAAGTTTCATCACTATACGGACCAATCCTCTTGTCACTCGCTAAAAAAGACTAGTAGCTAAGATCAACATTTACTCTACTAGTGTCTCAACTAGGCAGAAAACTCCAGTAATCGCCTCTATCCAGCCCTCTACTGCCTGGGAATATGTCTCGCCTCATAAACTTGGAGGCCTCTACTGCTGGAACTCATGCAATACGCTCTGTCAGCGTGCACCGTCTGCTAGTACGACTGGTGGCATCTACTGCCCAACGGGTGGTGGTGCTGCCGGTACACCACCCGAAGGTGCCAACATAATAAGAGGGCCCTACACTAGAGCCTTGTCGCTCAGTGGGCCGTCATCATGTACTCTCTCTCGAGAACCCTAGATGGCTATCTTCATAGTGGCATCCTGATAAGTAATAGGTGCGCCATGGTCAATAAGTTATACCTGGTGAGCTGACTCAAAGAGACCACAAAGGAAACTCTTGAAACACACATGCAATTAGTGTTTCTGTGCACTAAGTCAGAAATTAGATGTCAGGGTCCTGGTGTATGGATACTTTGGCCGCCGCACCAACACTGGACTCCCTGATCTGAAAACCATACTCAATACTCTTAACACTATTTCTTCACAAAAAAGAAAGAGAGTCTAAGTTCTGTGGTAGAACCGACTCCTCTGATACCAATTTGTCATGACCCATCCTTAGGGCCCATGCCATGACTACCCCAAACCCGCATTCCATAGGCCATGGGCTGGTGACTAGCACCAAAGGCATAAATTCCTAAGCAGGGAAGGTATTGCCTTTATAAAAGTAAACAAACACAACAGAGTACGCAATAGGGAGTAAACGCTAAGTAAAACTGAATACAAAAGAGTGTGCTGGAAAGTAAATGGGTCAGTATACACACCCAACTGAACAACAAGTAAAATTAAAGGGACAAACAACTGAAAGTAAAGAGACACTCCTGGATCGTCCTCTCGGGTTCCTACCTGAAGGGTAGGTACAGATGGCCACCTCAGCACTCACATCTGTCAGTCTCCTCCATGTGTCGACTCGTCGCATGGTCCACCTATGGGTACCATCCAGTCGTGGTGCTCTCATCCTCTGTCTGTGCTATCCGTCGTCTGCATCAAACACAACGAGGTGCGGACATAGCCCGTGCAAGGGTGAGTATAACGATACTCAGTAGGGACCCCGAGACCCGCAGGGTCTCAAAATATCCACTAAGGATAAACAAAAGAATAAAGATACAATCATGAAGTATCAACCAACCCTAATTAGGTATATACCCATACATATACCTAAGTTACAATCACAGTTCGGCTCCAACTCTCAAGCCCAAGCACAACCCAGTCCACACAGGAAGTAAAGTCAATCACCATGATGATAATGGTTGAAAGACATGTCTCATCTCACACAGGTAGCCATAATAGTAGAGAGATATAGATGATCAGATGTAGCCACTGGATCATCTAAGTTGTCGGACCCACACCAGATACAGGACCAGCTAAGCCGTCGGACCCACACAGGATACATGACCGGCTATCTCATCCAAGCTATCGGACCCACACAAGATACAGGACTAGCTAAGTTGTCGGACCCACACAGGATACAGGACCGGCTATTCTAGAGTAATAGAGATGATCAGATGTAGTTACTGATTCATCTAAACTATTAGACCCACACAGGATACAGGACCAGCTACTCTATCAAAACTGTCGAACCCACACAGGATTCCAGTATATTTGTCGTCGTCGTCAAACCCACTGAGGATTCTAGTATAGAATTCATCACAGCCAGCTCTAGGGTTCCCGCACACAGCATGCTCGATTTTGGGAGGATCCGCTCCTCGAGCAAAGGGGTTGATACATCAACTATCACGAAGTCTTGAGTTGATGTATCCTGAAGTTCCGTCTCATCATAAGAAACCTAACGCGACAGACGGCGCGTCAATCGGACGCCCGGTCTGAGAGATATTGGCTTTTCCGTTCCAGGGGCCCGGTTGGATTTACGCTCGATCCAAACCTAGCCTTTTCCAAAATCGTCCAAAACTCACTAAGAGTATCGCAAAAGGAACGCCTCATCACAAGGGTCCCAGTGCTACAGACGGCGCGTCGATCGGACGTGCGGTCTTGAAGATATTCGCATTTTGGGCATTGTCGAGCCCGACCCATCAAGCCCAGTGGGCTAGCATGTCGACCCGACCCGACTCAGAGGGTAAGACCCGGCTGGGGGTTAGCCCGGCATCATTTGGTGGGTCTGACCCAGCTGGGGAGTCGGCCCGGCCTGGTGGGGCGCGGCCCACCTGCGGACCCGGCACGTGGAACGGGCCGGTCTGGTTCGCCTGGCAGCGTTTCCTCTCCCTGCCCGGCCAGCCAAAGCTAGCCGATTTTGTTTGTCGCGAGCATCCCGCATAGCAGGCTGCTGTTCTTCCCACACAGAGCCAAGCGGCGCTGCGGTTCCCTCAGCCCGGCCGGCAGGTGTCCGACCGGTTCACTGGCGAGCAGCCCATGGATTGCGGGTCGTGGTCTTCTCCACAGCGCGACACCAAGCAGCGCTGCGCTCCTCCAGACCGGCCAGCAGGTGGCCAGCCGGTTCGTCCAGCAAAGTGGACCACAGTTGCGGGTTGTGGTTCCTCCACCGCGCGGTGCTTACGGGCGCTGCGATTTCCCAAGCTCGGTCGGTCGTAGCCAGCCGGTACTTCTCCAGCTGAGCGGCCCACGGTTGTGGGTCGTGATCCTCCTCCACACAGCCGGCGCGACGGCGCCGGTCCTCCACTGCCATGGCCCGGCCTAGCCGCGGCCTTCGGTTGTTGTCGCCTTCGGTCGCCGCTACCTCATAGTCATGGCCTCTTTCCCCGATGCGGTGCGACGGCACTGTGGCCATCAGTTTCCGCCTCTATTGCCAATATAATCAACAAACAATGGAGGGTCATCAGGCTATGTTTGTTCGGCCCGCGCCCTCCGCGTTAGGAGATAACAAATGGCCAAAGAAGAACCGAAGCATTCAACAAGAATGTGGGTATAATTTAATTCATTTTAAATTATACAAAACCCCCTAACTAGATTCAGAATTTGTTCATTAATGACGACGTCGATTTGTTGACGTTGGGGTGCGTCTGAGGAGGAAGCGTCGTTATTGGCGATGTTCTTCATGGGTGGCGTCTTCTCCCTTGACGCGGAGAAATAGGAAGGAAGACGATGTTCCTCATGGGCGTCGCCTCACGTTCTTTCCCCGGTTGAAGAAGTGTATGATATGTTCTTCATCGAGAGGAAGATGTTCTTCACGTTCTTCATGGGAAGAACACTTTCCCTCTTCTCCTTAGCTCTCAACAAAGTTAAGCCAAAAATAATATAGATTATTCTCTATTATTTTTATGGCACCAAAACTCAAGAGTTGTCTCCCATTAAATGTGACAACACATTAGATTAAATGTGGAGAGATGGATTAAAAAATATTTGAATTAAAATTGAATTAATTCTCTTCATTAAAGGTGGGGTTTTGGCAAGAATTAAACCAGGGAATTTCAAAAGTTTAAAGGGGGTTTCAAGGGGAGTTGAGAGGTTTGGTGTTCGTGTGGGCCCACAACACATTATCCTCCCATGGGAGGTTATGTTGGGGGGGTGACCCCACTCCCAACTTCCCTTTGGTGGATTTAACCACCACCTAAAAATTTTGTCACACATAATTTTTAATTTATTAACAAACCCCAAAATTAACTTCCGCTCTCGACCAAATGCAACTTCTGTAGAGGTACTCTTAAGAGAATATTGGTGCTACAAGTTCATCGGTGTCCTCAGATTTCAATTCTGAACACCAGTTCAAAAGATAGAAAAACCCACACGTACGTTTACTGAACGTACCCGAACAAAACTTCAGAAATTGATTCTGGGCACACCGGGCCTCAGAATCAGGCACCATCAGAAACTGCGGACTCTTAAAATTCCAAATAATTTAAGAAAAAAAAATCCCTTGAAATTTCCGAGTCTTTACAATAAAAAAAACACCTAGAAAAGAAATTATCCACCCAGCCTCACCAAGGCACACTCCCCAAATAACGCAAGTTAGGTAAAGTAATAGTAATGGCACATCAATATTTGGGTACCCCGCACCACTTTCCAACTTGTTATTTAGGAAATTTTATGCATCATACCTCCCCCAAAAGTTCCACTGTAGTCCCACTACCACCCCAACAACAATACCATGGGCCATCCCAACTACACTTTTATCCCACTCGCATACACCTGGGCCACCACAACCACACATAACCATGCCCACAGACACCTGGACACAACAACCACAAATAACCATGACCATAGAAACCTGGGCCATAATAACCACTACCACATCCGAAGACACCTAGGCTAGAACAACCACTATCACGCCCGAAGACACCTGAGTTTCATCTCGAAGATGCTTGGGAAACAAACCTTCCTGCACACTCCTGGGACAACCACCATAAGACACTCTGCCTGAAGATTCTTGAGCCATAATGAACCTTAGGTTGTCATAGCCTACCCAAAGAGTCTTGGGCTACCTAGGAGTGGAAACATAAAAGGAGATAATAACCAGCCACTCATAGGAATATTGGAAAAAACACCCTTCCCCATGAAATAGGGGTGTTCGACACAAAGTGCTCAGCATAGGTGGGGTGTGTATAAGAAACACAAGAACTAAATTTTATACATATAGGTAATCAAGCACTAATCTCAACCTAAGGGTCCTGAAACCAACAAACAGCCTGTACACAACCACTCTTGCTACTATCCCTACATGCACAAGTACACAACAGCCACAGCCAGAGCACAACCCATTTTTGGAAAATAGTTCCCCATTATACCAGTTCTCATTATTATGTTCAAATGATTTCATTTAAAATATTCCTTCACTACCAGGAAACTTATAGGCATAACAATAATCCAAAACAACAATTGGGATAAAAACAACCAAGCAAGTCTTTAAGAATTAACACCTGATTCTCTTGTAAGTAACAACATCAAAAGGGATCCATGAGATCCCTCAAAGTACTATAACCAAACCAAGCCCCAACTTACATGGTCTAGAACATTCACCATCGGCTCCACATGGCCTTATATTCACAAACCAATAACCTCTCAACTAGATATGTCAACCCCCCTCTACGTCACCCCACAAATATTAAACAGAACAACCATGCATATCATCAGAACAGAGCACATGAGTTTTCAGATTTATCCAACATCATTCATTAAGTTCTCTCCTTCCATTTGGTTAACTGAGGTGATCACACAAGAGTTATTATCCATAGGTAATCCATTTAATCAACCAAGTTTACATGATTAATCAATTTCCATGTTACAGTCATCCAATCACAAGATTATCCAAAAAAAGAGCTTCATTAGTGCACAATAAAGAACCACCAACGACCAAGATTTTCATTGAACATAATCCCATACAATTCACAACATAAAAACAAAGTTATAACATAGAAATCATCATCAACTTTCCCACACCTTCATTCATTAAAACTCTGTTTATTATCTTTGTTATAATTGATTTCATCTATGTCCTGAGGGAACATTATCATACCCACCCCGCATTATGTACATTAAATAGAGATAAAGGAAAAAACCCTAATTAGATGATTAAGGATCGAAGTTTTCTCCTTGTGTAAAGAACTAGGGAAGCACGAATTGCATGAAGAACTCCAAGGATGAGCAAAAATAGCTCCAGCATGGGCGCATGATTCATCTCCAGAGTAATTATTGAGGCTCACTTAGAGGAATGAAAATGAACAAGGAAGAGAGGATCTCAGCTTAAGAAGAGTCCAGATCCTAAAATCAGGGTGACCATTTCGAAGTACTTAAAGGTTGAATCGTGGATTAACCATATGGCTTGGAAGGTTTACACATTGGGATTAATTTAGATTTAATAATTCTCCTCGTTGATGGTGGAGATAGACCAGCGGATGGCTGTGAGTTGATATATTTCCTTAAAATGGAGAAAAACACGTAATAGGGGTAAAACTAGAAAACATGTGAGGCTAGAAAATGTGGAAAATGGCGTGAAAGGAAACACATTTTGGTAATCTAGGGTCTCCCCACTCTTAGGGGATTTAATATATCATTTATGGTCTTTAAAATGGCCTTAAATCACTTTGAAAGAGTCATTAAAATACTTTTACGTCAAAAGATACGTTACTGGAGTGAAACTAGAAAATTCCGAGAGAGACTGGAAATGAATCATCGATGGGTGATTCACCGTCGCCCTGGCACCGATGCTGATCGGTGCCACTAACGGCCCATCAGTGCCATTGATGGACCATCGGTTCCACTAACGCCCATCAGTGCCACTAACGTCCATCGGTTCCACCATTCTTTTGACCTAAAATTTGTAAAAATCCTTAATGAGTCACTAATTGTCCCCAATATGCCTTGAAAATACAGATTTGGCAAAGTAATGGAGCAGGAGGGTCCGGGCCATTACGCAGAATATAGAAAGATCATTGGAAGTTTTTTGTGCTTAACAGTGACACGACTGGATATTGTTTTTGTCATGTGTCGAGCAGCATGATATCAAAGTAATCCCAAGGAAATCCACTTGCTTGCAGTAAAAATAATACTTCATTATATTAAAGGAATGGTGGATTTCACTTTGATGTATAATGAAAAATCTAATCCAGGTCTATTAGGATATACAGATGAAAATTGGGTCAGTTTAGTAGATGATAGGAAATCAGTGTCAGGAGGTTATTTCTATCTTGGTAGATTGTGTATTTATTGGCTAAACAAGAAACAAGATTTCATTTCATTATTCACCACAAAATATGAATATATTGAGGCTACTCAAGCATGCACACAATTACTGTGGATGAATCAGTAGCTTAAGGATATGGGAATTGAAGTGAAGTCTCTGATTGGAATCCATTGCGGTAATTTAAGTGCTATAAATCTTATAAAAAACATATTCCATCACTCAAGGACAAAGAAAATTGAAATAAAATATCATTTTATCAAGGAGAAGGTGGATCAAGGGCTTGTGAAGTTGGATTATGTTCCTATAGAATAAAAATTTGCAGATATTCTGACAAATTCCTTACCCAAAGAAACATTTTAAAGGCATCGACTTACTTTAGGAGTTCATTTGACTCCCTACACTTGAAAAAGTGTGGATATGGACCCCCCCCCCCCAATGTATGGTTTATTTTTTCCAAATGTGATAATATGTGTTATTTAACCAATTTCAAGCCACAAAGGAATGACCTTCAGGTTCATTGAAAAAGGAGGATAAATTGTGGTTATTCAAAGGGATAAAATGTCTTATTCAAGATACAGGGAGAAGCTGATAGGTAAAGTAGCAATATAGGGGGATTTAAAGCTAAGATAAAGTTGTTTGGAGGAGAAGTGATGTAGGGGGGAGTATTAGATTTGACGATGCCAGACATGATCGATCAAGGGATACATATCATAATAGCTGAGGTTCATGATGAAAGCAGAAGAGTTGTTTTGGAATGAAATAAAGTGATTCATTGATGAAATTCAAATTATACTCTTGTTTCTCACACCAATAATGGATCATGTGGGCTTAGAGTATATGTTAAGTAAATTCTTTATTTCTATCTTAATCTCAAGAATAAAATGTTGATACAGGATTGAAGGAGCTTTAAAGAGGTATCAATTTGAGAAGAATTGTCAACAAACCCAAATGGGGAGATTGTTAGGGGAAAATACCTCAAGTTTTATTCTTGGTATATTTTGGGTGTGATTGTGTTTTTTGATAAGTCCAGATAACCACAAATGAGCATGTATGGTATTTTCTGAAGCAGGTGTTTAAGGTGGTGCAGTTTCCCAGTGTTTTCCAAATTTTTGGGCCTCAAAAATAGAAGTTTGGTTTTTGGAAAAGGAATATTTCCATGTATGATTGAATAATAGATGGACCATGAAGTATAGTTCATGGATTGAAAAGGAGGTAAGAATAATGGTTCATGGAAGGAAAAATGGTTTGAGGTGAGGCTCATGGTTCGCAGAAGGTGAACAGTTCACGGAAGTGATTCGTGGGATGACATGAAGTTCATGAGAGGCTTGTGGTACATGGTATGGAATGTGGTTAGTGGGAGGCTTGTGGTATGCGGGATGGTTTTTCATTTGTGTAAATGCTGTAGTGATTTGAGAACTTTTTAAGGGAATCATTGGAAAAATGAGACAGTGATTTGGGATGCTATGAAGGAAGAAAGAAGGTATGCAGACTATATATGGAAAATGGTTTGTGGGATGATTTCAGTTCACAGAAAATGCATAGTATGCAGTGTAGGCGGTACCACATTGATGATTTTGTAAATCTCGGATTAGTGGATTTTGTGGATCTAGTTTCCTATATAAGGATAACTAATCCCATCATTAAGTCAGATATATTTTTATAAGAAAACATCTTTGTTATGGGAATTCAATTAAGTGTGAAGGTGGTTCACAAGGAAGGATTTTGTAGAGGGTGAAGCAGTTCATAGAAGCAATTCTATGAACGGATTTGGTGAGGCACTGAAGCCTGCAAAGGAAGAAGTGGTTCACGGAATAAGGAACTCTACAAGCAGTATGCAGAAGAAAAGGTGGTACGCAGAAGCTGGGATAGCACACGGAGGTGGTACACAGAAGCATGGGAGAAGTGGTCCATGAAGGAGATCGGTTCATGAAAGTGGAGGCAGTACGTGGAAGAGGCAATATGCATATCATACCTACTACACAGTACGTAGAGGAAGTAAGGTGGTACACGGAGGAATCTAGGTAGTTACCAGAGGACTCAAGGAATCTTTCAAAAGCTCAAAAATAGTTTGTAAAAGCAAGTTCTGCTAACCTAACAGTACATAGAAAGGTGAATTTTATCTATGAGTGAAAAGGGGGATTCAATAGAACATCTACCTATAGTTGAGGGTGCGTGATTTCATGCAAATTAAGGGACCTAAAAGTCCATAAATTTTGTGTGGATCCCTTCTAAGAGAAACGAGTAAATGAAGAGGAATACAGTGATCCTTTGCACTGAAAGTGATCCAGAGGAAGAGACATAGAGAGTGGCCCTTAGGAATTTAGTGAGAAAACCCTAAACATAGTAAAGGTAGTGAGTCTAGGAATAGAAGATCTAGCATGAGCCTTGTAATTGGCAGTGAGCTTTAGTGGATTCGGTACATCAACACATCGTTGTTGTATACTCCTTGGATGTAGCCGAGTGAGGGTGAACCAAGTAAAATCATTGTGTCATGTGTATGATTTAATTTTTTGTTCATATATTCCTATGGGAGAAAGAGAGAAGTGTGTTTTGTTTAACAACAAAACAAGATCCTAAGGGGTTGGAGTTTTAATCTATCATACCTTGATTCACCCTCCCCCCCCCCGGAGTATTTAACCTAGTGGACCTAACAGTATCCTTGGGCAGTTCAAGTACATGATTTCTATTTGATGTGATTTGATTCTCAATACCATGATTTAATTGATTATTGATATCATTCCATGCTTTAATTTTTTTTTCAAAAACTTGTTTATTTTTTATACACCTATTTTCACTTATTCTCATCTGTGTTGTCCAAAATTTTATTTCCATACCCATGAGGATCATATCCCATTTTTTCATCATCTCATGTTTCTATTTTTCTTTAGGTAATCTTTACCATGTTATGTCTTCTAGAATTTACCATGTTTTTCCTTCAAAGATATATGAATTTTGAAAGTTGCAATGAAATGACTGAGGCATTTGTTTGATATTCATCCCCTTTGACTCACTGAGTCACCCTTTCATTTTCTCCATCGTGTATCCCTTAGAATCCATGAAGAATCCTTTTTATAATGATCACACAACTGACATCCTTCCCTACCAATTTATTGAATATTTGCATGATGATTTTCAATCTAAGGGTGGGGGGGATTTATTCATGGAGAGGGTTATTTGAGAGATAGTGTGGCATTGAATGCACATGGATTGAAATTATCACATCATGATTAGATGTTTTATATTTCACAGTATCCATATTCATTACATGTATTTTGATATGGGAATGTAGATTATTTTTTGTTCCAATAATGAGTACTTTTGTGGTCTTTATGCGGTAACCCTCACCTTTAAGGATACCTATAAAAGTGCTAATACATTACTCCTTTATCTAAAGAGATTTTTATATGATATACTTTCACTAAAATGCTACAACATACTCGCTACTTGGGTACCAACTTTGAGATTTTTTCTAACATTTATTTCCTAGGTTTTGGGAGTTGTTACTCACCAGTTTACCTATCCATTATGTTTTAGTGAGTTGTGTCCCTTTTTTAAAAAAATAATAATAAAAGTTAGTTATTAATTAACATATTCTTTGGGAAAATAAATATTTTATGTGTGGGGAGAGATATTTTGAGGAAGACATTTGGATTGATGCTTATCATGCATTTATTTCAAGATTCAACCCTCCTATTTTCCAAAAAATGTCACAAATTTTTTTTATGACCCATCATCCCATAGCCTTAGAGAAAATTGAACTTAATGTTAAGCTCTTGATATTGGTGAATTATTTTTATTTCCACTATTATAGATGTGAAATTCATGGAAATCCTATGGTTAGCATGCATATGTATGAGAATTGAGCATAGCTTTGATCAGATTGTTTGAGCGATGAAAGTGATGGTGAGGTAGGTCACATGATACATGAGTGCACGTACTTGTTTTGGAAAGAATGAGCGGAAGAAAAATGGTTTTTTAAAATTATAATTTTAAATGAAGAGTGATATTTTGTGGGTAAAAGATATTGAAAATTTTTGAACTTATAATTTTGATGTTTTGATTTTTCGATGGATCCACTTGTGTATTATTTCTGATTGTTTTACCTAGGAGTAAAAAGCTTAAGTATGGGGTATTTGATGTGCATGGATTTATCTAGTATTTTTATAATTTTATAAATTAGTTTTATTTAATTAATTTAACCATTTTTTATATTTTTAGTTTATTTTTGTAGTTTTGTGTATTTTATATATTTTGATAATTTTTAGTTAAATTATATACTCATATTATTATTTTAATTTTTTTAGTTTATATTAATCTTATGTATTTTATTTAACACTATTATTATTATTTTCATTATCATTTCATTTTAATTATTTTTGTTTATAGTTAACTAGTATTTTATATATTTAATTCTATTATTGTTATTATTATTATTATTTTTATTTTTATTAACATTTAACATTTTTAGATAATAGGATTTTATTTGAATTTGAATTTGAATTTTGAATTTAATTTTTTTTTTTCATTTTGAAATTTTCTTCAACAGCAAATCCGGAGGAGACTCGGTATGTGCCTGCACTCTGCTGGCCCCTTCCTATCTCCTTCCTCCCCTACCCCCTTCCCCTCCCCAACACCCCCCCCTTCCCCTCCCCATCCCCCCTCCCTCTCTTCCCCAAACACCTAACCCTCCTCTCCTCCTCTTCCCCCATGATTCCCATCCCCTCACCGGTCACCCTCTCTCCCCTTGCTGCCTCCCCCTTCCCTCCCCCTTTTTCCATCCTCCACCCCCTCTCCCCCAATCCATTCCCACCTTCCTCTACTACACCAGGAATGAATTTTTCCAACGTGCATGAGATCCACTGAGCAGCAGCATCTGATCCCTCTCTACTCTATCCTATGTTGCATCAGGTCGAGCGCATCCCCTACTATTGCACACCACCAAGAGACGTCGGATCCTCCTCCCTGTCTAATGCACATTAAGGTTGGAACCCTCATCCTCTTCGTTGTGACTCTAGGTGGGTTCAATATTACTAGTGGTACATTATTAGTGCACTATATCAATGTGCACAGTAGTGGTTCATGCATGATGACATTAACGTGCGCATAGGATACACTTTGCATTCAGAGATCAACGAGTGCTGCATAAAAAGAGTACAGACCGAAAAAATCATTTTTTTCAAATAATGTAGGTATAATTGTAATGATTTATCATTTTATTACCACATGTGTTTTTTTGGTTGGGATGTCGGGGTAAATTTATGTGTGTCAGGATGTTGACTGAATAATTTATCTACTGCAATGTAAGGTTGGGATTTTATTATGTGGTTAAATTTTCAATTAAATTTATTTTCATTTGAATTTTTATCTACTTTAATTATATTTTCACTGAATTAATTTTTGAAAATTAAAACTGACCGTTTTAATTCTTATTCAATTTGATGATATGGATAAGGTTAACCATTTTGAATGATTGTAGTGAAAATAGGTGGTGCGGCTTTGTGGGAAAATGGTTGTGTCATTTTTCCAATTAGTTCGATACTCAAAAATGTCTCCTAATTTATTTATAACACCATAGAATGGGACTTTAAATAAATATGGTGATAAAAAAATAATCTTCTAAAAAATGATTTATAAATTTTTGAACCAAAGATAATTTAACTAGATAAATATTTAATCACATAAAAGAATTTTTAGCATGGCTGCATAGTAATTTAATTGTGATGTCAGCATCCCATACACAATTTTATGACTTAGATTTCATCATCATTTTTTCCAATATATTTTATTTTGTTCCATTCATTTTCTCAATTATTAGTTTTATTAAAATAATTAAAAAAATAGGAATTCCATCATTTTATTATCCGTCTGAACATTGTCCAACAATATAATTTTAGTAAACTGGAGTTCGTGCTCTTTGTGGTTTTACCCTTCTCTCCACTTTTATAGTATCCATTTGGTTATAAAATTTTTTAAATTGGATGCATTGTGATGCACATACCATCCATCCAGATCCTTAACTTCTTCTTCTGAACCTACTACTATTTCAATATATTTTGAGGAGAACTTATTTTGAAGTTTGATCCATGAAGAGATTAAGAATGTTATGGATAGTGTTAATGTTGTGATAAATCATGTTCAAATGGGTATTGTTGCTCATGGTGAGAAGCAATATGATTTTATTAAAGAAGAAACAACCAAGTCTGCTAAAGATAAAAGTGTAATCAAAAGTAATATAAAGTTTTATCTTAAAATTATTTACAGCAAAGTAGACCTTAAGAATCAGTTCGTATCATTGGAAAAAGATTTTAAAAGACCGCATTTGATGTCTACTTTCAAATACATGGTAGATAAGTTTTTATTAATGAATCCTTTGTTGAATAAATTTATGTTATAAGAAGATAAGTTTCTTCAAGTGATGGAGTATGGAATAAGAGTTTTTTCAAGTATTACAAGGATTTTAGAGCCATACATGTCTATTTTAGCACCTCCTAATCTTTATTTACCTCACATTTCTACCACTCGTTCCTAAACATCAACTACTGCTGCTTCTATACCAACCTCTACCTCCAAACGGACCTTTTAGTCTCACTATTTCCCAAGCCCTTGATCATATCATTCCTTTTTTCAAAGGAATAACCATTCCTAGACCTCCTAATTCTCCTCAGCCTCCTACTCCTACTCCTATTATTGGAAAATAGAAGGATCCCATTGAACCTTCTACCCATACAAAGACTTCATATTCATATTTTGGTTATATTCTAATAGGGATAATGTACAATATTTTTGAACTAATGAAAATCATTTTCATTCTTATTTTTGTGTCTATTATGTTTCTTATTATCTATGATTTCTTTGTTGTTTATTTTCTTTTCATTATTTAACCCTTTTTTATTTCTTTTTGATAATCCCAAAGGGGGGGTAATATGTATGGCATAAACTTATTATTAATAATTTCATATTGATAAACTTATAAAGATTATTCATTATTGAATATATCTAGGGTGGATTATAATCTTTAGTGCTTAATCTTTAATTATTTGAATAAAAATTTATGTCATGATTTTTTATCATCAAAAAGGGGTATATTGTTGGATTATTTCATCAATTCCTTATTTTAATAATCAAAAATCATGTTTATGTTATTTCTAATATATTTTATGTTTTATGGAAGTAAATTCATTTTCTAGAAAAGTATGAATACATATCTAAGTCAGGAATCAACCGTATGGTATATATGATCGACTGCATGACCACCTTATCAATATTGATGAATTTATGAAAAAAGAACCAAGAAAACATAAGAAATAACTGAATGACCACACATTGTCTCAAGAGACTGTTGTGGTCAAATATTTAAAGGCATGGATCAATCAAATGCCGAACAAAGTGACCAAAAAGCTAGTTGGTTCGACCGCACATACAACCATACAACCAAAATTCCAAATGAGAGAAAGTATAAGTTATGGATTTTCAAGTAAAGAATCAACTGTAAGATCAAGTAGATCAATCATAGTCAGTAGTCTCAAAAATCAAAAAATTATAGGACTGAATGCTAGTACAAGATGACTGAATGTAAGTACAAAATGATCGATTGTAAGTTTATCTGATCAATCACAAGAATAAGTGATTGAATATATAGACTATTGATTGATCCAACCAAAAATCTCAGTGTTGAAGAGACTGTAGATACTGATGTGGCACATTTGAAAGTGACCTCCATTGTGGATTCTGACATGGAAAACTTTAATCGAACATTTCTAAAAGTAAGTATTTTATTAGTATATCTTTAAATATATTAATCCATCCACTTTTATGCATATAATTAAATGCCCATCATAAGCATTTAATGAGCCAGATTTTTCTACAAAAATATGAGGATCTCCATGATGATTTATCAATGGATAGTTTTTGTGAAAGACTTTAAACTACTTAAGATAGATGGTGTAAAAAATGATATGGATGTACTCACATGAACAAAGTGGCATACAAACTTTTCCTGAATAAAAATGAAGATTGTTTACTCTGTTTTGAATGTCAATGACATGCTATTATCACCTAAACTTTGACAATGAATATGAGAACAATATAATGTATTCATGCATCCTTTCTATATAAAATATGAAAATGAGTGGAGAATAATATTATACAGAACAATAAAACAACATACTCTGTTTCACAGAATTACTTCTTTCTCCTACTCTATTTATTTACTTTTGAGTTGTGTGTGTATGTTTTACATCTTATATTTTAGCACAGACCCCGCACTAAACTATAGAGTGCAGACACTATTTCCTATTTTTTTACCTTTACTCCCATATAGAACAGTGGAAGAGTTTGTTTATCCTAGACTGTCTGCATGTAGTTAATATTTTATTTCACCCATGTAGAACCATGGAATGGGATTTTAAAGCCTAAATAGCCTTTTATTCTATTATAAACCCCATTATGGGTTGTTTATTAGTTTATTTTATGATAAACTTCTTGGAAATGGGTGATTTCCAAGTGGAGGGGATTAGGTCTCAACTTGAGATGGACCCCTTGTTTAATTCCATTGTGTTTTATTTGTATTTTTAACTCTTTTTTTCAAACAAACGAGTCTCTATTTTCAAAACAAATAAAAAAATTACTTTGATAGTTGAATTTAATTTTTGTTTTATATAATATTTTTAATTCAAGTAAAATTATTTTAATCAAGTTGTGATTGAGATTTTATAAATCTATTTGAAATATAAAATTATATAACTCCAATATTTTAGTTAACTGGGTATATTTTTTATAAATTGTGGTATTTAAGTTATAAATGTTTCTAATAGAAATTTTTAATTGGAAAATCAATTCACCCCCCCCCCACACACACACACTTGAGTTTTCCACTCTGACCAAAAGTGTTTTGTGATAAACACGTATGAGGTATCAAATAATATTTTTTCATCTCATATTCATATTTCTAATCATTTTGATAATGAAAAAAATGATGAAAATATGAGCAGTGAAGTTTTATTTGAATACTATAATATTCTAGAAAAACTTTCAATGAACTTAAAGATAAATATAAAATTTTAAAGAAGTATCATTCTTTATTAGTTCATTTTAAATATGAATTTACTATAGAAAAATGAAAGAATGATAATTTATTAAGAGAAAACAATGAACTCAAAATTTCCAATGAGAAACTCAAAAAGGGTCTTTAAAGGTTTACAAATAGTAGAGAAACCTTGACCAGGATAATTGGAAAATAAACCACACCCAAGTATACAACTGGGATTGGATACTAGCCAGGTCAGAGGGGAATTTTTAAAATAAAATTTGTTCCTAACTCAAGTTCTATCAACACTATAAATATTTCTTATTCATAAAGACCTAATAAAGTTTTTATTTCTAAAATTCTAAAAAAATATATGTAAAACTAGTTTAAAAATTTGTATTCCTAAATCTTTTTTTACTAACATTTCTAGACCCAAGAAAGTATGGGTACCAAAATCATTTCTTATCTAAATGTGTGTACAAAACCTGCTTGAAGAGTACCAATAATCACTTATGGTATCTTTAAAGTGGATGTTATAGAAACATGACTAGGGAATACTCATGCTTTAAAATTATTATCAAGGTGGATGGTGTACATGTCATTTTTGGTGACAACGCCAAATGAAAAATAATTGGACTCGGCTAAATTGGAAATTCTAGTACTGTTTTGATTTCTAAATTTTATTTGTAGATAGATTAAAGTATAATATTCTTAACATATAACAATTATTTGATGATGGTTATCATGTTAAGTTTGAAAATAATGCTTGAAAATTTTATGATTAAAATCATGTTTTAGTTTTTACTGCCTTACGTAATGGCAATGTTTATGTAGTTAATTTAGATTATTTATTTTCTCAAAATATTTATTTTTTGAGTTCCTTTCATAAAGAATGTTGGATATGACATAGGATACTAGGCCACTTCAACCTTCACTCTCATATAAATATAACTAGAAAAGTATTAGTTAAGGATCTTCCTAAATTAGAATTCCCAATATACAAAGTCTGTAATTCATGTCAAAAAGGTAAATATTATAAGATCTCTTTCAAACCAAATAAAGAAGTTTCAACTTATCAACCCCTATATTTTTTTCACATTGACTTGTTTGGAACCTCTAGAGTTTCTAGATTAAATGGGAAGTACTATGTTTATGTTATTTTAGATGGATTTTCTAGATACACCTGGGTATTCTTTCTATCTCACAAAAGTGAAGTTTGTTCCTATTTTTTAGAATATGAAAAATTTATAGAGAATATTCGTAGAATTTCTATTAAGACATTAATAAGTGATCATAGTAATGAGTTTAAAAACCAATATTTGAATATTTATTCTCACAAAATGGCTACAATAACAACTTTTCTATTCATAGGACTCCATAGTAGAATGGTGTTCTAAAAAGAAGGAATATAACTCTTTATATGATTACTCGAATTATACTCAATTGGTATGATCTACTTATTTATTTTTTTTGTAGAATATATGAATAAAATTTTCTATATTATCAATAGGGTTCTTATTAGACCACTTTTAAAGAAAACTTCATATGAGTTATGGAATGGAAGAAACCCAAAGTTTAATTACTTTAGAGTTTTTGTTTGCAAGGTATTTATACTTAATACAAAGGAGAATTTAGATAAGTTTGCATCCAAAAGTGATGAAGGAATCTTCCTTGGTTATTCAACTTCTAGTAAATCGTATTGGGTATTTAATAAAAGAACCAAAATTTTGGAAGAATTTATATATTTCAAACTTTATGAAATAGATCCACGTAATCCTAAGACTTCTTTAGAAAACCTTGAAGATGATCTTTCAAATTTTAATATCAATACCTAAACAAAACCTAATGATGGTTCTATGAAACCTAATATAAAAAAATAAATCTTTTTTGAGGAACTATTTGAACCATAACCTAAAGAAGAAAATGAAATACCAAGTACTTATCAACCTAGAACCATTAGGACTCAAAGAGATTATCCCTTAGATGTTGTAGTTGGATATATAAATAAAGTAATTTAGACTATATATTCTCTTAGAAACTAGGTTGAACATCAGGCTTTCCTGTCACATCTTAAACCTAAAAACATCACTAAATAAATAGGTGATAAATCATGGGTAATGGATATGAAAGAATAGTTGAATTAGTTTGAAAGAAACAAAGTCTAGGAACTAGTAGAAATACCTAAATAATTCCTAACCATTGGCACTAAGTTCATGTTTAGGAACAAGGTTGATGATTTGGGTACTATAATTAGAAATAATTATTGACTAGTTGTATAAGGATATAGTAAATATAAAGGTATTTATTATGAAGAATATTTTTCACCAGTAGCAATACTTGAAGCCATTAGAATGTTGCTTTCCTATACAGCACATTTGAATTTCAAATTATATCAAATGGATGTAAAGAGTGTCTTTCTAAATGGTTATATAATTGAGGATGTTTTTTTTTTAAACAACCCTTTAGATTTCAAAACCCTCACCTTCCAAATAATATTTCTAAATTAACCAAATGTTTTAATGGTTTAAAACAAGATCCTATATCTTGGTATGCTAGGATCAAATCATTTTTTATTTATAAATATTTTTCATAAGGTATAGATGAACCTAAATTATTTACTAAAATAATTTACAAGTATATTTTAGTATTTCAAATATATATTGATGATATTATATTGGATCATCTAAAAACTATTTGTGTACTAAATTTTCAAAAATGATGCAAAATGAATTTGAAATTATTTTAATGGGTGAGTTAAAATTATTCCTTGGTTTTCATATTTTTTTAAAATAAAGAAGGAATTTTTTTAAACCAAAACAATTACACTAAATATCTTTTAAAATTTCTTGTCTTTGATTGCAAAAAAGTAAGTTATACTCCAATGATTACCACCTACAAGTTATATCTTGATGAAACTAGGAAACTAGTTGATCAAACCATCTACAGAGGTATGATTTGAAGTTTACTATAATTAACTCCTATACAGACTAATATTATGTTTATTGTGTGAATGTGTACACATTTTCAATAAAATCCAAAAGAGTCACATTTTAATGTTGTGAAAAGAATTTATAAATACATTAAAATTAAAAATAATTTAGGATTGTTCAATGATAGAGGACATGATTTAGATCTAATTAGTTCTTCAGATACTGACTTTGATGGTTGTAAGATACACAGAAAAATCACCTTTGGAACATGTCACTTGTTGGGGAGGAATCTAATTTCATAGTGTGGTAAGAAACATAATTTTGTTTAATTATGCACTACTAAAGATGAATACATAGTTGTAGTTAATTTTTATGCTCAGAATCTATGGATGAAACACACTTTTCTAGATTATGGATATAAATACAAACATTTCCCTATAAATTGTGATAACACAAGCGCTATTAACATTTATAAAAATCTTTTATCTCATTCAAGGAAAAAACACATTGATATATGATAACACTTTTGGAGAGATCATTTTTAAAAAGGATATATTACTCTATAATTTATTGGCACAGAACATCAGCTTGCTAACATTTTTACGAAGCCTATGAATTATGAAATATTGAATTATATGAAAAATGAATTAGGTATGGTTAATTATGTTGAAAATGTTTTATGGTATATTTTTGATAATATTTTTAATATTATTATAAATATATATATTCTATTTATATCGAATATATTTAGTTACTTTGTTTTAAAAATATATAATATGGGTTTAAAAATATGTTAAATGTTTTTTTTATTTACCCACATGTATTATTCTAAAAATCCCTAAATTTTTGAAATATGACTAATTAGAATATGAATTTCCACACTCCTTATAACCCAAACCAAACCCTCTTTCAAACCCTTTTTTGAACCTTTATTCATTGAATCCCTATATTCTTCAATCATTAATCTCATTTGTGTGTAGTCAAAATGAAGATATATTTTGAGGAAGATGCTCTGAAATCCTCCAAAAGAGTTGAATTAAATTAAATCAAATACATAAATCTTATGAAGCCCCATCTATTTTCTCACAGAGTCATACTATAAAAGGAATTGGATATCTAGTGGTTTATGAAAATTTATTTTGTATTATGGAGAGTTGTTCATCATTAGGTATGTATGAGTTGGTTCTTGGATGAAAATATCCCCTTTTATCCACACTTGGTGAAAGAGTTTTACCAAAATATGGTGTTTGAAGCTGGTGATCACGAGGATATGATTAGGTATGTTATTGATGGTCAATAGTGTGAGTTCTCTTTGACCTTTTGGGTGGTTGTTTAATGGTTCCACATCTTGAACAGTATAAGGATTTTCATAGTTCATATCCTATGAACCATAACTATTTTGAGATTGACAATGTGCTGGAAGAGCTAAAAAATGATCAAACCTATCAGAGACTATGTGCAAAGGAGCTCAATGAATAATATAGGCTATTTTTGAAATTCATACAGCACACTATATACCCTAGGAATGGATACTTTAGCGCAATAAGGTATCGAGATCTTTTATTTCTATACATAATGGTTTACGAAGTTTAAGTTAGTCTACCTAGATTATTGATGAGTCATATGGAATCTTTAATCAAACCTTATTAAAGATTAAATACTCTTCCATACCCAAAGTTTATTTCTTTAATTCTTGCATAAAAAAATAATAATTCTTCAAGGAGTGGATAGATCTGTGTATTCTGGTGGTGTTTTTTTAAATTAAATCACTTGAAAAGGAATGAAGATTAGCTAGAATCCCTGGAAGAGGATGTGGATAGATGATGAGGAAATACTGTATGAGATATTCAATCCAATATTAAATCCTACTAGACCAAGGGATATCACTAATCTTATCCTGGAACCATATGATATTGTTAAATCTAGTTACTCTTCTGATGAAGGTGAATCTCAAGGCACAATTGATGTAGTAGGGGAAGTTATAATATTTTCTGAAGAAAGTCTGAATTTCTCTCCTTCCCATGATGTTCGAAATATTTATGAAATTTATGTTGAATTTTCAAAAGAACCTAAAATGCCTTTGATGTTTGAAATAGTAGGATAAGGAGTTGTAAATCCTGGCAGGGTGATAATTCCAAGATCTATTCTATTTATACCTACTCTCACTAACTCAGAAATAGATTAGGATGTGGAACCAGTAGAGGAGTGTCCTCTGATGTTTGAGATAGGGGGATCTCTTATCTTTGATTCCACACCCTCCAGTGAATAAGCCTCTCCAAATAATCCATTATTTAATATGGATATATCTGCTTATATTGATGTAAGGTATAAGAATTAAAAGGATGATGATGATGATGATTCACCAAATCCATAAGGACCTTTCATTTCTATTATTTCAAGTGATAAATAACCTTTTGTACTAGAGTTTTCTGATACAACAATTCCATAAGGACCAGTCAGACCCGAGTCTTCTGAGGATCTCTTAAAACTTTTGGATACTCCTTCCTCTCCCATAGTTGTACTAAAAAAATTTCTCAAGAAGAACCCAATTATGATTCTTATCCTATAACCAGAGTGGTTGTTATAGAATAATATAAGAAATAATTAGATTCCTCTCTTAAGGAAATTTATAGACCACCTAGAATCTTTTATCCTAAAGAATAATATTGGATAAAACCCCTTGAGTTTAGTGATTCTATCTCTTCCTCCTCTTCTCTAGTGGCTCATTCTCCTTTAGAATTTTTTCCTACTCATACTTAGAAAGTTTTAGCTTCCTCTATACCTCCTTCATTGATCACTTCTGCAGACTTCATTCAGTTCAAAAATGATATTTTATAAGTGTTAAAAGAGGTGTTTTTAAGTATTCATTGGGAAAATAACCATGATAGAGATGAATATATTTCCTACACTATTGAGAGTTTATTTTCACATATTCAATCAAAATTATTCCTCATGATAGATCTTATGAATCATGAGATTTCAAGTTTTGGAAAAGAGATGGAGAGTTTTAGAGGTTTTATTGGATCCCTATAATATTATTTGATAGATATGTTGGCTATAATGGATAGAAGGTACCTCTCTATCATCATTATTCCTTCTAGACCTTCAATATCTTCTTTAACACCTCCTACCTCAGTCTCTATTAATGAAGATATCATTCAAATATTAATTCATGTGGAAATTCAAAATTTCAATGACAATGTGAAGGATATTTGAAATCAATTATAAATGGATATTTCTATACATGGAGAAAAACAATGAGATTTTCTTAGAATAGAAGCAATCCAGACAACCAAAGACAAGGGTGTAATTAATGGTTCCATCAAGTACTATTTGAGAAGGATTTACAACAAGGTAAATCTCAAGACTCAATTTCTATCTTTATCAAGAGATCTAAAAATGCCTCCTCTAACTATAGATTTCAAAGAAATTGTAGAGAATTTTCTTTCATGACTCAACTAATAAATCAGTTTATGTTAGAAAAGGATGAGTTCCTTTAGATTATAGAACATGGATCAAGGGTTGTGGCTAATATTACCCAAATATTAGATCCTTATATCTATAACATAATTAACTTATTTTAGAACCTCTTACTCTATTTTTTCCTAGATTTTATCCATCTTTTACCAAATTTTTAGCATTAGTTTCTATATCTTTATCAAACCCAAATTCTACCTCACTTACTGCACCTCCAACTAGACCTTAAGGTCTCATTATTTCCCAATCCCTTGGATAGATCATACTAGTTGTAAATTCTATCACCATTCTTAGAGTTCTTATTATTCCTCAACCTACACCACCACCTTGTAGGTTATGAGCGCAGCATAAGTGTTTGGGTGGGTGTACCCAACTTTAATTTTTCTATTAACAACAATCAATCCAAGATCCATCATGATAATAAAATGTCAGATCTTTGGAATAGAACGAAGAATGAAAGAAAGGAAGGGAGTCCTAAAACCATAGAGAGGATCATCATATGTTGGTTATAATTAATTTAATTAAAAGATGAGAATTACCTTGATGGAATTATCTATCCATTGATGTTTCTAGTCACGATCTGATGTGATCCATCGTTGTGTCGTAGAAGCCAAGTGTAGGCTTCCTCTAGTAGTGATCCACACATGCTCCATGTATCTCTGGATGTCGCCAAAGGGATCTCCAAGTTCTATCATGGAATATCCTTCACTTGCGATGTCCACCTTCAATCACCCTGAGAGCCGCTTCCAAAGCGCTCTCCTTAATCCTATGGAGGAGGATCTCTCTCATAACTTAAGAGCGTTTTTAGTGGGGAAAAATTCCCTATGGGATTGAGAGCTTTTTAGATCTGTTGTGCACACCCAACAAAAATTGATAGGCTAATGAGAATTATATAATTGGGATTTTAATTACTTATAATAATAAAATGAATTAATTACCCAAAAGAATTTATTCATTTCAATTAATTCTTAGTAAGACCCCATGTCTAATAATAACAGTTGACCATTTTATTACTTGACATGTGCCTAGATAATTACACCTAATATTATTTAATTAAATAAATAATATTATTTCTCACAAATCCCTAGAAAAATTACATGACGTGTATATTAATATACACAGCCTGTACTTTTTTATATTTTTCTTTATTTCCTCCACCACATTTATTAGACCTTGAATAATAGCTATTTATTTCTCAAATAAATATCACCGCATTACTTTCTAATAAATATATTATTTCACCCACAATATATTCTCTCGAATAACTAGTGTCGAAATAAATGCGAGCATGCATCCTTAAATAATTATTAAACCAAAATTGGTAATAATATTTATTCAACTTGTTAAATTAATATTTAATTGAGATACTTAGACACACTTAGTGTGTGACCCTCTAGGCCTCTTTCTTAGTGGTATTAGGCGGAGCCTGTCTAAAGTCCAAGGTTAGCATCTAGAAACACGCCAAGGCACCCATAGATAAAGAAGTTAACGCTGAAATGACATGTCACCTCCTATGAATGATTACCATGTAATGTAATCCCTTTGTCTCGATATCTCGAATAAAGCAGGTTTTATGCTAGTGCCATCAACCCATGTGCTTGATTGTTATTTCTTTGACTTTCTGGAATTGAACTCGCCCATTACTTACCATGGCCATGGATTTATTTAGGCTATATCAATTCCATCAAAGGGTCTGAGATATCTACTTTCATTATGGAATAGAAGGGACAAATCCTTTCTCGCATTATCTATTAATGAAGTATTACTCATGACACAACCAACATATCCAACCTTGCTGTGAACAACGTGTCTTCATAGTTTTTGTCAATACATCTAAATGTGTGAGTTGTAATACCCATTAATAATAATCTTAAAGTCTAAGTACCAATGCACATGTTCGTAGATAGGAACATCCAATGACACTATGAAATGTGGATTTCCTACTAGCAGGTCTTGTTCTCATATTATCCTCTTGGATATTACCAAGGTCACACATCATGTGAAGGTGCCTTAAAGTTTTATGAGTCCTCACCCCTAATGGCCGGTATTATTTGTGTTCCTCAAATAACATTATCCAATAATAGAACATATATTCAAGAACAGTGTTATGGAACTTCCAAGGTCTCATCATTGTAGGGATCCGCTATGACTGTTTAATGAAACAGCTATCCTTAGGACATTATCACATGCATTGCCATGCAGAGGAACAATAAAGATGTGATAAGGTATTTATTAATTAATAAAGTACAAAGTAGTTGGTTCTAGGCCACCAACTCCAACATACTCCCACTTAGACTAGAGAAAACTACTAATAACCTTTAACCCGTTAGATCTCACATGATATTAATGCTTCTACTAATATAGGCCTTTAGTCATGGGGTTCAACATGTTCTCTTCCGTGGAAACTCTACTCACTGAAACTTCAACCCTTTGATAGAAATCCCTCAAGAGGTGATACTTTCAGAGAATGTTCTTTGTCCATTGATGTAACCTTGTTTCTTTTGCAAAATCCACCGCTCTAGTATTATCACAATACAATGTGATAGGATCTTTACTGCTAGGAACCACATCAAGCTCCTAGAAAAAGTTTTAAATCCAGACAGATTCCTTGGCTACATCAGAAGCCACTATATATTTGGACTCCACTGTAGAATCGGTGACAACTAGCTTATTTGAAATCTTCCAGCTCATAGTTCCTCCATTGAGACAAAAAACATATCCTGATTGTGACTTCAAATCATTATGATCTATCTGAAAACCAGCATCATCATACCCTCTGATGACAAGCTCCTCATCTCCTCTATACACAAGGAATATATCTTTAGTTCTTCTTAGATACTTAAGGATAGTCTTAACAACATTCCAATGCTATTCTCCTGGATTTTCTTGATATATACCTACCATGTTTAGTGCATAGGAAACATCAAGCCTAGTATATAACATGGCATACATGATGGATCCTATAGACGAAGCATATGGGATCTTACTCATACTATCTTTCTCCTATTGTGTTTGAAGACACGTTCTCTTAGAAAGATGTAGGCCATGTGACACTGGAACCAATCCCCTCTTGGATTGTTCCATACTAAATCTCTTTAGTATCTAGTCAATGTATGTACCCTGACTTAGTCCAAGAAACCTCTTGGATCTATCACAAATGTTCTCGATCCCTAGAATGTAAGCTACTTCATCTAAGTCCTTCATAGAGAAACACTTGTTCAACTAGTTCTTAACTGACTACAGGACTGGTACATCATTTCCAATAAGTAATATGTCGTCAACATATACTACTAGGATAACGACTGCATTCCCATTAAACCTCCTATAAACACATGGCTCACGTTCGTTCTTACTGAAACCAAATTCCTTTATGTCTTCATCAAATTAAATTTTCTATGACCTAGATGCTTTCTTTAATCCATAAATAGATTTCTATAACTTTCAAACCTGTTTGGCTTCACCTGGTGTCACAAAACCTTATGTTTGTGTCATATAGACATCTTCCTGAAGGTTCTCATTAAGGAATTATGTTTTGAAATCCATCTTCCAAATATCGTAGTCATGGTAAGCTGTTATGGAAAGTAAGATTCTTATGAATTTAAAAATGGAAACTGGTGAGAAGGTTTCATCATAGTAAATTCCTTGATGCTGTCTGAATCCTTTAGCCAATAGCCTTTCTTTATAGGTGCTAACTTGACCTTCCATTTCTAACTTTCTCTTGAATACCCATTTGCATCCAACATGATTTACATCAACTGGATCATTGACCAGAACCCATACTTGGTTCTGATACATGGAATCCATCTCAGATTTCATAGCTTCTAGCCATCTTGCAGCTTCTAAGCTCTCTACTACTTCCTTATAGGAGAGAGGTTCATCATTGTCCAACAATAATGATTCACCATCCTCGGTGACTAGGAAACCAAATCTCTCTAGTTCCCTTACCTCTCTTGAGCTCCTATGCAGTACTTGTGTTTCTAGAAACTCTTCCACAGAGACCTATGGAACTTTTTCCTGTACCAACTCCTCTGTATCTTGAGCATTAACTTCATATAATTCAATATTGATACCACTATCCTTTTTGAGGATGTTCTCCCTCTCAAGAAATACGTCTTGTCTGGCGGTAGTGACTTTCTTGTTTGAAGGGTTATATAGGTAATATCCTTTCGTTTACTTGGGATATCCTATAAATATACAATTCATGCCCTGGGGTAATAGTTTGTTTTTTGAGAAGGCATTAACAAATTCCTCACATCCCCATACATGTGTGTATGACAGAGTGGGTTTCTTTCCATTTTATATCTCAGGGGGAATTCCATTTTCCGCCTTAGTTGGTACTCGTTTTAATGTGTATGTTGTAGTTTGTAATGCATATCCCCAAAAGGATAATGTAAGATCTGCATGAATCATCATCGACCTCACCATTTCCAACACGGTGCGGTTTCTTCTTTCAATAACACCATTCCACTATGTTGTATAAGGAGGGGTGAGTTGAGATAGAATCCCAAACTCTCGTAAAAGGTGTTTAGATATTCTCCACCTCGATCTGATTGAAGTTATTTTTATATTCTTACCAAGATGATTCTCTACTTCATTCTTGAATTCCTTAAATTTCTCTAAGGACTCTGAATTATACCTCATTAATTAGACATATTCATATTTACTCAAATCATCCGTAAAAGTAATGAAGTAAGAATATCCACCTCTATCTTCTCCTAGAAATGGTCTACACACATTTGTGTGCACCAATCCTAGAAGCTCTGTGGCCCTTTCACCTTGTCCACCGAAAGGCGGCTTGGTCATTTTACCTTGTAAACAAGTGTGACATCTATCAAGTGGTTTTAACTCATTAGAGTCTAAATAAACATCTTGGCAGAGCTTTGTCAAGTGCTTCTCGTTTACATGACTGAGACGGTGATGCCACAACTGGGTGATGTATGAGTCATGTGAGTTTTTTTCATTATCGGTTTCCAACACTTGGTTTTCATAATTTAATACATACAAATCATTATTTAAATGAACCATACCATAATATATGTTATTCTTATAAAAGAAACAAAACCTATTTCCAAACTTGAAAATAAATCCATCCATATCCAAACATGATGTAGAAATTATGTTCTTGGTAACACTAGGAACATAATAACATTTATGTAAAACCAAAAGCATCCTAGTTGGAAATGAGATGTGTTAATATCTAATGGACAATGCAGCCAGCCTCACACCATTGGAAGCTCAAAGATCCACCTATCCTCTGTAAATCTTTCTAAATCTACTTGGTTCCTACATTTGAATACATATATGAGCCCCAAAATCTGTATCTAATACCCAATGTGTATAAATAGAAAGATTACACTCGATAACAAATGCACCTTTAGCATCACCATGCTTTTGGGTGAAGTTCCTCTTCCAGTGTCCTAGCTTGCCACATGAAAAACATACCACCTCCCATTCCTTTCCCTGCCTTGGGATCTTCCCCTTCTTTTAAGGATGGTGCTCAGGGGCTTTAGACCGTTTAGGAATCCTTGGCCTCTTTGCCTTGTCCTTCCTTTTCTTATTCACCATAAGGACCACGGGTTTGTCACGCCCCATGTCCTTATCTACCTGGAGAATTAAGGTCAGAAGTTCCAATAGACTCTTCTCATTGTTTCTCATGTTATAGTTGACAATAAATCTAGATAAGGTCTTGGGAAGTGATTATAGGATGAGATCTGTACGCAACTCATCTGGGAACTTAATCCCTAATATGTCCAAGCATTCAATGCATCCAATAAGCTTGACTACATGAGGCCCAGCTGGCGTAGACTCTCCAAGATTAATTTTAAACAAAGCATTGGAGATCTCATATCTCTCATATCTCTCATTCTCTTGATAGTGATCCTTAAGGTGAGACATCATGTTATACGCGTCCATGTTTTCATGTTTCTTCAAGATCTCATTAGATATGGATGATAGTAAGAAATATTGGACATATGTGGCATCATCCATGTGTTTCATATAGAGAGATAGTTCCCCATCACTGGCCTCTTTTCTAGGTGCAACTGGAATAGTCTCCTCAAGCACTTACGATTTCCTCTCGTGGCGAAGGATGACGCGTAAACGCCTCTGCCATTCCTAAAAATTATTGTTGGTGAGAAGGTTTTCCTTGTCGATTATGGTTCGCAATGATATGTTTGAATCCATTTTACTTTTTGTTTCTAAAAATTAATATGAGAAAATATTTTAGTACTTTATCATGATAAAACTAAGACAAATAAATTAATTAATACTTATTAGTCTCCCACTATTTTATCGAAATCCAATAGCCTTCACCATTGACTTCGGAATATTATGCTGGTTGAATATTCTAGTGGAAATTATCCATATTTCCCTTAGTATTACCCCAACAGGGGTTGGTTAAACAACTTGAAGGGTTTTAGGTAGGCATTCCAAATGCCAACTGCATTAACTCACAGTTCCTTGATCTGCTAATTGTACTCCCCAATCCTAAAACCCTTTTATTTTAGATTTTCTCAACCTTTTCCTATTGGTCACACCAAGACCTGATGTGGCAGTCAACCCTTGATGTGAACCAAGTCAAGTCAACCCAAAAACTTGAATTATAATTCATCGATAATTGAAAGCACCCCAAATAGGGTTGGTCAAGCACTTTGAACTATGGTTCGATTCTAACCAAGATTATGGAAGGTTATACCGACTTAATATTTCTTTGAGAGGTTTTATCCTTATACGTAAATTTCCATTTTTTTATCTTTGATTACATGATTTTTAAAATTCAGTGGGATCTACTTAAGTTATTGACCATGTCTAAGATTATATTTACGCATAATCCGGTCTTATTATAGTTTCATCTTGCATGGTTGTTTAATTCATTAATTGTGTGACCATGACAACACACCCACAATAAATAAACCATGAAACTGATAGAAATAAAATAAATAAGTATGATCATGAGATTTTTCAATTGGTTAGTTTATCTAGAGGTTGATAAAGTAACCCAAGATCTAGGGGAGAAACACCTTGAACCTTTTGGGTTCCTATTTACAGTTTTCCACCTGTCCACCTTTGTATCTCCTTGGATTGGTTTCACCTTGGCTCCTAACTTGAGCTGCCTCCACTAGCTTGGGAGCTCCATCCATTACATATGCTTTTATCTCACTCACAAGTGAGGGGTAAAATAGGGTTTTATATAAAAGAAACCTTGGGCATGCAGGCCCTACATATTAATGAGGAGAAGGCTTACAGGCCAAAAAAATTAATTTAAATAAATTAATTAAAATAAATAATTCACATACAAAGGTCTCGGTCTAGCTCATGATCATCCATACATGCAACAATATTTATACATAAATAAAACAAGCATTCAATTATTTAATCGTTCTTATTTAAGATAAATCACACTCGAATTGAATTAATTATCTTTAATTAATAAATCCATTTATCTTAAACCCTTTTATAAATTTCTTTGAGATTATCATCCATCGTAATTTTAAACAAATAAATTCATTTTAAATTATCTTTGTGTATAACTTGTACCTTGGAGGCAACCTGGTAAATTCTTGTTCATAACTACCCAATGAGTTTAAATGAACATTACGCGGATGTTAAATTAAACACATATATATATAACACCTATCACGTGTTGTGCCTCATCTTTATGCCCGCACTATGGTACATGTCTCAAGGGTTTGTATAATATAATAATAAATTTTAATAAATCTGTGTATTTTGGATAAGTATACAGCGTGTAGTTCCTACTACATGAAGTGTACTATCGTTCACCGTCCATCTGAATTACATGCCCAGGGACATGGTGTGTAGATGTACTTTGGAAATATTTGGAGTACACGACATGTTCAGTGGGCCACACGTCATGTAGTATCTGCGTTACACGGTTTCAAACCGGGAAAGCAGTGTATGGAGTACACAGTCCAACCCTAACCTAAAAGGACTACACACCGTGTTCAGTGGACTATACGGCGTGTAATTCGGAAACTACATCCCACATGTTCTTGGTCAACACACGAAGTCATTTAATACTTAGAAAGGCTCCAACACACAGCTTGGTTTGTAGGACCCATCTGATGCATTGAATCTTGACTACACAGTGTGTACTTCCAAATACATGCCATGTGTCTTGGTGTTGTACAGCCAAGAAGCTTTAGCACCTCCGAATGAGATCCTATGTTTTATTTTAATCAAAATTAAAAGAAAATATTGTTTATGTAAGGTGAACAAGAAACAAAAGAGGAGGAACAAATCTCAAGATTCAGATTTACAGAACGATTAACTTGAATTGAAACAACTAATTTATTAAATGTGTAAATCATCAATGAAAAACTAAATAATTATAATCACTGATATAACCGCTCTGATACCACTTGTAGGTTCCGGGAACAACGGAAGCACATGGGTGGGTGTACCCAACTTTAAGTTTTCTATTAACAATGATCAATCTGAGATCCATCACGATAATAAAATGTTAGATATTCATAAAATAATAAAGATAAAAAGAAAGTAAGGGAGTCCTGGAACCATAGAGAGGATCATCATATGTTGGTTATAATTAATTTAATTAAAAGATGAGAATTACCTTGATGGAATTCTCTCTCCGTTGATGTTTCCGGTCACGATCTGATGTGATCCATTGTTGCATCATAGAATCCAAGTGTAGGATTCCTCTAACAGTGATCCACATGTGATCCACGTATATCTGGACATCGCTGAAGGGGTCTCCAGGTGCTAGCATGAAAGAGACTTCACTTGCGATGTCCACCTTCGATCACCTTGAGAGCCGCTTCCAAAGTGCTCTCCCTGATCCGATGGAGGAGGATCTCTCTCGTAACTTGAGAGCATTCTTGGTGGAAAAAATTATCTCTTGGCTTGGGATCTTTTTAGATCCATTGTGCACACCCAAAAAAATGGCTAGGCTAATGAGAATTATATAATTGGGATTTTAATTACTTAGAATAATAAAATGAATTAATTACCTGAAAGCATTTATTTGTTTCATTTAATTCTTAGTAAGACCATGTGTCTAATAATAACAGTTGTCTATTATTATTACTTGACATGCGCCCAATTAATTACACCTAATATCATTTAATTAAATAAATAATATTATTTCTCACAAATCCCTAAAAAATTTACATGGTGTGTATATTAATATACACGGTGTGTACTTTTATTTTTCCATTTTTCTTTATTTCCTCCACCATATTTATTAGACCTTGAATAATGGCTATTTATTTCTCAAATAAATATAACTGTATTACTCGCTAATAAATATATTATTTCACCCACAATATATTATCTTGAATAACTAGTGTTGAAATAAATGTGATCATGCATCCTTTAATAATTATTAAACCACAATTGGGAATAATCTTTATTCAACTTGTTAAATTAATATTTAACTGAGATACTTTGACACACTTAGTTTGTGACCCTCTAGGCCTCTTTCTCAATGGTATTAGGTGGAGCCTGCCTAAAGTCCAAGGTTAGCATCTAGCACCACACCAAGGCACCCAAAGAGAAAGAAGTTAACGTTGCAATAACATGTCACCTCTTACGAACACTTACCGTGTAATGTAATCTCTTTGTCTCGATATCTTGAATCAAGCAGGTTGCATACTAGTGCCATCAACCTATGTGCTCGATTATTCTTTCTTTGACTTTCCGGAATTGAACTCACCCATTCCTTACCATGGACATGGATTTATTTAGTCTATATCAATTCCATAAAAGGTTCTGATATATCTACTTCTATTATGGAATAGAAGGAACAAATCCTTTCTTGCATTAGCTATTAATGCATTATTACTCATGACACACCCAACATATACTACCTCGCTGCAAACAGTGTGTCATCACATTTTTTTTCAATACATCTAAGTGTGTGAATTGTAATATCCATTAATAATAATCTTAAAGTCTAAGGACCAATACACATGTCCACAGATATGAACATCCAATGACACTATGAAATGTGGATTTCATGCTGGCGGGTCTCGTTCTCATAATATCATCCTAGATATTACCAAGGGCACACACCATGAGAAATTGCCTCAAAGTTTTATGATTCCTCACCCCAAATGGCATGTATTATTTGTGTCCCTCAAATAACATCATCGAACCATAGAAAATATATTCAAGAACAGTGTTATGGAACTTCTGGGTTCTCAATATAGTAGGGATCCGCTATGACCCTTTAATGCAACAGTTATCCTTAGAAAATTATCACATGCATTGTCATGTAGAAGAACAATCAAGATATGATAAGGTATTTATTAATGAATAAAGTACAAAGTAGTTGGTTTTAGGCCACTAACTCCAACACACCTCCTCCTCCTTTTGTTGGAAAATGGAAGGCCCCATTTTTCCCTTCTACCCTTCGAGACCCTGAGGATTCAGATCCTAATTAGATTCTGATAAGGCCAATATAATCTCTTTGAAAATTAATGAAATATATTTTTACTCTACTTTTTGTGTCTTATTTTTCATTTCTATATTTATTTTACTTTTTTACTCTATCACACTTTGTGGATTATTTTTTATAATCCAAAAAGGGGGAGTAAAATATGGAATTTTAACAAATTGATAATGATTTCATTATAGCCAACTATCTGTTAGAACATATTATAATCTGTAATTATTCATATTTAATGTTTTTGTATGGATATTTATGTCATGATTTGTGTTCATCAAAAAGGGGGGATTGTTTTCTTAGTCCAATAATTCCTTATTTTAATAATCACAAATCATTTTTATTTTGTTTCTAACATATCTTGTGTTTTATGAAAGATAATTCTTTTTTCTGAAAAATATTGGAGATTTTCCTATTGAATTAACTATGAAGCTTAAACAGACAGTTAAACAACCTTAATTCCTAAGTGACAAAGTACTCAATCAACTATAGACAAATACATCAACCGCATGACCATCAGATTGACTGTGGTGGATATATTTAAAATGACCCAAGTGATTTCAAGAAAAACCAAGTGATCGCAGTGATCAAGTTTTTCACAAAGGCATAGATCAACCTCAATGCAAGTTCGATTGATTGCACGAGAAACCTTGTGACTGAAAAGTCAAATGGAATCGACTATGCATTTGTTAAAATATCACAAAGTATATTATCAACCACATGATAAAACTAGAGCTTCTGTAAGATTCCAATCAATCTTAAGTTAAAGGAATCAATTTTATGTGAAATGTGGACTTTTGAAAAAGTCAAGAATCATCTACATGACTAAATAAAGTGACTGTTATTAGTAGTTATAATTCTTCAAATTATTGGATTGACCATAAGTTCAAGTGATTAAATATAAGTATAAATTGATCGATTGTGAGTATAAAATGATTGACTATAAGTATAAAGTGATTGATCGTAATTTTAACTGATCGATAGTACGATCTGTTAAGGAATCCAACCATAATTATCCCAAAGTATTGAAGTGACTATGAATTCTCACGTGGAAAACTTAAAGTGACTATATTTAAAAGTAATTATTATGTTATTAAATATATTAATTCAAATACTTTTCTATTCATAAATAGATTCTAGTCAGAAGCATTTAATGAAGTTTGAATTTCATATTGAAGTACAAGGATCTCCAATGATGATTTTTCAATATCTCCTTTTGGAGAAAGTTATGATTTTATAGAAGACTAAAGATAGAGAAAAATAGAGCTCATGACACATAGACACTAGAATTTTTCATGAATGAAAATTAACAACTTATATAATGTTTTGAATGTCTATAACACTTTTTACTCACATGAACATCAACAAAACATCAGAGAATATCTACTCATATTTGCACATAATTTTAAAATCAAAAGACAACATCGAGAAGAGAAGATTCACTTGTAAAACAACAAGACTACGTTCTCTACTATATCAAATTATTTCACTTATCTTACGCTATTTTTCTTACTTTTTTTAGTAGTTCTTGTTGTGGCTATTTTATTCTTTCGAGCACAAACTCATGTACTATATTGGAGAGTACATTGATACTCTCTCTACCTTTATTTATATATTATATCCCATGGAAACTAGGGAAGAGTCTATGTATATCCTGGATAGCCAAATGTGCTATTGTGTATAAAACTCAATCCCTATTTTGGATCAATTTATTCTTTAATAAAATGTTTGGCAGCAGGTGATTTCCAAGTAGAGAGGACTTGGTATCAGCTTGAGACTAAATATCTTATTTTTTTTATTCTACTGTGTGTTTTCTTGTTTTTTTTTTACTCTATTTTTAACACAAAATTATTTTAGTTTTCAAAAATAAATTAAAAAACACTACTTTGATAGTTTACTTTAATAATTATTTTATATACGTGTTTGATACAAGTAAATCTCTTTCAAAAGTTAAAAAAGTTTTAAAACTTGTTTTAAATGAGTTGTGATTGAACTTCTGATAAGTTTTTTAAAAGATCAAATTATATACTTCTACTATTTTAGTTAACTGAGTTGTATTTAATAAATTGAGAGATTTAGTTTTTAAATCATTTTTAATAGAAATTTTAAATTGGAAACTCAATCTCCCCCTCTCAAATCATCTACTTTGAGTGATAATATATATATATATATATATATATATAATTTATTATTCATCATTTATTAATTCATATTTATTATATATTTGTTTATTATTTATTATTAATTAATTATTTGTTTATTATTTATTATTTATTTATTTATTTATTTATTACTTATTTATTATATATTTATTTATTATTTATTATTAATTTATTATTAACGTATTATTTATTATTTATTTATTATTTATTATGTATTTATTTATTTATTTATTATATATTATTTATTTATTTACTGCTTATTTATTTTATATTAATTTATTATTTATTTACTACTTGTTTTCTATATATAAATTTACTATTCATTATTAATTTATTAATTTTTTATTATTATTTATTTATTTATTTATTGTCTATATATTTATTTTTAATTTATTTTTAATTTATTACTATTTTATTATTAACATATTATTTATTATTATTTTTATTACTTATTTATTATATATTAATTATTTATTTATTATTTATTATTTATCATTTATCATTTATCATTTATCATTTATTTATTTATTATTAATTTATCATTTATTTGTTATTAATTTATTATTTTTTATTATATATTGATTATTTATTTATTATTAATTTATTATTTATTCATTATTTATTTATTATTTACTAATAATTTATTATTTATTTATTTATTTATTACCCATTAATTATTATTATTTTATCTTTTATCTTTTATTTATTACCATATTATTTATTTATTTATTTATTTATTTATAGATTTATTTATTTTTTTATTTTTTATTTATTTATTACTTATTTTTTATTATTAATTGTTTATTATTCATTATTTATTCATCATTTTTTTATTGTTTATTATTTATAATTTATTATTTAGTATTTATTTATTTAGTATTTATTTTTTATGTATTGTTTGTTTTTTGTTTTTTGTTTTTTGTTTTTTATTTTGTATTATTATTATTCTTTAATATTAACATTTATGTAAATGTATTTATCTATATATATATATAAGTATATTATTTTTTATTTACTAGCCACATTAAGAGCTTGTTGGAGTGGTAAAGCCTTTAGAGAATAACTAAGATGTAAGGGGTTCAAATATCACCCAACAAATATATATGTTGAATATCTACATGACATTCATAACATATGAATGCATTGTAGGATAAAAAATACAAAATGAATAATAGATAATAAATGATAAGTGATAAATGATAATAAATAAATAAATAAATATGAAATTAATTAATTAATTAAAATACAACTAATTAAAACAATTAAAATTTTAAAACCCACAACTAAACTATCTATAACGATTCTAAAAACCATTGTGAAATGTTTCATGACACCGCATTTCACAACAATTTTTGAAAACCTCTGCTAAATGATATTTTTGGCATAGTGAGTGGATGATTTAATTTGTTAACAGTTTAAACAGTTATTTGAGAAAGAATAATTCAATCATATTAATTATTTATCATATAAATGTATGAAATTTTGATTTATTACTATATTTTAATTTACTATATGTTTTATTCATCTTATAATTTCTTAATAATATTCATCTAATATGTCACAACTTGTTTTGTTTTGATATTGCGTATAGAACATGAAAATGAACATAATAGTGATTTTAAGTACACACACACACACACACAGACACACACACACACATATTTTAAAATCTTGGTCCATTACATGATTCATGAAACATTACTCCAAAGGATATGAATATTTTGGAGATAAAGAAGAAAATAGAAGAGAAGTCATGAAAAGAGATTTCATAAAACATTCTCAACATTATCATAAAAAGACAAAGTTATGGGTCACTTTTAAAAGTTTCTTTCAAGAAGTTAACATGAAAAACATTTTCAAATAATATTTATAAAGGAATCTAAATAATGGATCCTTGAAAAGGACATAAAGGTTTTTCAAATGAAACGTTAAGTGGAAGAAAAAACATACGATCATGAAAGGAAAAACCTTTAATATTTTAAAATATCATTGTTGAAACCCACATCATGGAAATAGTAATAAAGCTTCCTTTTGAAAATAGGTAAGGAAAAATATGAAGATAACGATAGATAATACATATTTAGATTTCAAAATAATAAATAAATAAATTTTTTGAAATAAATAATATGGATATGGAATAAAAATAGTCTTTAAAGAGTATGAGAATTATTCTTAACAACGTTATACTTTTATGTGAAATAAATTAATCAAGGAAGAATGTTTTAATTAAAAATGTAATTTACCCAAATATAAATCAAAAGTGTCATATAATAAAACCTTAGGGTGTAATAAACCAAACATAGAAGAAAGGATTTCAAGAATAAAACTTATAACTCAATGAAAGAGAGTTGAGTTAATAAAAACCCTTACGAATTTGGTAATTTTTGAATCAATAGCCTTTGAATGAGAAAAATTTGGATAGATATGATAATCTATTGAATTTCATGAGAAGTGTGATATAAATATATCCATGTAAAGTATATACACCACAAAAAAAACAAGCGGTGAATATGTCATATGTCTCAAAGAAGGAATATTAAGACGAGAAAAACTCTTACCTTGGATTCCAGCTCGGTTGGATGCATTCTAACTTCTTGTATAATAACCATAGATTCATTAACCATGTATTCCAGAACCTTGTTCATATTTATTACCTTTTTTAATAATATTTTATGTTTATTCATTGCATAATTTTTATTTATTTTTATTTGATATTGATTATTGGTGGTTAGTGGTTTTAATCATTCCTTGTTTATTTTGGTATAACAGTTATGGTCATCACTCCATGTTTATAAGTACTCCATATCTAGATTAGTCAAGGTACTATAAGTAGAAGTTACATTATCATTGAGTAATTTCCATGTTTATTATATGGAACTCTAAGGTATGATTCATAAAGATGAAATTTAAAATGAGTTTATTTTATTAACTTTTATCAAACAAAATATTATTTAGTAATATTGAATTAAATATTAATATTACCATTATAGAAATAAAAACAAAATGTTATTTATATATTAATATCATATCTTACCAGAAATTAATTTTTCATAACCATCCATGATAAAAATTCATAGCATCACTCATGTAGATGGTTAAACTGGCCCAAACAAGAACATGCTAGAATTAATTGGATAAGTATGATTATTGAATGATTTTATTATAGTATAATCATTAAATAATCATGAGATCATTTTAAATTTATCATTAATATATAATATTACTAGTATTTAAGATTTCTTAATCAGTCATGGTATAATCATTATAACATTGTCCGTATAGGTGGTAAAACTAGCCCAAAGAGGAGTGTATTATAATTGAAGTTCCTTAAGATCATGAGAACCACTGAGGGGGTTGAATCAGAGATGATATTTTACAATTTAAATTATCTTGAAATTAACCCCTACAATTTTTTAGAGTTTTTAGACGTATCAACTTTATAAAATAATCTCCCAATCATGAAATGATAAGAAAGTAAAGAAAATCACATGTGATTTAGAAGTTTTGGGCTTAGTGTGAGAACCTCCATCCTTACTATGGTGACTCCTATTAGTCCATGAAATTTCACTATTAATAGAAGTTAATAAAACTTGAGTCAACTCCTTTTAGACTCATTTTATCTCCTGATAAGAAATATTATACTGACTCCCATTAGTTACAAAGTTTTACTTATCAAATTGATCCAACACAAGGATGTCAAACTTTGTAAAGAAGCTCCCAACAATATCATTTGGAAATTGTCTGCCTGATTTTCTCTACCCATTAATAGTCCATCTGGTGCACCCTTACCTTTTTTTAGTATACTCCATCCATTACACCTCAAAAATTTCACCATTGACCCATGTTATGTCTGATGAACAAAACCACTACACCTCACAACCTTCTCAAAAACTTTGTCAGATACTTTCTCTGTCTAGTAGCTATGACTGATGACTTTGTCTAATATCTCTAATCATCACCTCCATCTAATATCACTTCTCACTACACCTATATCTGGTGTTCCTTAACCTCAACCAAATCACAACCTGGTTGGAAACTCGCACTGCTTGAAAAACTCTATCGTATCATCTCTTTTCGTATGGGTGAACAATGTTAGTATGAATTTTCCTTACACCCCCTATTTGTAAGTGTGCTCGAAGTAAAAAATTTGGGAACCAAAATTAATTTTCCCACTCAAATCAAATTCAAAAATAAAACCATGATCTTTTTAAATTCATTGGATGCCTCTCAAACATTCTAGATTCTTCCTGAATATTTGGTAAAATTCATGAAAACTTGAGTTGTAACCTTCTTCGGACATCCTTAATCTCAACATTAAAGAACATCAAAAAAATCTTTATCACATTTAGATAGGGTAAACATTGAATATTCAGCATTGTATCGACATGTTAAGGTATTTAAAAAGATTTGTAGATCTTCTCATGTTACGACCCGGCCTGATGGGGCCCAAGCCACGACAACCCCCAGCCTACCTCTAATAGGCCAGGGGCTAGCGACCAGCACTAAGTAGGCATATCACACACATAGGTAGAATTATCCTAATGTACTTGCACACATGAACACATATCCAAACCTATACAATGTTGAAATATAAAACAACTGATAACAATGCATGCATAAATCTATAATCCCACAATCAGAGTATGACAACAAGGTACTGAAAATCAAAGGAAAAATACAAGCCCACCAAAAGAAAATGAAAAAAAGTCCAACCTAAGAAGTAGGAGAGGAATATTTTCAAAAGATATTACCGATAAACACTTCATCCTTCCTAGATCACTAAGCTCCACCTGATCTTGGTCCTTCCAGGACTCTGTTAAAAGGTCTTTTGTTTACATAAGACCCGATACATGCGGGCATAGCCAATGCATGGGTGAGTATAACAATACCCAATAAGATACCCCAAAATCAATAAACATAAAGCCTCAAGAGTATTCATCTCATAATAGTAATATTACAATAAAATTAAGAACAAAAAAACTGGATATACTCAAGAAGGACACTATACCTCCAGGTGGTGTAACCAAACTACCATCCATAGGATTCTACTCGAAGATTCTAGGCAATGCTCATTCTGAGAGAACCCACTCCATGAACCAAGATATAACCAGAGACACTCAAATAAGATTTCATGATTGTTGGGCCCTGCCTAAGAAAACTCATTGGTCTCTGAAGATCTCGACACACATATCACATCCAGGACCCCTGGGGGACACCACAAACCCAATATAGATCAACCCGCTATGTAGGGGATTATATACCACTAATTATACGAACCCTATTGAAATGGATTTCTAGATGAGGTACAAATTCCTTGTGTAAAGAGGTCACACTTATTACACAAACCCCACCTAGTATATCAGAAATAATGATAGAGGATCACCCCTCTCTCTCATAGAGGGATGCCACAAACTCTATCTAAGACTCATCCTCATTAGGGGATCACAATCCAAAGTTCTGGATATAATTCTTCACTATAACCTCAAGGAGATGGACCAAGGGAATGCACTCAATCGATACTAGTCCAAATTTAAGAAATGAAGGGCTCTAAACACCCTCAAAGGGGTGAACTATGCGTACTAGGGAGAACACAGCATGTCCATCCAAACCCTATTCTTCCTGTGTGTCATCACCTCACACAGTATGTAAACCTAAAAGTACATGGAATTTCCAAACTAGGTATATGGAATGTATAGATCGAGATAGAACTCTGCCTGTATAGCCTTCCTATTCCCATGTACTTCTATTCATTCCCATGTACCAACCCATGTACACCTAGTTGTGCCCATGTACACATGGCCATGTCCAAGTACCTATCTCTACCTGTGTACTCTGACTATGTCCATGTAACATGGCCTAACCATGCCCATGTATCCTCTAAGATACATGTCGAGACACCATCATGGGTTACACGACGTGTGATCTTTTCTTCTCTACAGAAACCCTATCTCCACAACTAGGGCCCCACATGGCATGTGGTTTCAAATTACACACTGTGTAATGTGGGATTTTCTAGAATCTCACAATTCTCTTCTATATTGTCTATTCATTCCATCATTGCCACAAAACCTATCAAGAATCACAGATCAAGGTTCGACTGAACTTTCTATCACCGCAGATCTAATTCTAGGCTTAAAATCTACTTAGAAAATGCCCCCATTGAGTTGTTTGTAGCCACACTACTCCATCAACGCGTGTCAATTAGGAAGAACAAGGATCCTAGGTCGGATTCGGTCTACCTTAGATCATCCTATTTTGTCACACCTTGATCATGAACCGCACTTTTGGTATTGATATTTTACGCCAAAGAGCATTTTTTCAACAATCATATACCTAGTATTCATCAAACTGTTGGCCAAAGAAAATACTAATGATGAACATGTGAAGAAATGGGGGATAAAACCATAAACTATAAACATGAGGAATGAACCTTGGACTTTGTTCATTTTTTAGACTTTATCCATTTTCGTAGAAAAGATGAAAAAATCAATATGAACATCAAAAAAAATCAACCATAAATAAATCAATTGTTGATGCGCGAATCAATTCTATTTCATGGAATTAATCTGCATTCAACCAGGATAAAGGAATGGGATGAAATCAAATAAATAAAACGTCCTACCTAGAGTTTGTATTGATTTCTAATAGAGAATGGTCCTACATTTTCATCATTAGCAAGATCATCAAACTTTGATGGCACAATGATCCTCTATCTCGATCTAATTTGATGTAATCCTCCAATATCTCCTCCAATGATCACTCTCAATTTGTAGGGTTATGTGGATAAACCTAAAAATTATCCATAGAGGTGTATTTAGAATAGATTATTAGGTTTCAGATTTTAATTAAATAATTAAATAAATATAATTAAATTTATTTAATTATTTTCCCCCAAAGGTGCCCTACGCCAATAAAGATTATGTCATTCTTAGGGAAAAATACATGTTTTGAACTCAACATCATCCTTATATTTCTAATACAAGGCTCCATTTAAGAGTTATTACATTTTTTTGGAAAACTATGTGTCCATGATACTAATATGTTTAATATTGTTCAAATATAGATTTTGGGATCACCGGGCCTTGGAATCTCACGCCCCCTCAACACCTAGATCTGAAAATAATTCATATAATATTTTGAAACAATGCATGGAAAAATTAAAGTTGTTACATTATCCATACCTTAGGGATTTTTCCCAAAAAGTGAAAAACCTACTCAAATAGATTAGGGTATTGGGATTGTATCTATTTCTCACACTCCTAGGTGCTCTCCTGAAGATTCTCATATTTACACCAGACACATGCTAGAGGAATCGATCACCCATGAAGGATCCTCTCCTACTAATCCTCGATCTCCACTGGGTACTCTGTAAAGGTCACCTCATCCTCAATGTCCATCTCACTTCAGTAGGTAACATGTGACAATTCATGCATGTACCTCCTCATCTATTACATGTGAAATATTTCATGCATCCAATCTAACTATGTCAGTAGATCTAAGTGTTATTCCACCTCTTCAATTATATGAAACATCTAGAAAGGGAAAATGAATCTCAGAGATAGCTTTCTACCCCAGTCAAATATATGTAATCCATGTTGATTTGAGACCTTGAGGAACACATGGTCTCCATCCTTGAACTCCAAAGTCTCCCTTTGTTGGTATACATAGGACTTCTGGTGGCTCTGTGTAGTCCTCATCTGCTCTTGGATGATCATCACCTTCTTTGTCGTAGCTCACACCAACTCTAGGCTCGTGAGTGCCAACTCACTTAGATAATTCCAACAAAGTGGTGACCTACAGGGTTGCATATACAAGGCCTCAAATGGTGTCATAACAATGGTGGAATGGTAGCTATTTTTTATGAAAACTCCACTAAGGGTAAGTGATCCTCCCAACTATAGCCAAAATCTAACATGCAATCCTACAGTATATCCTCTAAGACCTGAATGGTCTGCTCAGTCTGGCCATCAGTTTGGGGGTGAAACATCATGCTCAAACACAACTATATCCCAAATTCCTCCTAAAATTCTCTCCATAATCATGACATAAAGTGATAATCATGGTCTGAAATGATCATTGAGGGAACTCCATAGAGCCAGACTATCTCCTAAATGTACAATAATCCCAATATCTCTATTTAACTCTTCTCTCAAATAGCTAGGAAGTGGTATGACTTGGTGATTCGGGCTACGATCACCCATATAGAATCATGTCTTATGGATGTATGTGATAACCTTATCACGAAATAGATAGATATTTCATCTTACTTCCACTCTAGAACCTCAATGGGTCGAGCTAAACCCACTGGAACTTGGTGCTTAGCCTTTACCAACAGAAAAGTGAGGAATCAAGAGACAAACTCTATAACACATATCCTCATGCTCAGCCACCAAAATTTATGTTATAGGTATTGATACATCTTTTCCATGCTTAGATGTACCAAAAAAGGGGATATATGAAACTCCCTCATAACCTTCTCCCACAATGTCATTGTTACCAATACGCGTCCTTTGAAAAGTATAATGTACTCCCTGCCTTTATAAAATCTATTAGGAGAACATCTTTTGAATATCTATGTATATAAGGTCTCATAGTTTCCATGATATGATTCCCTAACATGCTATAAAATTAACGGGGTAAAAACCATCTACTGAAGATTTGAAGAGCCATCCATATCCACTAATAACAACTATAATAAGGCTAACTGATATGATGTATTAGACAACAACTAAGAATAAGATCTCATGTTAAGGGAATCTACCACCATATTTCCTTTCCCATAAGTATATACTATCTTGAAAAAATGGCCCTTGAGGAACTCCATCCATTGTTTACCTCTCAAGTTAAGATCCTTCTAACATAATATATACTTGATAATTATGGTTAGAGTATATGATAAACCGCTCACACATAAGGTAGTGTTGCCACATATTTAGGGAAAAGACTACCACTTCTAGCTCAACATCATAGGTCAAGTAGTTCTACTAATGAGTTCTTAGTTTCCTAGACCCATAGAAAACCACTACCTACCTCTGCATCAGAACACAACCAAGTTTCATCCTTGAGGCATCATAGAACACTACGTACTCGACACCCTCCTCCAACAGTCTTAAGATGGGGGTACTCATCAACCTATACCTCAACTCCTAAAAAAATTGCTGGTACTTTTTAATCAACACAAATGGATTCCCCTTTCATTACAAAGCTATCAAAGGTGATGTAACTCTAGAGAAATCAGGTACAAACCTCTGATAGTACCCTTCCAGCCTAAGGAAAAGACATTCTTCAATAATTATCTTGGGTGGTGATTAGTCACTAAAAGTGTCTAATATTCATTGTTAATATCTTAATATTAATTTGTTTCAAAGTTCATAAACATCAATTTTAGTCCAATTCAGAAATTGAACTTCATTTCCCATCATTGTGCAATTCATGCTTAAAGTGTCAATTTGGGCCCACTTAATAAATTGCTTGTGAAAAATACATTTTTCATCCTTTTAATTTGATATTTTGTTATATTATTCATAACTTTATTTGTAAAATTTTATCTTTTAGGTCCAATGGATGAATCCTAAAGGAAGATGGAGATTTTTGCGCCTGAATGCAGAAATTTGCTGGAAAAGGCATAATGGGCCTAAGGCCCATAAAACAAATGTGGGGCCCAAAAACCAAGCCCAATGAATCTCAAATTTTTATATTAGAAAGATAAAAATATTAGAATCATTTTATTCAACTGTGGCCAGAGCTAATTCTGAATTTTTCATGATGATAAAGGGATATGAAGTTGAGATTTAAATGGTGGGCCCAACATGAATGCACATAAAATCATATCACTATTTTGACCATAACTTCCAAAAAGCTATGACAAATTTCTTGAAAGTTTTACATATCATAGAGGACAGATGGAAGAGAATATTTCTATACTACGAACCCTCTGGATTTGGCCTTCTTCAATTACAAATTTACACGTCAAAACGGTGGATGAATCCGGCTGGTTTTGTGGTCAACTTTGTAACGTCAATTTCCTTTTGATTATTCACCCTACTTTTGACTCTATTAATTTTTGGGGGGTAAATTTATTGTTGGGGTTGGAAATAAGGCTCCTAATATTCCTATATAAGGATCTGGTGGTTAAGGGAATAAGTATCTCATATTTTTCTTATCATCTTTGGTGCTTTGTTACATTGTAATGTTATGCTATCAATTTGATGTTGTAATCGTTCTTTATTCTCATGTAAGTTGTTTGAATTAAATTAGTTCTTTATAAAAGTTCTTCATTTCCTCTTTTTATTTTATTCTTATTTTCTCATTGATACTGTTTCCCTAAGGTGTGATCTTATTCACACCAACACTTGTGAATTTATTCACACAACGGTGGAGTGGTCGTTTCATTATTTTATTTTTTTATTCTTCAATTCCGCCCCTATGAGTCTTCTTTCCACTTCCTTTGAGATCATAGAATCAATGGAGGGATAAACCCTTATGGGTTGGTCCTAGGTAGTTTCATGGGGCAGATTAGATGTTATTTTATGATCTAAAATTCTGTAATCATTTCATTAATTTAAGATTTCCATTTGATGATTATTTTCTTCTTCATCTTCACCAACTTTAACAATGACACATTTCGAGTGCTAGTATAATCCAATTTCTTGGAGTGATAATTAAATTGATCCTATAAGTGCATTGGTGATTAGCCTTGGAATTTTGTAAGGATTAAATTGGTGAATGATGTTGAGTAATTATATCATTTTGTGGATACGTCTTGAATAAGTGAACTGAAACGTTATAAGAAAATAAATACATCCAATATAACCCTAGTAACAACTTAAGATCAACTCATCTCCATTAATTGTTTTAGAATAATTAATTGTATGTTTTAATTTATTTTAAATTAAATCAGTAGTTATTCAAATCAAATCAGTCCAAATAGTTGGCCACTCCATAGCCAGATCCTTCCAAAATCAGAGTGTCTCTAGGTTTCTTCTTTGGTCCCTGTGGATTCGACCCCTGCCTGTACTACAAAAACCGCTTACCTATATGGTAAATTTGGCTGAAACCAAATTTTGGCACCATTTTCGAGGACCTTAGTAAGTTAACTTAGAAACACACATATTTTTCTCACCCCCAATATCATTCTCATGGAAGTCCATTTTGAACAAACCCACACATGGGGCACCTCTCCCTACATTGAATACCCCAAACCAATTGTGATGTACAATGACCATTATAGTTTATATTGGTGGGAAAATAAACAACAAATTGAGGAACAATGTTTTAACTCTTATGCTCCACAAAACATTCAAACCTATAATGAGTTTCAATCCCAATAAGGCCAATCTGAATATTCTCCTGTGGAATTCCAACAACTTAATTATCCTCCTAGAATAGACCATCTGTCTCAACCGCTTGATCATCATTATCCACAACCATTACTTGAGAAATTTTTTCAGCAAATGGAGATAATGACTTCTGAGGTTTCATCCTTAAGAGTATAACTACAAAGCATTGAAATGGTTGTGGAACCCATTCCCACCCAGGTTGTCTCTTCCACATCACTAATACAAGAATATTGTCTCCCACATAACTCATTTGAATTTAGTGAAGATCCCACTTTAGAATCTTGGAAAACAGAGTTGGATAATGAAGATAATTGGTCAGGTAATGTTGAAAGTCAAGCTAAATAACATTAGGGAATTGTTAATGAGTGTTTAAATCAGGATGAAATTGATTTCATGAATTCACAAGAGGGAAATTTTTCTTCATGGATTGAATATCTAGAATATTTCTCCAATGATGATTTTTTAGAAACACCAATCACTGAACCATTAATAGAAGTCACAAACATCAAATCCATACCCATTCATGAAACTCATCTAGAAAATTTTGGGGTTGAATCTTAAATTCAAAGGTAACCAATTGTGTTGGGAAATTTTGAAAATGAAATTGATTTTTATTCTAATTCCTTATATGTGTTTGAATGTCATATCCAACCTGAACTCAAAATAAATTTCCTTACTTCCCCACTCAGGAATACCATCATATTTGATAACCATGACCTTGAATTATTCATTCATTCATCTCATGAAACCCACAAAGTGGGGTTAACCCTTGAAATCTTAGGAAATATTGTAGAAGAAACCGGATCAACCATTACTGAAATTCCTTGTATTTTCACACTCCTTGTTGAACATGGGTTTTTACATGACAAAAAATCAAATAAAACAATCAATCTCAATCTTGTTGAAGTGGAGAAAGATGGTTTTGTTAAAATGTTGAAAGTTGGTATTGGATAAGTTGGGGGGTTCAAGTCGATCTAAAGACTTTAAATTAAGCGCTTTCCGGGAGGCAACCCGGCTTCTGCCTTTTTTATTTCATTTTGTGTGCTTTTGTGAGTTTTCATGTTTCTAATCCTTATGAATCATCTTTATTTTTCAAATAGGATTAATAAATCATTTTTATATATAAAAAATAAAAAAACTAAAACTCTGAATATGATAGTACCTTAGACTGTTGACATGTTCTTCTATTATGAGTATGGATGGGTATGAAAGGGGAGCGCCATATTCATCTATGTCACGTGGTGTGATCCCTGAGTAATACCTTACCTAGAAAATATAAAGAAGACAATGTATCATCAGTTTGATTTTTTAAATTAAAAAAAACAAGGAAAACCATAAAAATGTTGATACTTGGTTTTAAATAAATTTTTGTGTTGTTTGTTTTGTCTGGTTTGTTCTTCTTTGTATGGTTCAAGGACTATTTGGGTTATACATATTTGATCAAGGAGGTGCCTACATCTCCCAAGAGATAAAAGGATTAATCCGGAGCATCATGAACTTCAACTTCAAAAACCAGGTGAATTTGTTCCATGTTTATTATTTCAAATTCCTTTTAGAACACCTCTCATCTTCCTCTACCCCCTTCTAAGTTTTATTTAAACACTGGGGACAGTGTTATTCTATGTTGGGAAGAGATGAAATAAAAAAATGATTTTTTTTAATAATAACATGTATAGAAAGAAAAATTCCATTAACCTTGAACATGATAACACACATTGCAAACTCTGAAATTGGATATCAAATAATTTTGCATGACTTGATTCTGATTTTAATACAGGTTTAAGTTCATGAGCATAGTTTTTGGAAATTGCGGTTGTTCGATGTGATTTTTCAAAGTTTACATTTTCATCCTCTTAATAAAAATGACACAATGCACGTCTACTAGATCTTGGGTGTAAATTTGAGTTCTTGGGTCCCTTTCATTATAGCATAGGGTTCTGGGGTCACTTTTAGTTTAATTTGAGTACCCAAAAGAACAAAAAAAAATGAAAAATAATAATAATGATCACATAGAGCAATGTTTTGTCCAAATTCGTAGTGTCCGACACTTGGGGATCGTGACTCCATAGTTTTATTGCCCAGAGTTGGGATTTATATCTCTATTGTAGAGCATGGAATTGACAATATGTGTGGCGTCCGACACTTGGGGATCGTGACTCCATAGTTGTCTTGCCCAGAGTTAGTCTTTTCATATCTATTGTGGTTAAAAAACAAAAAAAACAAAAAATTCAAAAAAAAAATAGATACTCATCTTAAGGTTTAATGTGATTCCCACCTAGCGCTTCCATTTTTTCCCCTTGAACAATAAAATGGCCCCTATATCTTTTGTGATGCACAACACTTTATCATGCTTAATTGAAATTGGATGAAATCTGGTGATGAATTTGAACAAAGTAATGGGCTTGGGCTTGGAATATTCTTATGGACCTAGATTATTTTAAATTATTTTTATGGGTTTCATAATTTTTTTTGGTATGAGGCCTTTGGGTGAGCAATGTGTATTAAATTTTTTTTGGAAAAGGGGATTCGAATTTCATATTTGTAATATATTTTGCTCGGGACTAGAAAAACTCAAGTTGGGGGTGTGATTAGTCACTAAAAGTGGCTAATATTCATTTTTAACATCTTAATATTAATGTGTTTCAAAGTTCATAAACATCAAGTTTAGTCAAATTCAGAAATTGAACTTCATTTCCCATCATTGTGCGATTCATGCTTAAAGTGTCAATTTGGGCCCACTCAATAAATTGCTTGTGAAAAATATATTGTTCATCATTTTAATTTGGTATTTTGTTATATGATTTATCACTTTATTTGGAACATTTTTTCTTTTAGGTCCAATGGATGAATCCCAAGGGAATATGGATATTTTTGTGCCTGAATGCAGAAATTTGCTGGAAAAAGCATAATGGGCCTAAGGCCCATCAAACAAATGTGGGTCCCACAAACCAATCCCAATGAAGCTAAAAATTTTATATTATAAAGATAAAAATATGAGGATCGTTTTATTTAACTGTGGCCGGATCTAATTCTAAATTTTTCATGATGATAAATGGATATGAAGTTGAGATTTAAATGGTGGGCCCGACATGAATGCACATAAAGTCGTCCCACCATTTCGACCATAACTTCTAAAAGGATGCGCCAAATTTCCTGAAATTTTTACATATCATAGAGGACATATGTACGAGCATATTTCTCTTCTACAATACCTCTGTATTAGGCCTTATTCAATTACAAATTCACACGTCAAAACGGTGGATGAATCTGGCTGGTTTTGTGGTCAACTTTGTAACGTCAATTTCCTTTTGATTCTTCACCCTCCTTTTAACTCTCTTAATTGTTGGGGGGTAAATTTATTTTTGGGGGGTGGAACTAAGGCTCCTAATATTCCTATATAAGGATCTGGTGATGGAGGGAATAATCATCTCATATTTTTCTTATCATCTTTGATGCTTTGTTACATTGTAATGTTATGCTATCAATTTGATGTTGTAATCGTTCTTCATTCTCATGTAAGTTGTTTGAATTACATTAGTTCTTTATAAAAGTTCTTCATTTTCTCTTTTTATTTTATTCTTATTTTCACATTGATATTGTTTCCCTAAGGTGTGATCTTATTCACACCAACACTTGTGAATTTATTCACACAACGGTGGAGTGATCGTTTCATTGTTTTATTTTTTTCTTCTTCAATCCCACCCCTATGAGTCTGCTTTCCACTTCCTTTGAGATCATAGAATCAATGGAGGGATAAACCCTTATGGGTTGGTCCTAGGGAGTTTCATCATGTAGATTGGATATTATTTTATGATCTAAAATTCTGTAATCATTTCATTAATTTAAGATTTCCATTTGATGATTATTTTCTTCTTCATCTTCGCCAACTTTAACAATGACACATTTTGAGTGCTAGTACAATCCAATTCCTTGGAGTGATCATTAAATTGATCCTCTAAGTGCATTGGTGATTAGACTTGGAATTGTGTAAGGATTAAATTTGTGAATGATGTTGAGGAATTATATCATTTTGTGGATACGTCTTGAATTAGTGAGATGAAACGTTATAAGAAAATAAATACATCCAATATAACCCTAGTAACAACTTAGGATCAACTCATCTCCATTAATTGTTTTAGACTAAGTAATTGTATGTTTTAATTTATTTTAAATTAAATCAGTATTTATTCAAATCAAATCAATCCAAATAGTTGGCCACTCCATAGACAAATCCTTCCAAAATCAGAGTGTCTCTAGGTTTCTTCTTCGGTCCCTGTGGATTCGACCCCTACCTGTACTACAACAACCGCTTACCTGTAGGGTAAATTTGGGTGAAACCGGGTGGATCCCAAGATAGAACTGCCTCAACCTTCACTGGATCCACTACCACTTCTACCTATGAGATGATGTGTCCTAAAAACTGGACCTATCAAATCCAAAATTGATACTTAAAGAGATTCCCATAAAAATGGTTCTCTTAGATTGTGTCCAGGTCCATCCTCAGGTGTCTTATGTGTTCCTCCTTGGATATTGAGTACACTAGGATATCATCGATGAATACCGTAACAAACTGAACTAAGAAAGCCTAAAAGATCTCATTCATGAGTCTCATAAACAATTTTGGGGCATTCATCACACTGAAGGGCATCAATTAGTACTCATAATGACTGTAGAGACATATGAATATCATATTTGTTATATCCTCATCCTATACCTGCAACTGGTGATAGCCTAATCTGAGTTCAATCTTTGAGAACCATCATGCCCCTCTCAACTAATCGAAGAGGTTTTCAATCCTCAGTAGTGGATACTTATTCTTTACGACCACTTGGTTCAAGATCCAATAATCCACACATAACTTAAATCTCTCATCCAACTTCTTGGTGAATAACACTAGGGATGTCCAGGGGGAACACTGGGTCTCATGAAGACCTTGTTCTACAAGTCCTTCAACTACATTCTCATCTCATGAAACTCGGCAAGAGCCATCAAATATGACGGTGTGAATATCAAGTTTTTCTTGGGGTGTAATCCAATAAATAATTTTATCTCTTGGTGATGAGGTAAGACTAAAACTTTCTATGGAAAGACATCCTAATACTCTACCACCACTGTAAGAAACTAGTAGCTCATAGCATCCACTACTCCAAGAGTCATGTTATCCAATTAGCAAGTAATTGGATTCGCCCTCCTATGCTTGAGCTTGTCCTGCTCTACCAGGGTCTCCTTTTCACCCACAAAGGAAAAATTCATCCCATCACCATGGAAACAATGCATCCTCAGCCTAAAAAAGTTAACTTGGGCATGAACTGTGGATATCCAGTCTATATCTATCCCAAATGGACCGAAGGCCTTCATTTTTATTGATTTTTGATAACCCCCCTTTTAAGGGATGAGGGGGAACCCTTACAAGGCCCATAGGCTCAGAGATTAAAAGGCCCATAGGCTTAGAAGGTTACATGACATTGTAAAGCCTCATCACTACTACAAAGAGATCCCATACAAATCTCTTTCCTCCAAGTGTCAGATCACAATATTAGAAGAAGTGTGTAATCATTAAGTCACCTCCTGTCAAAGTCTCCAAGAGCAAGGGTTAAGCTAAGGGGTCAAATATAATCTCTAAGTTTCAAACTAGAGAAGTGTAAAGAAAGGAATGAATCACACTTGTGTCTATCAGTACTACAGCTAAGGTATAAAATACATAGATCATACCTTATATTATATCTAGAGTCTCAGGGTTATAGGTCTCTATAGCCTATAGTTGTCCTTATCCCTGACCATTGGCTTCCTGTGCCTGTTGTAGACCACCTGGGGGTAGTGGTGGTAATAAGTCAAACCTCCTACCACCACCTACTGCTCTACCTGACCCTATTCCACATCTGTCAACCAGTAGACCTCCTTTTTCCTACCTCTATCTCTTACCGGGTGGTCCCTCAACCATATCTTGACCAACTATATGATGGGTGGGACAATCTCATGCAAGATTTTTCCAACCTTTGTAGGAGAAAAATGACTCTCCCTCAGCTAACTCGAGCCATCCTGAGAGCCCTACACTACTAATCCTATGTTTAGGGATCATATCTTGAAGCATCTAACACACCTGAATTCCTACTACTGTCTTCATATACCATCTTCTGAGGTCTCATCTTCTGGGTGCCCACTACTATCATCCACTATCAACATCTACTCTTCCAGGAAGCTCTCCACTACTAAGGTCTGCTCAATCACTCCAACATAGGTGGAAATGAAAAGAGATATCATTAAAGACCTAATATCCCTACATAATCCCTACTCAAAGGTCCATGACCTAAAGAACGAATATCACACCATATCTAGGTTGTACCACAAGTGATCAGTAAACCTTCTCAAATACTTCTCCATGGTCATACTTCCCTACTATAGATATAGAATCTCTTGGATGAGCACTAATAACAATGTGGTTAGATAAAACTCCTCCTGAAGAGATTCTCGAATTATAACTAGGAGAGAGTTGTCTCATCATGTGACTGAGTCACCAGACTCCACCATCGACTAGTGGATCCATAAATAAGACTCACCATGAGGACTAATATACAATCAATAAGAATCCTCACAAGGTGGAAAACTCAAGTGACTAAATCTATCCAATCCTCAGCCACCTGGGGGTCTAGATCACCCTAAAACATATGAGTTCACTACCTCTGGAACTCATGAAATGCACTCATCCTGCATGAATCCTCAGCCGATACTATCAGTGCTAAATGTTACTCAATGGTTGGTGGTATAACTGGTAAACCACCCAAAAGGTACTATCTCTAGTACAGGCCCTGAAGCCTTATCACTCAATGGATCATCCTAGTGATCACACAATAGAATATTGACTTGTTATCCTTATAGAGGCATCCTAATATAAACAAGATATACCATGGTCAAAGAGTATATCTAGGGAACTGACTCAAAAAAGGACATAAAAACCATAAATCATTCATATATGATGCATGGACCAATGTTTTTTCTAGAAACTAGTGTCGACATGTACCAAGTTAACAAGAAGGTTGTCAAGAGTTCGAGTGAATGGATACATCAGTTGTGGCACTAACACTGAAGTCCCTAGACTAAAATCCTGATCTCAAAAAACTTTAACACTATTTCCCTAAATCCCAAACCAATTTCATGGACTTCAGTCCTAAGGTAGAACCAACTACCTCTGATAGTACTCTATCATAACCCGACCAAACAGGGCATGAGCTACAACTACATGATGACCACCTCCAATAGGCTAGGGGATGGAGACTAGCACCAAGTATGAATATCACACACATAGGAGGCATTATCCTAATTTACCTACCCACACACACACATCTCCAAGCCCATACGATGCTGAAATGTAAAACAACTGATAATAATGCATGCATGCATCTATAATCTCATGATCAGAGTACGAAAACAACATAATGGAAAGAAAATTACAAATACAAGCTCACCAAAAGAAACTAAAAACAAGTATAATATCCTGGGTTTTTAGAACGGGCCATTTTCTAGGAAAAAATTGAACTTCTTAGGTTTGGTGAGCATACCAATTTAAATTCTTAACTTCAGAACCAAATTTTGAGAGTTTATTTGACCTAGGGATGTGTTTTTATATGGATTTTAAGGCCCAGAAAGAGACTTGGGATTTTAGGTGTGTTTTGGGTGCATCAGATCCTAAAAACTCCATTTTGGGAATGCGCTAATAGAGGTGCATGGTTTGGGCAAACTATGTGGCCTTCCCAGAGTAATGGTGGGACCCTCCAGATGCAGTGAGCATAGTTTTTCAAACCATGTAGAAGGGAGCATATGTTCATGTGAAACCTCTTTAGTTTTTAGCATAAGGGGTTCACACAGTCTGTGCATGATTAGGGAAACTATATGTTTGATCATGCGTGGTGGGTGGCCTTGGAAAGTGGAATTCGCACAAGCTATGTACATTTTGGTAAACCATGTACCTAGTTCACGTAAGTCTAGTGCTTGGGTAGTGAGCACCACATGGTTAGCGCATGGTTATCCAAACTATGTGGCCAAAACATATTGGTCACTTAAAGGGGTGAATTTATGGATTTTCCCCTCCTTCTATTTATCTCTTTTCCTACTCTTTTATTCTCCACCCACACATACAGTAGAGGAAGTTCCCCTTCCATTCTCCCTCTAGGATTTGATGGTTATTCATCATCTGATCTTTGATACAATATTTTTTTGTCTTATTGGAACTGCTTTATTAAGACCTTTAATCTATTATCCTCTTTTTCTCTTTGTTCTCTCCATATGGTGTGCTAAATCCATGTGATCCATTTTACCCTATTTTCAGGGAATTAATCTAAAACTATGATCTCTCTTATTTTTGATCAAGTTAGAAGCTGATATCAGATAAGCGAGTACCCACCTTGAGTGGCATACTTGGTTGTGATGGTTGTTATTTTGGAATGGGTTGTTTTCTGGGTAAATTTGAACTTTTTGAGTTCAGTGAGTTGACCAATTTAAATTATTAAATTTGGAACCAAATTATGATATTTTCTTTGACCCAAGGCATCATTTTTAGTTAGGTTTTAAGTATTAGTAAGAGCCTCATGGTTTCAAGTGTATTTTGGGTGCATCGAAGCCAAAAAATACCATTTTGGGAATGTGATAACAGAGGCTCATGGTTTAGAAAAACCATGATACCTCCCAAGAGTATCCATGCAGATATCCAGATACACTAAGCATGGTTTTCCAAACCATGTAAGAGGGGGAGCATAGTCCTGCAAAACCTCTGCAGTTTTTAGCAGAGGGTGTGCACGTGATCTACGCATGGTTAGGGAAACTATGCATTTGACCATGTGTGGTGGGTGGCCTTGGATAGTGGCAGTCACACAGGATGCGCATGATTTGGTAAACCATACACCTAGGCTATGCGAGTCTAGTTATTGGGCAGTGATTACCGAATGTTTGGCGCATGGTTAGCCAAACCATGTGGGTCACCTAAAATGGTTAATTTACAAATTCCCCCCCCCCTCTATTTATCTATTTGCTTTTCCACATATTCTTACAATAGACGGAGTTCCCCTTCCCTTCTCTCTCTAGGCATTTAGGTTTCTTTATCATATGATCTCTAGTTCAATATTAATTGGTCTCATTGGAACCGCATTGGTAAGACATTCAATTCACTATCCGCTTTTTATCTTTGCTCTCGCCATACGATGTGCTAAATATGTGCTATCCATTTTACCCTATTTTCATGGAGTTCATCTAAAATGATGATCTCACTCGTTTTTTCTTGAGTTAGAGTCTGATATCAAACAAGAGAGCATCTATTGGTATGGGGTAGGTGGTGCCTAGATTTCTACATGGTTTTTTTGGTGTTTTAGGGGTTCTATTTATATGTGTTGTGTGGGTTGACTGAGCGAGACCCTATATAAGTATATGGTTATTTTAAAATGGATAAATTGATGTTGAGGGATGATTAAGATCATGCCCAAGACTATGATTAATCATGATAATATAGGTGAGGGATTGATAACACTTGGGTAAGTTAGGTCAGGTGTGTGATTTAAATTAAATTAAATTGTTTATATGAATATATATATATATATATATATATATTGATTGTTTGGTTCCATGGGAATGTGATGGTTATGGACTGAGGATTGAGGTGGTGTTGAATAGCTGGACTGAGGCGATGTAATTTGTTAGGATGGTCTTGGCCTGGATACTTAGGGTGATGTTGATCACCAGGTTGGATGATATGGTCATTGAATTTAGGCGATGTGATCATTAGTATGAGGGTAAGGCCCATGTGATACTGGATGGTTTTGACCATCGGGATGAGCGACATGGTCATAAGGGAATGAGGTGATAGTATGATGTGTCTTAAGATATTTGGGTGATTTCCACTCACCTTATATTGGTAGACACACCCTTAGAGTCATTTGCACATATATAAGACTCAGATTGAGGTGGTGTTGACCACTTGTGTGGGTAGATACCTCCATTAGTTTTTAGGTTTAGGATGGTGTTGACCATCAGTGAGGTTGGAGGTGTTTTTCATAGAAAGTCGCATGGATAGTAATGGACCATTGGTTAATGGTGATGGGACCGTCAGTTGGGGGTTAAGGCTTGTTGTATTACTTGAGGTTGTGGGATGGGACTTAGGAGGATGGGTATCGTCGTGCCTTAGGATGTTGGCTATTGAGGTGATAGTGATAATTATTCGGAGGATAGAAAAATTTGTGCCTTGGGACGTTGGGATTTGAGTCAAAATAAGTTTTTCATCAAGGGCCTGAGGGACTGGGTACTCATTATTTGGGCATGCCTTTTTGGATATTGGTGCATGATTGATGGAATGAGGTGTCATGTGGTATTTTAGAGGTGAAACTTGAGGGTTCACCTAGGATGAATGTTTATCAGGGTATTCCTTGGTATTTAAACCATTGATCCTCACAAATACATTTATGTATATGTAGAAAAATGTTGTATTCCATATATATAACTAGGGGAACATGTTCAGACATTACTAATAATGGCTGAATTAGGTGATTTCTTCCTTGTGGTTGTTAAGGAAAAGATAATCGGGTGTTTATTTTTTTTTATGTGTTGTGTTTATATTTATATTTATAACACCTACATTAAAAAAGATGTAAGATAGGCACACGTTGGTGGTGTACCATAGATATTTTATTCTCACACCCTACATGGTCCCTTCAGGATGCGTGTAGACTTTATGATTTTGTGATCAAGTAAGGGATCGAGCTCATGAGTTAGACCTTAGAGATCATGTCGTACTACTTAGCATGGGATGGATGACAAGGGACCATGGTGGTTCCTTTACATAAACTAGAGTTTGATTTTTTTTATTTCCCTTTTAATTCAGTATGCCTTATATGTATGTTTTGATGGTTGGCCATAGGTGATCCTTCTGTTTATTTCTTTGTATGACCTGATATGACTTGTTGTATGTGTCTGCAAATGGTATTGTGATTTGAGGCTTGTCTATTATTCTACTACTATTATTTGTTTATGATTCCTCTATTGTATGTTATTTATTCTACTGATTTATGGTCTTCTTCCACTATTATATATATACATAGACCATTAATATTATCACCATCATAGGGTAGTCTCCCCACTATCTCCTCTTTGCACCCTCACTGCTAGTCAGCAGCCTTTGGTGTATAAGGAGGTGTGCCTAAGGCCTAGTGGAACTCTGACCTGGAACATAGTTTCAAGTGGCATCCTGGGTCGGGGTACTATAACAAGTCCAACCTACAAAGTAGGAGAGTAATATTGTCAAAAGAAACCACCAATACACACCATGGTTTTCCTGGATCACTAAGTTATTCTTGGTCTTGGTCTTAGTCCTGGTCCATCTAAGACTCCATCAAAAGGTCTGTTATCTGTATAAGACATAACACGTGTGGGTAGTGTCCATGCAGGGGCGAGTATAACAATACCTAGTAGGACACCCTAAAATCACTAAACATAAAGTATCAAGAGTAGTCATCTCATAAAAATAATACTATAATAAAATTAAGAACAAAAACCTAGATATACTTAGGAAGGACACCATGCCTCCAAGGAGTCTCAACCAAACTACCATCCATAGGATTATGCTCAAATCTTCTTAGAAATTCTTATTCCGAGAGAAATCACTCCATGAGCCATGCTATCATCGGAGGCGCTCAACCAAGAGGTTATAATCACAGGTACCCACCCAAGAAAACTCATTGGTCTCTAAATATCTCAATACAAAAATAAGGGATCACACCTAAGACCGCTATGGGACACCACAAACCCAATCTGGATCAACCCGCTATGTAGGGGATCATATGTTGATGATACCGTGAACCCTACTGAAATGGCCTGCTAAATGGGGGGATCAATGCCTTGTGTAATGAGGTCACACATATTCCATGAACCCTACCTAGGTTATAAGAAGGAATGATATAGGATCACATACTAATCTCATGGAGGGACGCCACAAACTCTATCTGAGACTCATCCTCAAGAGGGGATCATAATCCAAAGATATGGATGTAGTTTCACACTGTACCCTCAAGGGGATGGTCTAAGTGAATACACTCAACTGATACTGGTCCAAAATGAATAAAAAAAGGGCTCAAAACACCCTTAAAGGGGGTTCATGATGTGTATGAGTGATTACACAACATTTCCAACCAACCCCCGATCTGCCCGTCTGTATTTACCTCATACGGAATATAAACCTCAAAATACACAGTGTTTTCTAACTGGGTACATATCGTATAGAGGTCGATATAGAACTTTGAATTTTCCACTTACCTATTCTTGTGTACTTTTTGTCATGACCATGTATTAACCCATGTACACCTGGTTATATCTGTGTATAGCTGGATATGTTTGAGTACTCGACTCTTCCCGTGTACTCTGATCGTGTTCGTGCACCCCGGCTTGACTGCGCTAATGTATCTGAGATACACGCCAATCCACCATAATAGGTAATATGTTGTTTGATATTTTTCAAATAATGTGTGATCTTTTATTCTCTGTGGAAACCCTAGTGCTACAGCCAGGTCCCCACGTGGTGTGTAGTTCTAGATTACATGTTGTGTAATGTAGGATTTTCTAGAATCCCATGGTTATTCTCCACATTGTTCATTTTTTCTACCACCACTACAAAACCTTCCAAGAATCATAGATCTAGGTTCGGTTGAACTTTTATTCATTAGAGATCTGATTTTGGGCTTCGAATCCACACAGAAAATACCTCATCGGTCCATTTGTAGTCACACAACTCCACCACCACATGTCAATAGGGAAGAACGTGGATCCTCAGTCCGATCTGGTCTACCTCTAATCATCCTCTATCATCACACCTCAATCATGTGCCTATAGTATTGATCTTTTTTTATGAATAATGGTCACACAATGATCATATACCTGGTATTCGTCGAACCATTGGCCTAAAAAATACCAAAGATGAACATACGAAAAAATGGGGTAGAAAACCATAAACCATAAACATGAGGAAAAAACCTTGTACTTTGTTCATTTTTGGACTCAATACATTATCATAGAAAAGATGAACAAATAGGTATAAAAATCAATGAAAAAATTAATCAATTGTAAACAAATCAATTTTCGATGCATGAACCAATTCTTGTTCGTGAAATTGATCTATGTTCAACCAGGATAAATGAAGGGGATGAAATCACATAAATCAAACATCCTACCTAGATTTTGGATCAATCACTAACAAATAATGATCATGTGTTTTCATAATTTTTGAGATCCTAAAACTCTGATGGAACAACAATCCTTGATCTCGATCTGATCTGATGTCATCTACTAAGATCTCCTTCAATGATCTCTCTCAATTTATAGGGTTATGTGGGTAAACCTAAAAATAATCCATATAGACATATTTATAAGATATTATTAGTTTTAGTATTTTAATTAAATAATTAAAAAAATAAAATAAATTTATTTAATTATTCACCCATAAAGGAGCTCAAGCCCAATTCCCAACGCCAACAAATCTAATGTCACACCTAAGGTAAAAATTGTGTTCTGAACTCAACAACAACCTCAAATTTCTGATCTAAAACTCCATTTGACAGTTATTACACTTTTTTAAGAAAACTACATGCATGAGATATTAATATATTTAATATTTTTCAAATATCAATTTTGGGCTCATTGGGCCTCATAATCTCACGTCAACTTAGAATATGTCATCAAAAATTATCCATATAATATTCTGATGTAATAGATGGAAAAATTAGAGTCATTACATCTCAATAATTCAACCATAAAAATTTTTTCTTGTGATTTCAGAGAGCTTCTCTATCTGGTGCCATCATAAATCTTTATCTGATGGACTCAAGATTTTCATCGACCAATATATTTGGTCTAGTGAACTCTGCACAACTTCTATTGGTGATCTAAAAATGCTTCCTCTAAGTGGTGAACTTAAGATATGTCTGTCCTAAAGGAAATAGGGTGTGAAATGGAATCCAGTTGGTTGGGGATTTAAAATTTTTATCACCATAACAACAAAACTTTTTGTCTCTGATGATCCGAGTCTCGATAGAGGTCTAAGGATCTCGTACGAACTTAATAAGCACAAAAATTAAAACTGAACAAATACCTTGTTTGAAATGAAGCATGGTCGACTGCATCTTGTAACCAACAATAGTTATTTGAAGGATCCTAATTTGAATCCCTCTAGATCATCCACACATGTTCCAATAATCTTCATGGATTCTAATCGTTGAATTTTGGGTGTTATCATAGATCTATGACAATTCCTTTGACGCCTTGATGATCACCTTGATCTCATCCCTTCAATCCTTCAAATGTGTTCCTGGATCGGCCACTTTGAGAGTGAATTTATCTCTCTATGATGTAGGAGGAGATTGAATCTATATTTCAGAATTAATGAATAATAATTTGAATTAGCTTCTCCTCTGACTTATATAGTGGGAGGGTCAAAATATTCAAAAGTGTTCCCCAACCCCTGAAAATAAAATGTCCACTAAATAAGCAGTAAATGGCATGTTATGAAAAACTAAATAGGTCATTAACATTATTTATATTTTATCACCTACTTGTAATATATAATAAATATATTACGTGATAAACTCATTTCAATAACTTGACTCGTAATTCCTACTAATATTAAATGAACCTTGAATATTAAAATAATATTTGTTCGTATAATATTTTCCATGTATTTACTTAAATACATATAAATACATTTAATAAATAAATTCAATCTAATTATTCTATACTCTAATAATAATGAATTTATTTATTCATCGGTGATCGATTAATTGGATAACTCTCAGACCCTATAGTGGGTCCTACCATGCCTTATATACCTATTCACCATAATATGGTAGATTCTTGAATACGCTATTATGTTTGACCCTATAGGCCCTTATCTTGATAGCATTGAATAGAATTCACAGACCAAGAGTGGAGTCTAACAACTCATTAAGGCCCTTAAAGAGATAAATAATAGTCATAGCAATGACAACCTTCCTACAAACACACACTGTGTAATATAATCTATTTGTCTCACGATATCTCATAAAGCAATATGCACACTTGTGTCATCATCTATTATTACTTTACTATTTGTTGATATAAATATTTAGACTTACCTTCAACTACCTTGGCTAAGTATTTATGAAGGTATTGTCATCCTGATCAACCAAGCCTGAAATATCACTTCCTCAACTCTAAAGTGAAAATTCTATCTTGACCATTCAACTAATGTCATAACACAAATGACGCACCCAAAACAAGCTACCTCTCCATGACTTCATTGTCATGGTTTTTCCTTGCATAAAAGTATGCAATCAAATGATACACATTGATAATGATCTCAAATTAGGAGGCCAATACACATGCTCGTAGATAGAAGCAACCAATGAAACTTGAAACATGTGGTGTTCCTATTGGTGGGTTTGTCCTCATGATCTCACCTACTAGAGATCACTAAGTGTGAACTTCATGAGAAGAAGTCTCAATGATTATGAGCCCCCAACAATGAATATTCAAACATAAACTATGTCCAGTCAGTATGTGTTATCTAAACCATAGGAAATTTGTTTAAGATTAATGTTATAATACCTCAAGATTCTCATTATATCCTAGGAACTGTTATAAACTTTTGATATGAAAAATAATCTATAGAAATTAAAATTTAAATAGTGGTCATAGAAATTTCAACACTATAATGGTAAGTATAAATCATGCATATCTCATTGTATATATAAAATGGTAATTGAAAGGTACTATTAAAGTTGGGTTTAGGGCACCTACTTTTATAACACATCCAATGCGATTTATCTTATGTGTCAGCAGGACTTTGTCCAATAATCCCGCCTCAGCTCAAACTTCTATTGGAGTGACTTCATCTTTATCAAGAAAAAACTCAATTTGATGTTTTGTCACTTGATGGACTCAAAATGATGTCTTTATACCACAACATCCTCAAGACCCATGCCCCTGCCTATGTAAAGGCAGGAATGACACCGTGTATGGGTCACTTTCCCATTATGTAAGGGTCCTTGTAAAGACCCAAAATTTCCATGTAAATTTTTTGTTTTTTTTATTAATGGTGATTTTACGAGTCTGCAAAAATTGACGGCGTGTGATTCTGAGGCCCGGTGTACCCGGAATGAATTTCTGAACTTTTTTTCAGGTACATTCAGTAAACATGTGAGTGGGTTTTTGTAACTTTTTAACCAGTGCTCAGAATTGAAATATGAGGGCACTGTTGAACTCGCAGTGCCAATATTCACGTAAGGAGACCTTCACCTCGATTGTAGTGGGTCGAGAGTGAAAGATAATTTTTGTACTTTTTTGAAAGAATAAAATAAAATAAAAATATCTAACATTTTTATTTCTGAAACCCCTCAATATGGGTTATGGTGGTGGGTACCACTCGAGCCTAAAACTCCTGTGTGAATGTTATAAAGGTGGGGAGCACTAGTTTTAAAACCTCCCAATTTGAAATTAATGGCGGGGACCACCTGAACCCTCTTAATGGGGGAAAAACCACTCAACTCCCCATTAATTCTTTTCCTCCATTAATTTGATCCAATTAAATTGATATAATTAAATATGCCAACACCCCATTTAATTGTTAGATCCAACCAAAAATTAATGAAATGTGTCATCATTTTTAATTGTTTCAACATTATTAATGTACTTAACTTAAATTAATAAGTTGGTTATTTCCTCATTTTGGTGGAATTGGGGAAATGGTTGGCAAAGGGAGAAGCTTTGGAGAATCGTACAGAAACTCATCCTCCAGTGAAGAACACTCTCCAATGATGAATGTCTTCAACTATGATGAACCAATGAATGAGATTGGGTTTGGAGGTGGGTGGTGGGTGCGACAAACGTCGACATCTTCAAATTCTTTCTTATGCCGACATCAAAGAACCTTCGAGGTAGGGTGGTTGTTTGAATTTTTTCCCCTTACCCATTCTTGATAATTCATCATAAAATTAGAAAGAGATTATAGCCACTTGTTACCACTCTAACACTGAGAGTGCGGGCCAAACAAACATGGGATGACCTCTCTGCAAATCTTGTGTTTAATTGTTGTGTTCTTCACGGTAGAGGAGGACAGCAACCAACCTCGGCGGGGCAGGAGAACGGCGGCTGGAACCACCGCTGACTGCGACGAAGGCGACGACGCAAAGGCGCCGCCTCGCGGACTCCGCACCGCCCGCATCCTCCCCCGCCCTGCAGCCTCGCACCGCCCGCGGCCTCTGCCACCTCGCGGCCTCGCGCCGTTCACGGCCTCCGCCGCCCCACAGCCCCCGCAGCCTTCGCCGCCCTGCGGCCCCTGCAGCCTCACCACCCCACGGCCTCACCGCCCCACAGCCCGCTGCCCCGCGGCCTCGCCGCCCCGTGGTCCTCTGCGGCCCCTGTAGCCTTCGCCGCCCCGTGACCCTCTGCGGCCCCCACGGCCTCACCGTCCCACGGCCTCGTCGCACTTGTGGCCTCCATGACGATCTCACGGGCTCGCACTGTTCTATGGCCCCCATGCTGCCTAGCACGGGCCAGGCCGGGTTGACCCAAACCAGGTCGGGTCGGCCCAGACCGGGTCAGGTCGGGTCGGACCGGACCCGGACTAGCTATGGTCTTTTTGCTCTATCAGCCATAACTTTGGCACCAGGCGTCCGTTTGATAAATCGTCAATGGCACTGTAAACCTTGGAGTGTGACAGTCCCTTTGGTATACCCCACTTGAAATTTGGATAAAGTTGGGATGCGGTCGGGTTGGATCGAGTATGAATCCAACCAGGCCCTCAGGACTAAAAGGCTAATAACTTACAGACCGAGTGTCCGATTGACGCACCATCTGTTGCGTTGAGACCCCTATTACATGGCGGACCTTTGGGATACTTTTTTGTGGGACTTCATGGTAGTTGGAGTATTGAACAGTGTCTTGAGGAGCGTACCCTCCCGAAGACGAGAAATCTTAGTGTGGGAACCCAGTAGCTGGTTGTGACATGAAGAATGAATAGCGATCCTGTGTGGGTCAACACCGAGCGATCCTATGTGGGTCAGCACCGAGCGATCCTGTGTGGGTCAGCACGGAGCGATCCTGTGTGGGTTAGCACTGAGCGATCCTGTGTGGGTCAGCACTGAGCGATCCTGTGTGGGTCAGCACCGAGCGATCCTGTATGGGTCAGCGCTGAGCGATCTTGTGTGGTTCAGCACCTAGAGATCCTATGTGGGTTAGGATCTAGAGATACTATGTGGGTCAGCATCGAGCAATCCTATGTGGGTCAGCACCAGAGCCTCTTAATAGAGTAAGATGATTCCGTAGTTACATCTAATCATTTGAAATTTTGTACCTAAGTTATACCTGGTGTGAGCTAAGTCAGTACCATTGTGGTATTCTTTTGTGTGGCATACCTGTGTGGTACTTACCTTCGTGATGTTCTTTCCTTTTTGAAACAGTTGAGCTTTGGGCTTTTGAGTTGGACTCTATGTTTCCTCATGATTGAGATGGGTATACTTGATAACTTAGGTATATGTATGGGCATATACCTAAGTAGGGTTGTCACTAGTTTACATGCTTTGTGGTTTATCCTTGGTGGATTTTGAGAGACCTTGAGAGTCTCGGGGTCCCTACTGAGTATCGTTATACTCACCCCTACACGGTCTATGCCCGCACCTTGTTGTGTTTGGTACAGACGACGGGCAGTGCTAACTGAAGACGAGAGTACCAGGACTGGAGGTAGCTTGAAGGTGGACCTTAGACGAGGCGTACCATAGAGATGACCATTCAAGAGTTATACCTACCCTTTAGGTAGGATCCTTGGCAGGTTATCACAGGAGTTGTTCCAGTTTATTTGTACTTTCAGTTTCTTGTACTTTCTAGTTGGGCTTGTATTCTGGCCCCTTTTTCTTTCTATATTCACTCTATTTAATATTAAGTTTACTTGAGTTTGTATCTTGTTGTGTGCTTGGTTGCGTGTGTTTACAGGTTATAAAGGCAACACCTTCATAGTTTTAGGGAATATGCCTTTGATGCTAGTCTTCAGCCCCTAGCCTATGGAAGCTGGGCTTGGGGTAGTCACGGCATGGGCCCCGGGGGACGGGTCGTAACAGTCCTTATATACCGTGTAAAGGTAACAACACCCACTCTATAAGGGTATATCACCAAAAACCTTATTTGTGTAAAGGTAGTTATAAACCTTGTACAAGTTGTAACAAAACCTTCAACTACTTGACAACTTCATACAACCTGTTTGTCCAATAACTTTGTACACCCTATTTGTTCGGTCACCTCAGCTGGTTATGTCTAGAGAATATGAGTCATATACTATTAGATAACATTATTTCAACTTATAAAGACTTCATTTAAAAAATATTTTCCCCCTTTATCTAGTTACAAAATTTCTTCTCCATCTAGTATTACAGCTTTAGCTTTGTACTATCGCTTGAACATAAATCTTCTCACATATTTGTACTTATACCCCCTTTGGAATTTTTAAACTTTGTAAAAACTCACCAAAAAGGACTTTAAGTAATTATCCGACTAATAAAAACCACCCTAGTCCATCCAATAACAGATGTCTGGTGATATAAATCAGATAACCTTGATCTACTTAGCTCGTCTGGTACTATAGTTTTCACTTTGCACAACAGCTCATATTTGAACTTCTCTACATATCTCTATATTATGTAACTATTGGACTTCACTAACTTTTTATGAAAGTGTACAACTTCATCTTGAAGTGTACTCAAGTAGAATATCTTCACCAAAAAAAATCTCTTTAATGAAATGATACTTAATATCAATATACTTTGATCTTGAATTTTGTGCATGATTTTTAGAAAGATCAATGGCACTTTAATTATCACAAAGAATCTTTAATGGTTTTATAACATTCATTCTCAAGTCTTCTAGGTGAATTTTTATCCAAATAATTTTTATACAAGCATAGGTGGTGGATATATATTCTACTTCCGCTATACTTAATGTAATAGAACTTTGTTTCTTACTATGTCTGTTCACACAACATTATCTCAAGAAAAATTTCCTCCTAATGTTGAATTTCTATAATTACAATCTCTAGACCAATAAACATTAGTGTATCCAAAAAAATTTATGTCACAACTTATTTTATACAATAGGACATAAGAAGATGGTTCTTTAACATACCTGAGTATTATTTTTTCTATCAGCGTATGTGATTCCTTTGGATCACTATGATATATTTCACATAATTTAACAACATATAAAATATATGGCCTCAAATTTATAAGATAATTTAATCTTTATATCAACTTCAAGAAGTCTTTCTGATCCAAAATTTTACAAACTTCATCTTTACTTATTTTTAAACCAACAGAGATAGGTGTAGAAAATTCATTTAATTCATACATTAAAAACTTTTATAGTAACTCCTTGGCATAATTTTCTTATAATAGAAAGATGTATCTTTCCTTATGTTGAACTTATAAGACTATAAATAAATTTAACTCTCTGAGCATTGACATTTTAAAGTTTTTCTACATTTGTTTAATAAATTCTTCACAAATTTTATCCCTGGAAACTAGAAAAATTATATTGTAAATGTAAATAATGATAATAAGGTTACATGTTCTCATTTACTTAATATAAAGGTTGTTATCAACATTCCCTTTATAAAATTTCAACTGCTTCAGGCAACTATCAAGTTTAGAGTATTGGGGATAGGGAGCTTGTTTCAACCCATACAAATATTTCTTCAATTTACACACCATGGTTTTGTATTTATCAAGTAATAACCCACTAGTTTACTCAATATAAACTTCTTATTAAATTTATCTATTTAAGAAAACTGACTTAACATCTATTTGATATACTTTATAACAAAAATGTGCAGCAACTACTAAGAACATTCTTATAGTTTCAAGTCTCTCAATGAGGGAAAAAGTTTCTTAAAAATAAATACCTTCAACTTGTGAGTAACATTTGATAATGTTGTTTTTGTTTCTTAAAATTTCTCCATGATTATTCAGATTATTTTTTAACACCCACTTTATTCCTATAACATTATTTCCTACTGGTCATGGAACAATTTCTCAAGTGTTATTTTTCTCAATTTTATCTAACTCTTTATTAATAACTTATACCCATTATTTATGTTCAACTACCTATGAAACCAATTCCAGTTATACCTATGAGGTAAGTGATGCATGGTTGTCTAATCTTAGTTTCCTATGGTCATAACTAGAGCTTTTTGATTTCTAATGATGTTGTCTGATTCAACCTGTTTTTGTAGGGTGTAAAATTTTAGATATTTTCCACCCCTCTCATATTTTTCATCACACAATTCACCTGAATATTTATATACATGTTTTGGATTATATTCATCTTCACTTTATTATCTTTATTGGATGTTTTAATTCTATCTATCACAAAATATTCCTTATCATCTCTAGCAACTTTTGTTAAGGAATTTTTATTTTCAATAACTCTCACATCATAAGAATCCAGAAAATTTTGTAAATATTTATTCCAACATTTATAACTTATTTCATTGGATGAATATCCCTTAAAAAAATTTCCTTGAATTTTTCATAAAACTTTCTAAGATAAGGATTTTTTATCTTCATTAATCAAGGAATCCCAGAAAACTTATAAGTATTTCACTAAAGGGTTTTTCTTATACCAAATCTCATAGGGAATCATTTTAGATTATAGTTGTAAAAAAACATCTATTGTGTACATGAAAAGTATTACTAACAGCTTCTCTCCAGAAAAACTTAGAAATTTTATATTTATCCATCATACTTCTTCTCATTTCCACTAAACTTCTATTTTTCCTTTATGTCACTCCATTTTTTAAGGAGTGTATGTGTCACTATATTAGTGTTTAATTCCATGTTTCTTCATATGGAGTTTGAAATAATTTCTTGGGTACTTCATTCCATTTCCAGTTCTCATCTTCAGTATATAAACATCCATCTCTATTTCAACTTCCCTTCTAAAATATCTAAACAATTATGTAGCCTCTAATTTATGTTTTATGGACATTATTTTTGTATTCAAAGTGAATTCATCAATTAAATTAATGAATTACATATCACCTTTAGTTGATTTATGTCTCATCGGTCCACAAATATCATAGTGAATGAGGTCAATAGATTTGGTGGATTGGATTTTAACTTTCTCATGTCTTCCACTAACCATTTTTTATTTCTACCATGTTTTAAAAATAACATTATCTTTCCTTTTTAAGTAGTGGTAAGTTCCTTACAACATATACTTTGAAAATTTTGTTCAAAATTTTCTAGAAAATATGCCCAGGTCTTTGATTCCATAATTTATTTTCATCCTTAGTATATAAGTAACATGAGTTATAAAGATCTCTAATCCTGAAAAGGTCTTTACTAGTTTTTTGTACCTTAGTAAAAACTTTTCTATATTTCAATATTCTAATGATATAGGAATACTTTATGAAGATAAATTTCTTACTATCATCACAAATTTGGATAAAATTTAATAATTTGTGCTTTATCCCATCAATATATAAACTTCCTTTGAATTTAGTTTTTGAATTTCAATCTCAGTTATTACAATTCCTCTAATTTTTAAGAAATTATCATTACTGAAGGTAACCACTCCACCTTCATGTTATTAAACATGTCTCAAGATTTTCATATCACCAATAATTTGTGAGAATAAACCACTATTAAGAATCTAAGGTTGGTTCCTTTTTTAAGCTTTTAGAGTAGTCTCAATAACAAAAGATTTTTCCTCTTATTTACTCTTCCCGACTTCTTTTTCTTACTTAACATAAGAAACTTGTACCAGAAGAGTTTCCATACATTCTTGAGCATAGTGACCTAGTTGATCACATCTTCCACAAACTTTATCTAGGTAATAAAAATTATTTTTTTAGGAACTTTATAACTTCTAATGATTTTGCTGTTTTTCCTTATGGTGTGTAGGAAAGTGACTTCCTTTTCTTTCATTGTTTCTCTCCTAGATTCATTCCTATTTCCATAGAGAGACATTTTATACCAAAATTTAAATGTTGTGTTCCCATAAATATCACAACTCCAACAAAAAATACTAAATCTTGATCTTTTGTAGAATAAAGATCTTTCCTTGTAGAAATTTTTTTGAGGTCTATAACATCTTTTTGTCTTTGTTTTCTCTTAGCATGGAACATATTTCTCACATAGTTTATTTTAAACTTTTGTTGATGTGATATGTTTTCTATATTCTTTCTCAATCCAAGATTTCAAAATGTTAACACCTACATGGTTAGAAGGATTTGATGAACTTTTTTTAGTAGGTAAATATGTCACCTAATTCTTGGGAAGAGATTTCTCAGTAGTTCAAGATGTTTCATCTTTTAATTATAAATATCTGTTTAAATTTTTACTTATATTTATTTAGGTACTTTTAACCTTAAAAAGTTGTATTTAGTTTTAAAAAAATCATCTTCATTAGTAGTAAGTTTCTTACAAATATTTTCTAACATATTTCTTTGTTATATAACTTTCAGATTGTGGTTCTTAATCTCCTCAATGTACACATCTTATTTTTTAAGAAGATATTAATTTCCTACATTATTTTTCACACATTCTTTCTTCATCATTATGATTTCTTTCTTGAGTTTTTTTCTCAAGACATGCCATAATTTTTTATCTCAGCTGACATTCTCTATAATTTCTTCACCTTATTCTTCTTCAATATTTGAAAAATATTCCTTTCTCTCAACATTTGAAAATAAATTTATAAACTTATTTGGGTTTTAATCATCTGAAGAACCATTTTCAATAGAGTCATGCTCAACATTCTTACTCAACATACGTCTTCTATTTCTGGTGAAATTTTTCTTATATCTGCTTGATTTTATCTTCCTTGGAAGTTTTTCTCCACTTATTTCACCAAGTATTTTCTTCAGAATCATATTTATATTCTTTAAATTTCTTATTATGAAAACTCATAGAAAAATGTACAAATCCTCCACACTCAAAACATTTAAGTGTGAGTTTCCTTTGTATTTTCCTCTACCTATTAGATAATTAATAGAGATAAGATATATGGTATTTTCATTCAATTTATCATCTTCCTTATCTTCCAAATCATTAAGGTCAATAATATTAGCATCTTGGATTTTCAATTTTGTCGTAGCTTCAAAAATCATTTCATCCTTGATCTTCTTTTTAAATGCAGAATATTTTATCATTTCATATTAAACAATAAGATTTTGTAATTCATTAAGAGATAAATCATATTTATCTTCTAAGGTAGAAATTTTAGATTCAAACATGTTTGGAAAGTTTCTCATGAATTTTTTTAACAATGGTGTAATCTTACAAGACATCTCTAAATCCTATTATGTTGCAAATAATTTCATCATCTCTGGGAAAGTACTCATCAATATTTTCTTCTTTTATCATTCTGATATCTTCAAAATTTGTATGCCATATTTTTATCTTTTCTTCATTCACTTCAATATTTTCTATAAAGACACTTTAAATTTGTTCCCAAGTTTCTTTATCTATTTTGTGATCCATCTCCTTCATAAAAACATTTTCTAACAAAGAAATTATAATTTCAGTTCTAACCTTCCCATCTACCTCAAGATTTATTTTTTCAATGAATGTCGTATGAGAATCTTTCTCAATGGGTGGAAACCCAACTATAGTTATATCAATTACCTCTAGGAAAAGAGATATAATATAGGGTATCATTATGTTTTTCCAACCATGATAATTTTTTCCATTGAAGATAGTAATACCTCTATTGTTCACTAAGTTGAGATTTTCCATGATAAGGATATAACAGGGTTAGAATGTTCTCTAATACCAATTTAAGTTCCTTAAGATCATGAGAACCACTAGGAGGCTAAATAAGTTGTGATGTTTTATAATTTAAATTCTCTTAAAATTAACCTCTGTAACTTGTTTGAGTTTTTATCCTTATAAACTTTATAAAACAATATCACAAGCATGCAATGATGAGAATGTAAAGTGCATAATATTTACAAGGTTCAACCTCAGTGTGAGAGCCTACATCCTTTCCATGGTGACTCCCATCAGTCCATGGAATTTTACTATTAGAAGAATTGAATACAACTTGAGTCAACTCTCATTAAACTTCTTCTATATCCTGATATTAAATACTATACTGACTCCTATAAGTTATAAAGTTTTTCTTATCAAACTGAGTCAACATAAGAATGTGAATCTTTGTAAATAAGCTCCCAATAATATCATTTTGAAATCATCTTTTAGATTTTCTTCATATAGTTTTTCCTACCTTTTTCTAGTATACTTCATTTGGGGAACCTTACAAACTATGCCACTAACCTAAGTTTTGTCTAGTGAACAAAAACATTGCACCTCATAGCCTTCTCAAAAACTTTGTTAGATACTTTCTCTATCTGATAGCTCTAACTAATGCCTTTATTTGGTATCTATGATTGGAACCTCTTTCCAGTATCACTTATTACTACACCTTTGTCTAATTTTTTTCAACTTCAACCAAATCTTAGCCTGGTTGGAAACTTATGCTACTAAAAAAAAATTAGTTTATCTGCTCTTTTCATACAGGTGAATAGTGTTAGTATAAATTTTACTTTCACCCCATATTTATATGTGCACTCAAAGTAAAAAATGTGGGAACCCAAATACATTTCCCCTCTCAAATCAAATTCTAAAAATGAATATCATGATCATTTGAAATTTTATAGATGCCTCTCAAACATTCTAGAGTCTTCCCAAATTTTCTTAAAGATTCATGAAAACTTCGAGTATTTTTAACCCTTTTCAAACTTCCTTAACTCAGCTTGATAGGGTAAACATTGAATGTTCATCATTGTATCAACATGTTAAGGGATTAATAAAGATTTATAAAGGTTCACAAGACTTCGACCAATAAATCTTTGTTTGGTGACTTCAGATGGATTCTTCATCTGGTTCCATTATACATCTCCATCCAATAGACTCAATCTTTTCTTTAACCACTTGATTTGGTCTGGTGAACTCTGCACAACTTCAACTAGTGATCTATGAATGCTTCCTCTAACTGATGTACTTAAGATATGTCCGTCCAATGTGATTTATTTGACGTGTCATCATAACTTTGTCCAATCATCCTACCTAAACTCAAACTTCTATTAGAGGGACTTCATCTTTGTTAAGCCAAAACACAGTCTCATGGATCTTTATCTGATGGAATCGAACCAATGTCGGCATACCACATCATCCTCCAGACTCACAACCCTACCTACGTAAAGGTAGGCATGACACTACATATGGGTCTCTTTACCATTACTTAAGGGTCCTTCTACACTATGTAATGGTATCATCACCCGCTGTATAGGGGTCGCTCACCAAAAACATTAAATGTGTAAAGGTAGCTATGAACCTTATACAGGTTGTAAGAAAATCTTGAACTGCTTGAAAACTTAATACAACCTATTTGTCTGAAAACTTTATACACCCTATATGTTCGGTCACATTAACATCTTTTTTCTGAATCATGATAGCTATGGACTATCATATGAACTTGTTGCAACTTCTAAAGACTTATGTTACAAAATAATTTCCCCCTTTATCTAATTTCAACATTCCTAATTCATCCATTATAGCAGCCCCAACTTTGTATTGTCGCTTGAACATAAATATTCTAGTAGCTTTGTACTTCTACCCCCTTTGGATGTTTTAAACTTACAAACTCTCAATGAGGACTTTAAGAAAATCTATGATCAGTAACAACCACTATGGTCCATCTGGTAACATTTGTCTAGTGATATGAATCTAGTAGACTCGATCTCCCTAGTATGTCTGATACTCCAATTTTAAATTTGTACATCCACTCGGATTTTGACTTCTCCACACATCTCGATCTGGTATTGTTGTTGGAATTCACTCACTTTGTATGAAAGTGTGAATCTGCAGCTTAGATCATGAGTTTCTTCATGATGTTAGGAACTTGAGATCAACTTAGCATCATCTGACTTAAGGAAAGCTTTCTATCATAGTTAAGGAAACTTCATTCACCTCCACTTCATAAGAAAAACTTTTTTAACATCTTTAGGAAATCTTTCTCACCTATTTAAAAAATATTCATAACAATATATGTTGAGAATAAATGCAAAACTTGTTATAAAAACATCCCAAAGGATCTTCAATAATGACTGAATAATTAAGACATGCTATTTATAGTGATAATATTACTTTTAAATATTCTTAATGATTTCAAAAACATGATAATATAGTGATAAATAATATTTAATAAGATATGGAAGAATAATAAATGGAATAATGTTTAAAGAGAAGGAAATACTTAGGTAGGATAATTTAATCATTTTTTGGAAACCTTCTTGATTTAGAAGGGATTTAGAGAGTCTCTAGGGACCAGAATCTCAAAAATATAGGAGATTCTTGTTTATGAAGGGAATGGGGTAGAGTGATGGTATATATTCAAATTTTTGTATTGGATTTTAAGGGGAGGTGGGAGGATTATTTTATAAGTGAGGGGAGTGGTATTCTTGTGATTAATTAAAATTTAATATAAAAAGAAAATAAAATTTTGAGGCATGTGGATCCAAACTTGGATAAGAATGAATAAAATATGGAGGGCGGTCAAGTAAGTCTTCACCCACTCATTTAAAGATAATTTTTTAAGATATTTTAGTTTTTTACCATTGATTTAACACTTTTATTTTTTAAAATCTTTATTGGGTTGACTATTTTTTACATGAGTGATTTATTTTTATGCTTAAAAAAATTGACCCTATTGTGAAATTTGGATCTTTTGATTTCAAATATAAAATTCATTTTTCAATTAAATTTTTAAAATTGATAAAAATTAATTCTAAAATAATAAATGTATAACTCATTAAAATAGTTTTTAGAAAAAAAATATTTTTAAGCATAAAAATGAGTTTAGGGTAAAATTGTAGATGTTGTTTATTTCCATGACATTAATTTGTTTATTTTTAATAAAATAAGATTTATGTGGATTTAAAATTAAGGAAAAACCAAATCCAACCTTGTAAATACTTAATTAAAATAAAAAGACCAAAAATAGTTTTTACTAGAATAAAATATTACTTTAGGTTCCAAAATATAAAACATGGGTTTCTAAATTCAAAATAATATTTTTAAATGAATTATTTTACTCCTTAAATACATCATTGGTTTAGAAAAATATTTTATAAATTTTTAAGTCATTCTTGCATCATGGTAAAGTTATAAAATCTATAGTATTGGTAAAAATTGTATTTTTCAATACTCACCTAGAAATCATCCATTTCAGAAAATCTTAAAAAATTATCCTAAACTAATTTTGATTTTCTAAATCTAAAAATGAAGTTTATTTTATCAATTTTAAATTCTAAAATTTATAGATTTATATTTTAAATGAAAATACAAAAATATAAGGAAAAATTTATTTTATGAAAAAACGACACTTTTAAACTTTATTCATTCTTAATCTTATTTCATGTCACTTTTTTAATTAATTGAGTTTTAATCTATTAGCTTGTACATTTTAGAGTCAATTTTCATCGCATTATAGCCAACATTCATTATGATAACATATGACTTGTTGGTGATTCATAATGACATTTCAAATGATTATTGCATGCATGTGTAGACATGAATGAATCATCTCATTGATTCATAGCTGAAAGGAACCACGTGGTAGATGTGGTAGAGGTTGTGCATTCAATATTGTAATCCTATTGTAAGCAAAGATAGAGACATCTTATAACATATACGATATAAGGATATCGTAATAGGTGATATGTATCGCATGCATATCGCAGGTTACGGCTTGGGGGGTATTTTATAATACAATATTCCTATTTTATTTCATTTTCAACACATGTCCCCTTCACATCGCATCATAAACATTCAATATAATCATGATTTAGTTTCTTCGAGTGTGGTTTTTTAATGTTCAACCACTTCTCCTAGTGTTCTTCCCTTTTTTTCTTTTAGTGCAGTGGTGGAGGAATATTTTGTTACGTAATAAGAAAAAAATAACTATATATATATATATATATATTCCTTTTCAATTATTTTATAGGGGGAACTGGTCATTGAAATTATGACTTACCCAACCCAACTAACATTTTTAGCTCAATAGAAATCATGTTGATAACGTGTTGTGAAATTGAGGTTGGGATGTCAATAAAAAATGTAAAATATGTCAAAATCAGAATAAAAATTTAAGCATAGATGAAGTGATGTGGAGTGAAGGTAAAACAATCACACGTGATTACAAAAATGTATAATCGTCATATAATAACCAAAGAAACAAGGACAACAATATAAAGATACCAATGAAGACAAATGTTCTCATTTCATTATTATGTATATACAGGCTACAACTACAAATGATTGACAATATGGATTAATTCCTATTATCTAATAAAAATCATGATCAATGATATGAGATATAAATCAAAAATCAATTATCATAGGAAATTTCATCCATGAAGTTCATGGAATCACTCCATGAAAATTTGATGCATAATAGAATTTATTTCATAATTATTTAAAAAATCTTCAAGTTTTAAAATTTTCATGGAATCACTCCATGAAAATTTGGGTGTGTCGGAGCCTGAAAACACCATTTTGGGAACACGCTGATAGAGGCACATGGTTTGGAAAACCCGTAAGACCTCCCAGGAGTAACCATGTAGCTCTCTAGATGTACTAATCATGGTTTTCCAAATCGTGTAGGAGGGGGAGCATAGTCGTGTGAAACCTCTACAATTTTTAGTAAAGGGGATTCGCATAGTCTGTGCATAGTTAGGGAAACTATGTGTTTGACCATGTGTAGTGGGTGGCCTTGGATAGTGGCAGTCACACAGGCTATGCACGGTTTGGTAAAACATGCACCTAAGCTATGTGAGTTTGGTTCTTGGGCAATAAGCACTGAACGGTTGGTTCATGGTTAGCCAAACCATGAAAGTCACTTAAAAGGGTGAATTTACGAATTTTCCCCTCCTATTTATCTCTTTTCCTCCTCTTTTCTTATCCACCTATGTGCACAGTAGAGGAAGTTCCCCTTCCCTTCTCCCTCTAGGAATTGAGGGTTCTTCATCATCTGATCTCTGATCTAATATTCATTGGTCTTGTTAGAACCACATCGGTAATACCTTCAATCCACTATCCTCTTTTTCTCTTTTCTCTCTCTATATGATGTGTTAAATATGTGCAAGCCGTTTTACCCTATTTTTTGGGAGTTCGTCTAAAATGATGATCTCACTTTTTTTTGCTTGAGTTGGATCCTTATATTGAACAAGAGAGCATCTATTAGTATGTGGTAGGTGGTGCTTAGGTTTCTCTATGATTTTTCAGGTGTTTTGGGGGTGTTCTTTATATATGTCATGTGGGTTGACCAGGTGAGACCCTATATAATTAAATGGTTTTTTTAAAATTGATAAATTGATGTTGAGGGATTATTTAGATCATTCCCAAGCATATGATTAATCATGATAAGCCAGGTGAGGTATTTAGACCACTTGGTTAGGTTAGGACGGGTGTGTAATTTAAATTAAATTAAATTGTTTATATATATATATATATTGTCTGGTTTCATGGGAATGTGATGGTCATAGACCAAGGATTGAGGTGGTGTTGACCACCTGGACTGAGGTAATGTGATTCGTCAGGATGGGCTTGGCTTGGATACTTGGGGTGATATTAATCACCAGGTTAGATGACATGGTCATCGGATTTAGGCAATGTGATCATTAGTATAAGGGTAAGCCCCATGTGATATTGGATGATGTTGACCATCAGGATGAGTGATATGGTCATAGAGGAACGAGGTGACAAGATGATGTGGCTTAAGATATTTGGGTGATTTCTACTCACCTTATGTTGGCAGATGCACTGTTGGAGTCATGTTCACATAGATAAGACTTAGATTGAAGTGGTGTTGACCACTCATGTGGGTAGAGGCCTCTATTAGTTTTGAGGCTTAGGATGGTGTTGACCGTCAGTGAGGTTGAAGGTGCTTTCCATAAAAGCCACATGGATGGTGATGGACCATCAGTTGATAGTGATGAACCATCGGTTAATGGTGATGGACCATTGGTTGATGGTAATGAGACCAATGATTGGGGGTTTAGGATCACTATATTACTTGAGGTTGTGGTCCAAGACTTGGGAGTATGGGTATCGTCGTGCCTCGAGATGTCGATTGTTGAGCTGATAATGATAATTATTTGGAGGATAGACATTATTGTGCCTTGGGACATTAGGATTTGAGCCGACATGAGCTTTTGAGAAAGGGTGTGAGGGAACAGGTACTTGTTATTTGGGAATGCCTTTTTGGACATTAGTGCATGATTGACGGCACAAGGTGTCAGGTGGTATTTTAGAGGTGGAACATGAGGATTCACTTAGGATACATTTTTTTCAGGGGGTGTCTTGGGCTTTAAGCCATTGATCCTCTCCACTAAAATTATATATATGCAAACAGATGTTGTATTCCATATATATAATTGGGGGAACATGTTCAAACATTATCGGTGGTGGCCAAAGCAGGTGATTGCTTCCTTGTGGGTTCTGAGCAGAAGAGAAGCGGGTGTTTATTTAATGTTCATGTGCTATATTTTTATTTCTATTTAGATTACCTTCATTATCATAGTTGTATGATTGGTACACATTAGTGGTGGACCATTTATATTTATTATCACACCCTATATGGGCCCTTTGGGATGTGTGTAGACTTTATGTTATTGTGATCAGGCAAGGTATCGAGCTCAGGAGTTGGACCTTAGTGATCATGTCATACTACTTAGTATGGAATGGATGATGAGGGACCATGGTGGTGCTTTTACATAAATTGGAGTTTACTTTTTTATTTCCATTTTAATTCAGCATGCCTTATATACATGTTTCAATGGCCGACCATGGGTGGTCCTTCTGTTTATTTCTTTGTATGACCCGATATGAATGGTTGTATTTTTCTGCAAATGGTATTGTTATTTGAGGCTTGTCTATTATTCTACTATTTTTATTTACTTATACTTCTGTTATTACATGTTATTGCTTCCCCTAATTTATGGTCTTCTTCTATTGTTATATATACACATAGACCATTAATATTAGCACCACCATATGGTATATTCTTCCCACTAACACCTCTTTACACCCACACTACTAGTCAGAAGCCTTTAGTGTATGAGGAGGTCCACCTAAGTCCTAGTGGAAATCTAGCATGGAGCATAGTTTCAAGTGGCATCTTAAGTCGGGGCACTATAACAAGTACAACCTATATAAAGTAGGAGAGGAATGCTATCAAAAGAAACCACCGGTACACACCTAAATTTTCCTAGCTCACTAAGCTATTCTCGGTCCTGGTCTTAGTCACTCTAAGACTCCATCAAAAGGTCTTCCATCTATATAATACATGACACATGTGGGAAGAGTCCATATATGGGCTAGTATAACAATACCCAGTAGGACACTCTGAAATCACTAAACATAAAGCATCAAGAGTAGTCAACTCATAATAGTAATACTGTAATAAAATTAAGAAGAAAAACCTAGATATACTTAGGAAGGACACCATGCCTCCGAGGAGTCTCAACCAAACTACCATCCATAGGATTCTGCTCGAATCTTCTTAGCAATTTTCATTCTAAGAGAACCCACTCCATGAGAAATGATATCATCAGAGACACTCGACCAAGAGGTTATAATCGTAGGTACCCACCCAAGAAAACTCATTGGTCTCTGAAGATCTTGATACACAAATAGGGGTCACACCAAAGACCATCGGGGGAAACCATAAACCAAATCTAAATCAACCTTCTATATAGGGGATCGTATATTTATGATACCGTGAACCCTACTGAAATGGCCTGCTAAATTGGGGAATCAATTCCCTGTGTAAGGAGGTCACATATGTTCTATGAATCCCACCTAGGGTATAAGAAGTAATGATATAGGATCACATCCTGATCTCATGGAGGGATGCCGCAAACTCTATTGGAGACTCATCCTAAAGAGGGTATCACAATCTAGATATGTGGATGTAATTTAGCATTGTACCCTCAAGGGGATGGTCCTAGAAAATGCACTCAACTGATACTAGTCCAAACTGAAGAAACAAAGGGATCCAAATACCCTCAAATGGGGTGCACGATGTGTACGAGGGAGTGCACGATGTGTACTAGGGAGTACACGGCGTGTCCAGCCAACCCCCAGTCTTCATGTGTGTATTTTCCTCACATATAATATAAACATCAAAATACATGGTGCTTCATAACTGGGTACATGTCATATAGAGTTCAATCTGGAACTCTACTCGTGCCACCTACCCATGCCCGTGTACTTATGGTCGTGCCTGTGTACCAACCCGTGTACACCTAGGCATGCCCATGTACACCTGGATATGTCTGAGTACCTGACTCTTCTCATGTACTCTGATTGTGTCCATGCACCCCAGCCTACATGTTCTCATGTATCTGAGATACAAATCAATCGACCGGCATTGGTAACATGTCATGTGATAGGTGTCACATAATGTGTGATCTTTTCTTCTCCGTGAAAACCCTAGCGCTACAGCCAGGGACCCACATGGTGTGTAGTTTTGGATTACACTCCATGTAAGGTGGGATTTTCTAGAATCCCATGGTTCTCCTCCACATTGTTAATTTGTACTACCACTACTGAAAAACCTACCAAGAATCAAAAATATGGGGTCGATCGGCCTTTTCTTCATCAGATATCTAATTTTGGGCTTCGAATTCGCTCGGAAAACACCCCATCGAGCCATTTTTAGCTGCACCGCTCTGCCACCATGCACCAACCATAAATAACATGGATCCACAGTTTGATCTAGTCCACCTCTGATCATCCTCCATCATCGCACCTCAATCACACCCTTGATCGTGAACTATGCCTATAGTATTGATCTATTTCACCGAATAACGGTTACGCAATGTTCATATACTTGGTATTCGTCGAACCGATGGCCTAAAAAAATAACAATGATGAACGTGTGAAGAAATGGGGGAGAAAACCATAAACCATAAACATGAGGAAGAACCCTTGGAATTTTTTCATTTTTGGACTTAATACATTGTCGTAGAAAAGACGAATGAATAGGTATAAACATCAATGAACAAATTAATCAATCATAAATCAATCAATCATCGATGCATGAATCAATTCTAGTTCGTGGAATTGATCCACATTCGACTGGGATAAAGGAAGGGGATGAAATCGCATAAATCAAACATCCTACTTGGATTTTGTATCAATAATTAACAAAGAAAGGTCATGTGTTTTCATCAATGGTGAGATCCTAACACTCTAATGGCACAACAATCCTTGATCTCGATCTAATCTGATTTCATCTGCCAAGATCTCCTCCAACGCTCTCTCTCAATTTTCAAGGTTATATGGATAAAACTTAAAATCATCCATAGAGGCTTATTTATAATATATTATTAGTTTTAGGATTTTAATTAAATAATTAAAAAATATAATTAAATTTATTTAATTATTCACCCATGAAGGAGATCAAGCCCAACGCCTAATGCCAACAAATATTATGGCACACCTAAGGTAAAACTTATGTTTTGAACTCAACAGTGGCCTCAAATTTCTAATCTAAAACTCCATTTAAGAGTTATTACACTTTTTCAATAAAACTATATGCACATGATATTAATATATTTAATATTTTTCAAACATCAATTATGGGCTCATTGGGCCTCATAATCTCATGTCATCTTAGTATTTGTCTTCAAAAATTATCTATATAATATTATGATGTAATACATGGAAAAATTAGATTCATTGCATATCAAGAATTCAAATAGAAATTTTTTATCTTTTGAATTCAGAGAGATTCTCCATCTAGTTTCATCATGCATCTCTATCTAATGGACTAAAGATTTTATTCGACCAATCTATTTGGTCCAGTGAACTCTGCACAACTTTGATCGATCATCTACAAATGCTTCCTCTAACTAGTGAACTTAAAATATGTCCATCCTGAAGTCACCATGTTGTGTAGCGGAATCCATTAGTCCAAGGATTTAAAAAATTTATCATTGGAACAACAAATTTTTTTTGTCTTCAATGATTTGATCCTTGATAGAGGTCTAAGGATCTCGTATGAACTTAATAATCACAAAAATTAAAACTGAACAAATACCTTTTTAAAATAAACCACACTCGACTACAGAATGTCACCAACAATCGTTGCTTCAAGGATTTGAAGTCGAACCCCTCTAGATCATCCACACATTCTCCAATAATTTACATGGATTCCGATCATTGAATTTTGGGTAATAGTGTAGAGCTGTGATGATTCCTTTGACGCCTCGATGATCACTTTGATCTCGTCCCTTCGATCCTTCAAAGGTGTTCTTAGATCAATCTCTTTGAGAGTGAATCTCACTCTCTAGGATGTGGGAGGAGAGATAATCTATCATTAAAAATTAATGTAAAATAATTGGAATGAGCTTCTCCTCCCACTTATATAGTGGGAGGGTCAAAATATTCAGAAGTGTTCCCTAGCCCCTGAAAATAAAACCTCCACTAAATAAGAAGTGAATGACACATTATGACAAACTAAATAGGCCATTAACATCATTTATATTTTATCAACTACTTATAATATATAATAAATATATTATGTGATAAACCCTATTCATTAACTCGACTCTTAATTCCTGTTAATATTAAACGAACCTTGAATATTAAAATAATATTTGTTCGTATAATATTTTCCATGTATTTACTTAAATACTTGTAAATAAATTTAATAAATAAATTCAATATAATTATTCTATACTTGAGTAATAATGAATTTATTTATTTGTCGGTGATCGATTACTTGGACAACTCTCGGACCCTATGGCGGGGCCCACCATGTCTTATATACCTATTCACCATAATATGACAGATTTTTGAATATGCTATTATGTGTGAACCTCTAGGCCCTTATCTTGATAGTAGTGAATAGTGTTCACAGACCAAGAGTGAAGTTTAGCAACCCATCAAGGTTCCTAAAGAGATAAGTAATAGTCATAGTAATGACAAACATCCTACAAACATGCGTTGTATAATATAATCTCTTTGTCTCACGATATCTCATAAAGAATGATGCACACTTGTGTCATCATCCATTTTTGATTTATTATTTATTGATCTAACTAGAAAAACTTACCTTCGATTAACTTGGATAAGGATTTATGAAGGTACTGCCATCCTGATCAACCAGGCCTAAAATATCACTTCTTCAACTCAAAAGTGAAAAATTTTATCTTAACCATTCAACTAATGTCATACCACCAATGATACACCCAACACAAGCTACCTCTCTACAACTTCATTATCATGGTTTTTTCCTTGCTTCAAAGTATGCGATCAAATGGAACACATTGATAATGATTTCAAGTCAGGAGACCAATACACATGCTCATAGATAGAAGCAACCAATAAAACTTGAAACATGTGGTGTTTCTATTGGTGGGTTTGTCCTCGTGATCTAACCTACTAGAGATTACTAAGTGTGAACTTCATGATAAGAAGTCACAATGCTTATGATCCCCCAACTCTGAATAGTCAAACATCAAATGTGTCCAGTCAGTATGAGGTATCTAGACCATAGGAAATTTGTTTAAGATTAATGTCATAATACCTCGAGGTTCTCATTATAGCATGGGAACTGTTATAAACTTTTGATATGGAAAATAATCTATATAAATTATTATTTAAAATAGAGAATGTAGAAACTTTAAAACTATAATGGTAAGTATACATCATTCATATCTCACCATATACATAAAATGGTAATCGAAAAGTACTGCTAAATTTGGATCTAGGCACCCACTTTTATAACACATCCAGTGTGATTTATCTAATGTGTCAGAATGACTTTGTTCGATCATCCCACCTCAACTCAAACTTTTTCCATAGGGGCTTCATATTTTTTAAGATAAAACTCAATTCAATGGTTCTTCACTTGATGGACTTGAAATTATATCTTCATACCACAACATCCTTAAGACCTGCACCCCTGCCTATGTAAAGGTAGGCATAACACTGTGTATGGGTTTCTTACCCATTAAATAAGGGTCCTTCTATACCGTGTAAAGGTAACAACACCCGCTGTGTAAGGGTCTATCACCAAAAACCTTAGTCTTGTAAAGGTAACTATGAACCTTGTACAAGTTGTAACAAAACCTTCAACTACTTGACAACTTCATACAACCTGCTTTTATGACAACTTTGTACACCCTATTTGTTCGATCACCTCAGCTACTTCTGTCTAGAGAATATGAGTCATAGACTATCAGATAACATTACTAAAACTTCTAAAGACTTCAGTTATAAAATATTTTCCCCCTTTATATAGTTACAACATTTATTCTCCATCTGGTATTTCAGCTTTAGCTTTGTACTATCGCTTGAACATCAATATTCTCACAAATTTGTACTTCTACACCCTTTGGACTTTTTAAACTTCGTAAAAAATCACCAGAACGGACTTAAAGAAATTATCCAACTAATAACAACCACCCTATTCCATCCAATAACATGTGTCTGGTGATATGCATCTAGTATCCTCGATCTCCCTGGTTCGTTTAGTACTCCAGTTTTCACTTTGCACAACAGCTCAAATTTGACCTTCTCTATATAACTATATTTGGTGTAACTATTGGACTTCACTTGCTTTGTATGAAAGTTTAAAACTTCATCTTGGATCATGAGTTCATTCATGATGTTAGAAACTTGAGATCAACTTAGCATCATATGGATTAAGGAAAGTTTCCTTGCATAGTTATGGAAACTTCATTCACCTTTACTTTATAAGAAAAACTTTCTTAACATCTCTATCAAATATTTATCACTTGTTTAATAAAAATATTAAAAACAATATATGTTGAAAAAAAAACTTATTATAAAAACATCTCAAATGATTTTCAATCTCCTTCTTTGGATTTTTTTTTGGAAACATTCAGAACAACTTCTGATTTTTTTTAAAAAGACAACTCTTTTAACAACATTTTATCCAACCATAGACTTTCTCATATAGAATATACTGACACCACATTTCTAGATAAAGAAATATTTTTGAAGTAATTACATCCCTCATTGATTAGAAATTTTTTGGTCATGATAAGATAAACTCCTCCTCGATTTTATATTCTCCCCCATTTTATGATAATAACAACTTTAGATTCAAAAAAAGAGTTATTCTTCTTCTTACAAAGTTATACTTACTCCCCCCCCCTTTGTCGGTATAATTAAAATCATGGTGGGGGTTTCCCTTATAAATTTTAGGAAGTAATTGGTGGTGGATGAATATGTAGTTGTGACCTCAATTCCTCAAATCTTTCCTTTACCATAGCTTTGGTGAAAACATCAACAATTTGATATTTTTTTGAAGTGTACTCAAGTAGAATATCTCCACCAGCAAATTTATCTTTTATGAAATGATACTTAATATCAATGCAATTTGATCTTGAATTTTGTGCATGATTTTTGGAAAGATCAATTTCATTTTGATTATCACAAAGAATCTTTAATGGTTTTATAACATTCATTCTCAAATCTTCCAGGTGAACTTTTATCCAAATAATTTTTCATATAAGAATAGGTGGTGGCTATATATTCTACTTCCGCTATACTCGAATTAAAAGAACTTTGTTTCTTACTATCTTAATTCACACAACATTCTCCCAAGAAAATTTTCCTCCTGATATTGATTTTCTATCATTACAATCTCTAGACCAATAAACATCAGTGTATAAAAGAAAGTTCATGTCACAACTTCTTTTATACAACATGCCATAAGAAGATGTTTCTTTAACATACCTGAATATTATTTTTTATATCAGCATATGTGATTTCTTTGGACCACTCTGATATCTTGCACATAATGTAAGAACATGTAAAATGTCTAGCCTCAAATTTTTAATATAATGTAAGATTTCTATCAACTTTAAGAAGTCTTTCTGATTCAAACTTTTCCAACTTCATATTTACATATTTTTAAACCAACAGAGATAGGTGTATAAACTTCATTTAATTATGACATTAAAAACTTTTATAGTAACTCCTTGGAATACTTTTCTTATGATAAAAAGATTTATCTTTCCTTCTATTGAACTTGTAAGCCTATAAATAAAGTTAACTCTTTGATCATTGACATTTCAAAATTTTTCTTCATTTTTTTAACAAATTATTCAAAAAATTTATCTCTATCAACTAGAAAAATTATATTGTAAATGTAAAAAATGATAATAAGGGTACATGTGCTCATTTACTTAAAATAAATTTTGTTATCAACTTTCCCTTTATAAAATTTCAACTACTTCGGGCAACTATCAAGTTTAGAGCATTAGGCATGGGGAGTTTGTTTCAACCCGTATAAATATTTCTTCAATTTACACACCATGGTTTTTTCTTTATCAAGTAAGAATGCACTGGGTTGCTCAATATAAACCTCTTCTTCAATTTATCTATTTAAGAAAGATGACTTAACATACATTTGATATAATTTATAATAAAAATTTTCAGCAACTACTAAAAAAGTTCTTATAGTTTCAAGCCTCGCAATAGGGGGGAAATTTCTTAAAAATAAATACCTTCCACCTGTGAGTAACCTTTGATAACGTTGTGCTTTGTTTCTTAAAATTTATCTATACTTATTCAACTTATTTTTGAATGCACACTCTATTCCTATAATATTCTTTCTTGCTGGCCATGTAACAAGTTCTCGGGTGTTATTTTTCTCAATTTAATCTAAATATTTATACATAAATGGTACTAATTATTTACATTAAACTACCTATGAAACCAAATACAGTTATACCTGTGAGATAAGTTATGTATGGTTCTCTAATCTCAGTTTCCTATGGTCATAACTTGAGCTTTTTGATTTCCAGTGATGTTGTCAGATTCAACTTATTTTTGTAGGGTACAAAATTTTAGAGATTTTCCACCCATCTCATATTTTTCATCACATGATTAATTTGAATATTTATGTACATGTTTTGTATTATATTAATCTTCCCTTTTATTATCTTCATTGGATGTCTTCATTTTATCTTTCACAACATCTTCCTTATCATCTCTAGAAACTTTTGTTATGAAAGTTTGATTTTAAATAACTCTCACATCATAAGAATCCACTAAATTTTGTAAATGTTTATTCCAAGATTTATAACTTCTTTCATTGGATGAATATCCCATGAAATTTTTTTCCTTGACTTTTTCATAAAACTTTTTAAGATACAAATTTTTTATCATTATTAAGCAAGGAATCCCAAAAATCTTAAAGTATTTCACTGAAGATTCTTTCTTATACCACATATCATAGGGAATAATTTAATATATAGCTGGAAAAAAAACATATATTGTTTATATTAATAGCAGTACTAATAGATTCTCTCTAGAAAAACTTAGAAAGTTTATATTTATCCATCATACTTCTTCCCATTTCCACTAAACTTTTGTTTTTCCTTTATGAAACTCCATTTTTTTAGGAGTGTATGGGGCACTATATTAGTGTTTGATTCCATTTTTCTTCATATAGAGTTTGAAAGAATTGCTTATGTACTTCATTCCATTTCCAATTCTTGTATTCAATATATAAACATCCATCTCTATTTCAACTTCCCTTCTAAAATATCTAAACATTTGTGTAGTCTCTAATTTATGTTTCATGAACATTATTTTGGTCATTTGAGTAAATTCATAAATGAAAGTAATGAATTAAATATCACCTTTAGTTGATTGATGTGTCGTCGGTCCACAAAGATCATAGTGAATGATCTCAAGATATCTGGTGGATTGGATTTCAACTATCTCATCTGTTTCACTAACCATTTTCTATTTCTGACATGTTTTAAAAATAACATCATCTTTCCTTTTAAGTAGTGCTAAGTTTCTTACAACATATACTTTGGAAAGTTTGTTCATAATTTTCTAACTAATATGCCTAGGTCTTTATTGCCATAATTTATTTTCATCCTTGGTACTTAAGTAACATGAGTTATAAAGATCTTTAATCCTGAAAAGGTTTTCACTAGTTCTTTCTCCCTTAGTAACAACTTTTCCATCTTTCAAGCTTTTAATGATACAAAAATATTTTCTGAAGATAAATTCCTTACCATCATCACAAAGTTGGCTAAAATTTTATAATTTTTTCTTTATTCCACCAATATATAAAACTTCCTTTGAATTTAGTTTCTAAGTTTCAATCTCATATGTTGTAATTCCTCTAATTTTTAAGGAATTGTCATTACTGACGGTAACCACTCCACCTTCATGTTCTTAAAAATTTCTCAAGATTTTCATATCACCAGTCATGTGTGAGGAGCAACCGCTATCAAGAATATGAGGTTTGTTCCTTTTTAATCTTTTAGAGAAGTCTCAAAAATAAAAGCTTTTTCCTCTACTTTCTTCTTCCCAACTTATTTTTCTTACTTAGCATAAGAAAATTTTCCCAGAAGAGTTTTCATACATTCTCCAGCATAATGAACTAGTTTATCACATCTTCCAAAAACTTTATCTAGGTAATAAAAATGATTTTGTTTTGGGAACTTCATAACTTTTTATTATTTTTCTATTTTTTTCTTATGTTGTATAGGAAAGTGACTTTCTTTTCTTTCATTGTTGCTCTCCCTCACTTCATTCCTATTTCCATGGAGAGACATTTTATGCCAAAATTTAAATGTTTTGTTCCCATAAATACCACAATGCCAACAAAAAACATTGAATCTTGGTCTTTTGTATAAGAAGGATCTTTCCGTATATAAATTTTGTTGAGGTTTGTAACATCTTTTTGTATTTGTTTTCTCTTAGCATGAAGAATCTCTCTTACATAGTTTATTTTCAACTTTTGTTTATGTGATGTGTTTTCCACATCCTTTCTCAATCCAAGCTTTCACAATGTTAACACCTACATGGTTATAAGTATCTGATGGACTTTTTTTATAAGGTAAATATTTCACCTCATTCTTGGGAAGAGATTTCTTAGTAGTTCAAGATGTTTCAGATTTTACTTTTGAATCTTTGTTTAAATTCTTTACTTATCTTATTTAATTTACTTTTAAACTTAAAAAACATGTATTGAGTTTTATAAACCTCGTCTTCATTAGCATTAAGTTTCTTAAAAAGATTTTCCAATATCTTTCTTTGTTATATAACTTTAAGAATATGGTTCTTAATCTCCTTAATTTACACATCTTCTTTTTTAGGAAGATATTCCTTTCCTACATTATTGTTCACACATTATTTCTTCATCGTTATGATTTATTTATTGAGTTTTTTTCAAGACATGCCACAAGTTATGATCTCAGTTGATATTTTCTATAATATCTTCACCTTCTTCTTCTTTACTATTTGAAAAATCTTCCTTTCTCTCAACATTTTCAAAGAAAGTTCTAAACTACTTTGGGTTTTCATCTTCTCAAGAACCATTATCAGTGGAGTCATACTCAACTTTCTTACTCAACATACTTCTTCTATTTCCAGTGAAATTTTTCTTATATTTGTTTGATTTCTTATCTTCCTTGTAAGTTTTTCTCCACTTCTTTCACTAAGGATTTTCTTCATAATCATATTCATATTCTACAAATTTCTTATTAGGACAATTCATAGAACAATTATCAATTCCTCCACACTTGAAACATTTAAGTGGGAGTTTTCCTTTGTGTTTTCCTCTACCTCTTAGGTAATTCTTATAGATAAGAGACATGGTATTTTCATTCATTTCATCATCTTCTTTATATTATGAATCATTGAGGTCAATAATATTAGCATCTTGGATTTTCAGTTTTCTCATATCTTCAAAATTCATTTCATCCTTGATCTTGTTTTTAAATGATGGAGATTTTCTCATCTCATATTAAACAAGAAGATTGTGTAATTAATCAAGAGATAAATCATATTTATCTTATAAGGTATAAATTTTAGATTCAAAAATGTCTGGAAAGTTTCTCATGAGTTTTTTAATAATGGTGGAATCTTACAAGACATATCTAAATCCTATGATGTTGCAAATAATTTCATCAAATCTGATGAAGTACTCGTCAATATTTTCTTCTTCTATCATTATGATATCTTCAAAAAAAACTATGCTAGATTTGTAGCTTCTCTTCCTTCACTTTGATATTTCCTATGAAGATACTTTCAATTTTTTCCCAAGTTTCTTTAGCTATTTTGAGATCCATCGCCTTTATAAAAACATTTTCTTACAAAGACATTAGAATTGTAGTTCTAACCCTCCCATCTACCTCAAGATTTATTTTTTCAGTGAATGTCATATGATAATATTTCTCAATGGGTGGAAACCTAATTGTAGTTGTATCAATTACCTCTAGGACGAGAGATACAAGATAGGGTATCATTCTGTTTTTCCAACCATGATAATTTTTTTCATCAAAGATAGGAATACCTCTATTGTTCACTGAGTTGATATTTTACATGATAAGTATATAATAGGGGTAACATGTGCTCTAATACCAATTTAAGTTCCTTGGGATCATGAGAACCGCTGGGAGGTTGAATCAGTGATGATCTTTTATAATTTAAATTCTATTAAAATTAACCACTATAACTTGTTTGATTTTTTATCATTATGGGATTTATAAAAAAATCTCACAAGCATGCAATGATGATAATGTAAAGTAAATCACATAAAATTTACAAGGTTCGACCTCAGTGTGAGAAACTGTATCCTTGTCATGGTGAATCCCATCAGTCCATGGAATTTCACTATTAAAAGAAGTGAATACAACTTGAGTCAACTCTCATTAGACTCTTTCTATCTCCTGATAGGAAAGACTATATTGACTCCTGATAGTTATAAAGTTTCTCTTATCAAATTGAGTCAATGCAAGAATGTGAATCTTTGTAAATAATCTCCCAACAATATCATTTGGAAATCATCTTTTCGATCTTCTCCATATAGTGTGCCCCGCCTTTGTCTGGTATACTCTGTCTGAGGCACCTCACAAACTACACCATTTACCTACGTTTTGTTCGGTGAACAAAACCATTATGCCTCACAACCTGCTCAAAAACTCTGCCAAGTACTTTCTCTATATGATAGATCTAACCAATAACTTTATATGATATCTCTAATTGAAACCTATTTCTAGTATCACTTCTCACTACACCTTTGTCTGATGTTTTTCAACTTCAACCAAATATCAACCTGGTTGGAGACTCACATTGCTAAAAAAAATCAATGTATCTGCTCTTTTCATACTGGTGAACAGTGTTAGTACGAATTGTACTTGCACCCCATATTTATAGGTGCACTCAAAGTAAAAAATGTGGGAACCCAAATTCATTTCCCTGATAAACTCAATTTCCAAAAACAAATATCATGCTCATTTGAAATTCAATGGATTCCTATCAAACATTCTAGAGTCTTCCCAAAGATTCTTGAAGCTTCATGAAAAATCAAGTATTTGTAACCTTTTTCGAACTTCCTTAATCTCAACATTAAGGAACTTAAACGAACTTTCTTATCTCATCTTGATAGGGTAAACATTGAATGTTCATCATTGCATCAATATGTTAAGGGCTTTACAAAGATATATAAAGTTTCTCATGACTTCGACTGATAAATCTTTGTTTGGTGACTTCAGAGGGATTCTCCATCTAGTTCCATCATACATCTCCATCCAATGGACTCAAGCTTTTCTTTGACTACTTGATTTGGTCTGGTGAACTCTGTACAGCTTCAACTGGTGATCTATGAATGCTTCCTTTGACTGATGGACTTAAGATATGTTTGTCCAATGTGATTGATTTGATGTGTCGTAATTACTTTTTTCAATCATCCTACCTCAACTCAAACTTCTATTGGAAGGACTTCATCTTTTTCAAGTCGAAACGCGGTGTCATGGCTCTTCATATGATGGACTCAAACCAATGTCTTCATACCACATCATCATCCAGACTCACACCCATACCTATATAAAGGTAGACATGACATTGCATATGGGACGATTTCCCATTATGTAAGGGTCCTTCTACACTACGTAATGGTAGCGTCACCCACTACATAAGGGTCGCTCGCCAAAAACCTTAGTCACGTAAAGGTATTTATGAAACTTGTACATGTTGTAAGAAAAACTTCAACTGCTTGAAAACTTCATACAACCTCTTTGTCCGAAAACTTTATACACCCTATCTGTTCAGTCACCTTAATAGCTTTTTTCTGAATCATACGAGTCGTAGACTATCAGATGACATTGTTGCAACTTCTAAAGTCTTATGTTACAAAATACTTTCCCCCTTTTTCGAGTTACAATGTTCCTACTTCGTCTATTATTGCAGCTCTAGCTTTGTATTATCACTTAAACATCAATCTTCTAGTAGCTTTATACTTCTACCCCCTTTGGACTTTTTAAACTTTGTACAAAATCATCAATGAGGACTTCAAGCAATTTTATGATCAGTAACAACCACTCTGGCTCGTCCGATAAAATTTGTCCAATGATATGCATCTGGTAGCCTTAATCTCCCTAGTATGTCCAGTACTCCAATTTGCACTTTGTACAGCCACTCAGGTTTTGACTTCTCTACACATCTCTATCTAGTGTTACTGTTGAACTTCACTCACTTTTTATGAAAGTGTGAAACTTCAGCTTGGATCATGAGTTTGTTCATGATGTTAGGAACTTGAGATCGACTCAGCATCTTCTAACTTAAGGAAAGCTTCCTAACATAGTTAAGGAAACTTCATTCACCTCCACTTCATAAGAAAAAATTTCTTAACATCTTCAACAACTCTTTCTTACCTATTTAAAAAAATATTCATAACAAGATATGTTGAGAACAAATACAAAACTTGTTATAAAAACATCCCAAAGGATCTTCAATAATGATTGAATAATTAAGACACGTTATTTATCGTGATAATATTACTTTTATATAATCTTAATGATTTAAAAAACATGATAATATAGTGATAAATAAGATTTAATAAGAGGTGGAAGGAGAAGAAATATAAGAATGTTTAAAGAGAAGAAAATACTTATGTAGGATAATTTAATCATTTTTTGGAAACCTTTTTGATTTAGAAGGGATTTGGAGTCTCTAGGGACCAAAATCTCACAAATATAGGAGAATCTTGTTTGTGAAGGAAATGGGGCAGAGTGATGGGATATATTCAATTTTTTTGAGTGGATTTGAAGGGGCGGTGGAAGGATTATTTTATGAGTGAAGGGAGTGGTATTCTTGTGATTAAATAAAAATTAATATAAAAAGAAAATAAAAGTTTGAGGCATGTGGATCCAAACTTGGCTAAGAATGAATAAAATATGGGGGGAGGTCAATTAAGTCTTCACCCACTCATTTGAAGATAAAATTTTAAGATATTTTAGGTTTTTACCCTTGATTTAACACTTTATCATTTTTAGTCTTTACTACGATGACTATTTTTTACACGAGTGATTTGTTTTTATGCCTAAAAATAAAATTGACCTTATCACATAATTTGGACCTTTTGATTTCAAATATGAAATCCATTTTTTGAATTCAATTTTTTAAATTGATAAAAATTAATTCTAAAATAATAAATGTATAACGCATTAAAACAATTTTTAGAAAACAAATATTTTTAAGCATAAAAATGAGTTTAGGGTAAAATTGTGGATGTTGTTCATTTCCGTGACATTAATTTGTTTATTATCAATCAAAAAAGAGTTATGTGGCTTTCAAACTAAGGCAAAACCAAATCCAGCCTTGTGAATACTTAATTAAAATAAAAAGACCAAAAATAGTTTTTTACTATAATAGAATATTACTTTAGGTTCCAAAATATAAAACATGGGTTTCTAAATTCAAAATAATTTTTTTAAATGCATTATTTTACTCCTTAAATACATCATTAGTCAATAAATTTTTTTATAAATTTTTAAGTCATGCTTGCATCACGGTAAAGTCATAAAAGCTACGGTATTGGTAAAAATTGTATTTTTCAGTATTTGCCTGGAAATCATCCATTTCAGAAAAGATTAAAAATTCATCCTAAGCTGATTTTGGTTTTATAAATAAAAAAATGAAGTTTATTTTATCAATTTCAAATTCTAAAATTTATAAATTTGGCTTTTAAATGAAAATACAAAATATAAGGAAAAGTTGCTTTATGGAAAAATGACACTTTTAAACTTTATGCGTTATTAATCTTGTTTTGTGTCATTTTTTAATTAATTGGGTGTTAATCTATTAGCTTATACGTTTGAAATATTGCATATTATCTGAATCATCTTTTAAAAGTGATCAATCTGATTTATTTTGGTAAAATGCACAATACTTAAAAAAACAGTTCTTTGGAAAACAATCTTTTTTAAGATTAAATCATGTGAATTTATTTTTTCCTTTAAATGTAAGCATTTTTAATTGATTAATGTCTTTATTTACTATAGATTATATTCTTCTTATAATTTTCTTAATAATGTTATCTAATATGTCATGTCTCGTTTTAATTCGATATTTGCGTGTGAAATAAGCTATTTAATGTTGTATTTATTTAAAAGATGGATAATACTAGAATCTAGGGGTCCACTATCTCCTACAATGTGCTTGTACCTTCTCTATGTAGACAAAAGGAGTACTATGAAACATAGAGTATCAGTTGTGGCTTATCAATATCATGTATATCCAACAGGGGGATTGTATCCCTTTATATAGACTCTCTTCATTCAATAAAGTGAGTTGAGAGTCAATTGTCATCGCATGACAGTCGACATGCGTTTTGATAACACATGACTTGTTGGTGCTTCATAATGATGTTTCAAACGATTATTGCATGTATGTGTATACATGAATGAATCAACTCATTGATTCATAACCGAAAGGAACTGCGTGGTAGATGTGGTAGGGGTCGTGCATTCGACATTGTAATCCTATCGTAAGCAACGATAGAGACATCTTATGCCTTATACGATATAAGGATATCGTAACAGGTGATATGCATAGCATGCATATCACAGGTTACGACTCGGGGGGTATCGTATAATACAATATTCCTATTTTATTGCATTTTCAACACATTGCCCCTTCACACCACATCATAAACATTCATCTAATCATGCTTTAGTTTCTTCATGTGTTTTTTTAATGTCCAACCACTTCTCCCGTTGTTCTTCCCTTTTTTGCTTTTAGTGCATGACAACCTTGATCATAATACTTGCATCGACCTCACCCATGTCAATTTTTACTTTGATCTTGAGTATAATTACGTTTGTTTTAGAGAATAAAGTCAATTTATTCGATCGAGTTTCGCAATTACTCTCCATGAGTTAGTGGTGGAGGAATATTTTGTTACGCAATGAGAAAAAATCACTATATATATATTCCTTTTCAATGATTTTATAGGGGAACCGATCGTTTAAAGTATGACTTATCCAACCAGACTAACATTTTTAGCTCAATATAAATCATGCTGATAACGTGTTGTGAAATCGAGGTTGAGATGTCGATAAAAAATGTAAAATATGTCGAAATCGGAATGCAAATTTAAGCATAGATGAAGTGACATAAAGTGAAGGTAAAACAATTACACATGATTACAAAATGTATAATCATCATAGAATAACTGAAGAAACAAGGACAACAAAATAAAGATATCAATGAAGACAAATGTTCTTATGTACATATAGGCTACAAATACAAAATGATTGATGATGTGGATTAATTCCTATTATCTAATAAAAAACACGATCAATGACATGTGATATAAATCAAAAATCAATGATCATAGGAAATTTCATCCATGAAGTTCATGGAATCACTCCATGAAAAATTGATGCATAATAAAATTTATTTCATAATTATTTAAAAAATCTTCAAGTTTTAAAATTTTTTACTCTATTTTATTTACTAATAAATTTTACTCTCATCCCGAGAATGAGGTTAAAAAAAAAAAAAAAACAATCACTTCAACTGGCATGATTCAAGGCGTCCGCCGGGTCCGGTGGATCCCGTCCCGACATTCGCGTTTCCTTTTTCTGGTCGCACGCGCTCCCTGGTTCAATTCCATCTCAACCCGCCGCTCTCCGTCCCTCTCACGCCCCGGTGATAGGGTTCTGTCCATCTGATCCGCAAGGTTTCTGGGTTTTGATCTGGTTTCGTGAGCAGTGTTGATCAGGGTTTGAAACGAGTGAGAGAGCAAAGGGGGAGTGGTTTGGAAGCCATGTCGCTTAGGCCAAGCACGAGAACTGAGGTCCGACGCAACCGCTACAAGGTTGCTGTCGATGCGGAAGAGGGACGACGGCGGAGGGAAGACAACATGGTTGAGATCCGGAAGAGCAAACGTGAGGAGAGTCTGCAGAAGAAGCGCCGAGAAGGCCTCCAGGCCCAGCAGTCGTCTTCCCCTTTCCATGTTCCCTCTGTTGAGAAAAGGGTATCTCTTCGATTTTGTTTCCGTTTGACTTTAAATTATTAGGGTTTTTCACTTTGATCTACGTTGTAGGGTGGGTCTCTTTTGCGTTTTGCGCTGTCATTCGCAATCCACTGTTTGAATTGGTCTTTTTGAATTCGATCCTGGGTTCCCTGTGGTTTTGCTCTACAGTTAGAAAATCTCCCGTCGATGATTGCGAAGGTTCGAGCCGCTGACAACAATTTACAACTTGAAGCAACCATTCAATTCCGCAAGTTGCTTTCAATAGGTGTTGGTTCGATCCCATTTTCGATGATACTTTATGCTTTTCCTATTTGATTCCACGCGTAGTAATATATTTTAAAACCAAATCATTAGAACGAAGCCCCCCAATCGAGGAAGTTATACAATCCGGGGTTGTTCCACTCTTTGTTGAATTTCTTGTCAGGGAAGATTTCCCACAGCTTCAGGTTAGAATTAATATGCACGCCTAGGTTGTTCATCTCTTAAGGAGTTTGTTGTTCTTTTGTAACCATTTCATCCTGCTCTAGTTTGAGGCTGCTTGGGCCCTTACAAACATTGCTTCTGGAACATCGGAAAACACAAAAGTTGTAATCGATCAGGGGGCTGTGCCTATTTTTGTGAAGCTTCTTTGCTCTTCAAGTGACGATGTTCGTGAGCAGGTATTTTTTGCTTGTTCTTTATTGAGCTTTAGGTTGCCTGGGATCTTCATTTACTAATAAATCAAAGCTTTCTATCCTTTTCATGGCATCTTAGGCCGTGTGGGCTTTGGGAAACGTGGCTGGTGACTCTCCTAGATGTCGTGATCTTGTCCTCAGCCATGGTGCCTTGATGCCATTGCTGTCGCAGTTGAATGAGCATTCCAAGCTTTCAATGTTGAGAAATGCCACATGGACACTATCTAACTTCTGCAGAGGCAAACCGCAGCCTCCATTTGAGCAGGTTTTTGGCTTTTTTATTTGTTTGTTCTCCAAGGTTCAAAGCAATTCCTTTGATGCAGTTCTGATTTGTACACCTGTCAAAAATTTACGAGCAGGTGAGGCCGGCTATTCCTGCTCTTGAGCGCCTCGTTCATTCAAATGATGAAGAAGTACTGACTGATGCATGCTGGGCCCTTTCATATCTTTCCGATGGCACAAATGACAAAATTCAAGCTGTAGTTGAGGCTGGTGTGTGTACTCGACTTGTTGAGTTACTCCTGTGAGTATGCATGTAGATGATCCCTTTGTTTTCCTTCTGGTTTGATGTACACGCACTACTGATCTTTAATCGGATTTTGCCAGTCATCCATCTCCTTCAGTTCTTATTCCCGCCCTTCGTACAGTCGGAAACATTGTGACTGGTGATGATGTCCAGACTCAGGTATGGATCTGTAAAAGGCCCCCAACATTTATTGTATTTTTGTTCTGAAGTCTGTCACACAACCACAGCTAAATATGCCGAAGAATGCTAAACCATTTAAAATTTTTGGTTGTAAATTCAAAAAATGGTTCTCAATGGGTGTTGGAGTCGGGGAGGATGTGAAGAAGAGTTTGGTTTGGGATGAGGGTGCAAACAATATGAGTATGACCAGACAATTATTCTTTTCTCTATTATTTCAATATGATTTATGATATATCTATTTTTTTTTGTCTATCTGTCTAGATTTAGATTTAGGTATCATGGGCTGTGCACGCCAAATTCTAAATAACCTTTACTGAAGTATTGTAAAAATAGTATAAACCCAATTCAATGTTGAACATATCAATGTGGTGTATTTGGAATCCAAGGAAAATTTTATCTTTTTTTGATTAACATGTCAGAACCATAGGCATTAATTTATGGTTTTGTAAACATGGGAGCATGATTTTTCTATGTTTGAAAAACACATGGATTATTTACTTTATTTCTTAAGTGCAAGATGGAAGGGCTGGATTTCAGTTTTGCAAGTTTGTATGCTTTGTTTATCAGTCCCATTTTATCATTCATTTCTTTTCTTTTCTAGTGTAAATGATTTGTTTTTTCACCTTTGGAGTGCTGGTTTTTTCTGTTTTTCAGAGTATAATCAATAGCGGTGCACTTCCATGCCTTCTGAGCTTGTTGATCCATAATCATAAAAAGAGTATCAAGAAGGAAGCTTGCTGGGCAATATCTAACATCACTGCAGGAAACAGGGAACAGATACAGGTCTGCTGATGAATCTTAACTAGGATTTATGATTTGCATTTAGGGCTTGTCTAGTTGGGTGATGAGAAAGGGAGAGGGAGAGGTGTTTTACTCGAACAGAAAAATTGTGGCTTCCAAGTAAATTGCAAATGCTGCATATCAAATATTAGAAACTCATTTTTCTAGCTTTCATTTCTTTTACCTCACCATTTTTGCTCTCTACCAAACATTAATGTTCACGAGTCAAGACAGTCTGCTGGTGCTTGTTAAGTGTGTTGGCGGTCTGTTTATAATATTATATATTTTGTTGAGATAGATAATCTTCAGTAGCTTTAGGGCATTTGACACTTTTATGTGGCATATATCATTGATGTAATGTGTTGTCCAGTTATATAATGTTATGTTTTCCCATGATCTGAAACACTGCAGGCTGTTATTGATGCTGGTTTGATCGATCCTCTAATTAATTTGCTTCAAAATGCTGAATTTGATATAAAGAAGGAGGCTGCATGGGCAGTATCTAATGCTACTTCTGGTGGAACTCATGAGCAGACCAAGTACAGGCTTCTCCTCATCTTTTGCTCTTGTGTTAGGGTTCTGTTTGGCAGCACTTGTTGAAAACTGCTTATAGTACTTACACTTCTGCTAATTGCTTTTGTATAAGCGTTTCCAGATTGTAGACTGTGTTCACAGCACTTGCTCTGAAAAGTGCTTATACCACTTATCGCTTGTTATAAGCAATTTGAAAAAATATGCTGTGTTCGGTTTCTGAAAAACTACTTACACTTCGGGTCCGATTGACAACACTTATTGATAACTGCTTATAATGGGCTTCACTGATTGATGAATGATGATGGATAGGTATCTGGTGGGCCGGGGGTGCATCAAGCCGTTGTGTGACCTCCTAATATGCCCTGATCCGAGGATCGTGACAGTCTGCTTGGAAGGGCTTGAGAACATTTTGAAGGTCGGGGATGCTGAGAAGAACACAGGCGACACCGGAGGGGTGAATTACTTTGCACAGCTGATCGATGATGCCGAGGGGCTAGAGAAGATTGAGAACCTGCAGAGCCATGACAACAATGAGATATATGAGAAGGCGGTGAAGATGTTAGAGGCATATTGGCTTGAAGAGGAGGAGACGGGACCCCCGGGGGATGCCTCCCAGCCAGGGTTTCACTTTGGTGGGAATGATGTTCAAGTTCCATATGGTGGATTCAATTTTGGCTAAAAGGTATGTGATTTGTCAAGTCAAGGTCGGGTCAAGCCAGGTCCGGTTGGGTCAATGAAGGTTGGGTTGGGCTGGGGGAGTCCAGGCTCGGTTGAGTTGGGTCGGGTCATGGCAGTGCTTGTCGCTCGGTTGAAGTTTGGTCGGTGTGATCAAAGGGGGTTGGCATGGAGGGTCGGTCGGGTCCAGTTCCGGGTTTGGGGTCGAATGCCAGGAGGTTTTGGGGGGCCATGGGTCTGTCTTAACAAGGAAACATGAAGGTCTGTTGTTATGCTGCATGGTCTTGTTGTGGTATGAGTATTGCTGTTTGGGGTGTTACATATTTTATATACATTGTGGGGCCAATGCAAGGAAATGATGATTTCTGGTTATATTAACAAATTCAAGAAAAACGATATAAAAACTAATGTTCTGATTTCCATTTCTCTTAAAATATGTTTTAAAAAAAATTCAAACTTTGATATAAAAAACAAAAACTGAGTTTACAATATAAGTGAAAGACAACCAAATTATTAAAACATTTAAAAAAATTACTTAAAAAATGCTTAACATTTTTGAAAATCCACTTAACCTAGATTAGCTTCATATTGTAAGGTCTAATGGCTTTATACATTTATATACAAATAGAAAATAATATGAATAAAGTACAACCAACATTGGAACTCAATAAAGCCCATCTCATACATGAATTTTAAAATATCACATGATAAAGTTAACTAATATGTATACTAAAGTAAATTCAAAACACTATATGAGTTATCCAAAACTAACCTCAAGCCCGAAAGTTATTATTATCATTTTATTAATTTTTCCCTTTAATTGGGTTGAGGGGTAACCTTACAAGGCTCGTAAGCCTAGAGGCACATAGGCCAAATACATGACCATTGAAGGCTTAAGAAAAACACTGCAGGATCAGACCCACCCAACACACACATATATATTTTAAACAAACTCCCAAATTTTGCAAGCCCACACAACTAGTAAGGCTCCGTGCAAAGATGCACAATGCCTGGTCCCAATGGCACATGTCATACCCTCTTGATCGTCCAATCTGATAGCCTTGTGAAGCTGAGAATGTTTGCTATGAACCCCATCTAGATATGCATCGTTGGAATCTTCGTAATTTTTTCCCCACCGTTCTGTGGAGACTCCGTCTTGTCTGCCCGTCCGCTTGTCCGTGTTCCATCCCGCCGTTGGTCCTGCTGCCCCCGTTGCCCGCCAGTAACCAACGACCCTACTGCCACATCCGGCCGTGTTCCATAGCGGGAATAAATCCCCCCACCCCATTACAGGGGTTCACACCAGGATTTGATCCTGGGCTTCATGCAACATTATAGGGTGCCTTTTCCACTAGGTCGGACCCCAACTACTATCAAAAACTACAAAATAATGAAGCAAATTTTAAACAATAAATCATAACGTGTGAATGTCAAATGAATTTATGTTTTCAATTTAATTGAATCATAAATGCTTGAAAAAAAATTAAAATTTACCCAGGTTGTGTAGACCAATTCAAATATCATTTGAATTATCCACCGAATCATCCTCATCCGCATCTTCATCTCCCACTTCTTAATCTAAATTTATAGAATTTGAACCAACAGATTTAGAATAATATAATAACTGAATTCAAAAGCATACTTCTAAATAGTTAAAAACATTACTAGTTGGTGTAAAATCATGAAACCAACTTCATAATCAAATCAAGGATTGATTTTTTTTTGAAAGAATGTGACACCTATATTTGTTTTACCCATGTCCTCCAATGTTAAAAGTTGATTTAGAGGCCGCAATTGTGATAAAGATGCTTAATCAAACATGTTAAATTATCTAATTCAAAGAAAATCTAAAATTACAAAGAAATAGAGCATGACATACCATTGCAAGTTGCGACACTTCACGAACCTGATTAGGGTACTTTACAATCAAATTCAAAGGAAAACACTTCTTGCATTTTTTGATGCAAATTCTTCAATCAACTCATCATATTTCAAACTATCCAAAAATTCATTTTCAATCGAAATCCTAGCCAATGAGCATAATCTCTCTTGTGATATGGTAGTCTGAAGATAAGTTGTGATCAACTTTAGCTTAGAAAAACTTCTCTGCTGATGCAATTGTAACGAGTATAGTCAACAAAATTCAATATGCCACCCATGTCATTTGAAACCCTCCATCTTTCTAATAAAGCTTGATAAAATCAAGGATATCAATTGATTTTATCAATTCACTTGGCAATATTGACTTCAAATGTCAGAGGTCTTGAAATAATTCATCTCCACAAATATCATCAAGTTCATTATGTTTCAAAAAACTTTGAAATTGAGTGCAATGTTCCTTTAATTGTTCTTTAAAAATATTTCTAAAACTTGCCTTCAACAAAAATCCAAAGATTGCTTCGAAATATTCAAATTGCATAAAACATACCTTAATAACATAAGAGCTTGATCAATAATTTGAAGGAAATAATTTGTTCTAAAAATTTCCTCTATAGACAAATTTATAATAGAATCAACTTCCACATCCTCATCAAATTGTTTCTTCCCGCAAACTACTATTTTTTCTTCAAATATTGGATCAATACTAACTTTGAGTGCGAGTTCTTTCACTTCATTCATTAGACCTTCAATGTCACACCCCAACTTTTAAGTTTATTTTTATTTTAATATTTATTGGCTTTGGGTTCTCTCGTCGAGACTTGAGTTGAGCACGAGTCTAAAATTTTTGTCGTTTAATATTTTTAATGGGCTTCGGACCTATGCGCGGTCACCGTGCGGTTGGCGGTAGCTGCGTAGTCGGCCCAGGAGTCGGACAATTGCTTGTTATTCTTACTATTATTATTATTGTATTTATTGTATTATTATTTTTATAATTATTATTTTTATTGTTATTAATTTTTATTTGTATTATTACTATTTTTACTACTAATAATAATAATATTATTATTGTAATAATATTATTATTATAAGAATGAAAAAAATAAACCTAACCCTAACTACCCGACGACGCCCCCCCCCCTCGTTCGTTTCCTGTTCGCGCACCAGGACCCATGTCGACCCTTCTCCTTCGCCCTGTGCTCGTCGCTCCACCCCCAGCCCTCCTTGCCTTTCCCCCTTACCCGCGACGCTGCACCCAACCCCTCCTGCTCCCGGCCTCCGCCTCACGCTCACCCCCTTCGCCCCTCCGCCTCTCGCCCGCAGGTCCCCGCCGCCTCCCACCTCCGCAGGACCCCACCTCCCTCGCCCTCACGCTCCTTGGCCTCACCCTCCCTAGTTCATCCCGACCTTCCCAGCGCCGACCTCCCGCGCTACGTCCCTCGCTTAGCCGCTCTGGCCGGCGCCCGTCCAACCGCTCTAGCCGGCCCTCAACGCACTTAGCCTCCCGCTCCGGCCACCTTCCATCTCGGCCTTCTGACGTTCCTGACCCCCAACATCAGCCTCCCCTCCTCCCTTTCCAGCTGCACTTTCCGGCGACCCGAACCCCATGTGCACCCCTTTCGGGCGACCCAAACCCTCTGCGTGCCCCTTTCCGGCGAATCTGAACCCCGCTGTTCAGCGGTCTTCCGGGGAACCCGAACTCCGCTGTCCAGTGGTCTTCCAGCGCGAATCGCAGCGCCTTTGCCTCCTCCCCAGCATGCGGCTTCCTCCCCTTCGGTGCGTCTTCCTTTTGAATTTGCGTTTCCTTCATTTTGACCTAACTTTAATGCCGCAGTTGGTAATTCGTTCATTTTTCTCATTGTCTAGGGTGTGCGTTTGGTTTGCAGGGCATTTTTATTCCTCCCCCTGAAGCATCGTTGCGTCCGCTCTTGCTTTGAGGTAGGCGTTTTCCGAATTTCTCCTTTCCCGCACGATCTATGACACTTGTGTGTTTCAAATTAATTTTTAATTACCATTCGCACCTCTATAAGTATTGTAGATAATTCATTGTGGTGTTTTTATTAGCTAAAAATTGTTAAAAATAGCTTTGAAAGAATTATCTCATTATGTGTAGGTAGTTTTGCATATAAACATTATTGATAAATGATTTTCCTATCTAATCAACTTAACATGTTCTTTAGTTAATTTATCTGGTGCGAACTTAGTTTTCAAGGAAGTTTAATATGCGTGATTTATCCTTGTAGCATGTTGTGTGATATGAAGTGAATTATTTTATGAAAACCCATAGTGTGTCCTCTATTAGTGTATTTAAATGTGTAAGGACTGCAAACTGTGTTTTGGTGTGGCGTCGATGTGTATTTAGTCACAAAAGAAGATTTGAGTAAGTTTTTGTGTTTTAGGCCATGAGTTGCTTCTTAAAATTGTTTGATGATTTTTCATAGTAGTTTATTTAATGGTGAAAGTGTTTTCTTTAATTGTGAAAATGGTTCTTTTGGTTGTTCAAGTGGTGCAGGTTAGTTTTTGAAAGGTGTGAAAGTAGTTTTTTTAAGCGTTTGTGTATGTATTTTATTTTAAAATGGAATTCGCATGTGAATTTGGTGAGATCACGATGTAAGCCTTTGTTTGGTCCTCTTGAAATGTTTTACTAAATGAGTGAATGATTTATTAAATGATGTTTGACATGCGAATCATGTGTGCAAAGTGTTTCAGTGTGCGTTTGGGTTTTATTTAAAAAGCGAGTGGTAATTTTGTGAAAATGATTCTTGCTTTCTAAATGACTTTGATTTCTTTGTGTGGTTTCTAAAATGATTTGAAATGAAATCTTTGAGCATATGCCCGTTTGGCTTTGTAAAGGAAAAAGTGGTGTTTGTGTGATGTTTTGGGTAATACTTTTAGACATGTTGAGTTAAAGGCCTGTTTGACACTTTTAACCCAAGAGTAATGTTTGTACTAACTTTTAAAGGAGATTGTGTGTAAGATCCCGGTCTTTTGGGAAGGTATGTTTTCGTTATATTTTGGCTGAATCCCTTGTTTCGGGCTTCAAGGGATGTTTCCTGAAAGTGTGAGAGGCCTTGGGGGTGTTCCGGGGGCTCAGGGCACGGAAGAAAGGAAATTTGGGCAAGACAGGCCAAGGCGCACGACCTGCGCACGACCAGGCAAACCATGCAGCCTGCCCAGGCTAAGCCGTGCGACCCTTCCTCCTCTGGACAGAAGCATGCGCACGGTTTGACAAACCGTGCGGATTGATCGTGCGACCCCTCCTCCTCAGGGCAGTGGCATGCGCACGGTTTGCCAAACCGTGCGGCTAAACCGTGCGACCACTTAAAGTTGAAAAAAATTACAAGTTTTCCACTCTGAGCTTTTAAACCCCAACTCGGGATTTTCCTCATTTCAACCCCTCTCAACCCCAGCGATGAACTTGGCCAACCCAAGCTTCCCAAGGGTGGTTCTCCTTCGATTCTAAAGCGTTTTTGGCGCCGTTGGTTGCGGATCGAAGCTCTGGGTAAGGCTAATCCCATCCTTGGTTCTCTTTTTGGTTTAGGGTTTGCATCTTCTCTCCCTCTTGTTTCGAAGCTCTAAAACCCTATCTTTTGGGTGAGTTTTAGGTTGGAGCTCCAAAGGTTGGTCGGATCGAGGTCTAAGGACTCGATTGAGAGTGCGTTCAACCGCGGTTTCGAGGTAGGTGGTCTACAAGTGATATCCCATAGTTATTGGGTATTTGTGCATGTTTAGTTGTGTTCTTGCTTTCCCTAGATTATGTTTTGAATAACCTTGACATGTTTGGTAATAATGATGTTTAAAATGGCTAATGGGAGCCCTCACGATCCCCGTGGGATGTGTTGGGATGGACTTGACCTAATTTAGGGCCATCCATGGGATGTGCTGACTTTTCCCGGGTTTAGGGATTGTTATTGAACAAGTGACCCTGTTGTAATAACTGGTAGAATCATTGACGAACATGTTGGCATGATTGGTTGAACTTGGAATAGAAGTTAGGTGATGCACCTAGACTTGGTAATAACCAAAGGGTTATTTGGAATGGGTTGAATGGTTAATTCATGGGAATGATGAACGTGTTAAATGGGTTAATGTGTAAACTGATTAAGGACCATAATGGGATAGATTATGGGTCTAGTGTTGAATGCTTAGTGAGATAGGCATAACACATGGGAATTGGGTGAATGGTTAAATAATGTGAAATGGTAATGTGTTAATGGGTTAAGGCATGATGTGAATTCCCGTGTGGTTTGTTGTGAATGGTTTTCCCAAGGGGCAATGGTATGGATGGTTGATGGTTACTTATATATAAGCATGTGAAAATGGCTTGGTAGAGTGGGGTATGACTTGAGAATCTACGCCCACGGGTCGAGCAAAGACTGATGTTCTAAACTCCACCCTAAATGCATGGGTTAGGAAAGGGGACTGAGGGTCTATTCTCCTAACGGTTTCATCCACCCGGACCGAGGCTTCGAGGTGAGGATATGGTTGCTATGAGGGGGTTAGTCCTAGCGAGATAGGATAACAATGTGTTTACCCTCTTGCATGTGATTGTTGGCCTTAGACCCGTGTAACATAATGTATGTGATTAACCCATGGAAATGCGATGAAATGGTAAGTGATGATATTTGGTGGGAAATGAATAGTAATGGAAGTGACAATGGCTTTGGCTCTGAACTAGTTAATGGCACCTCAAATAATTACTTGGAATTTATCATTCCTGTTCCTTTTGCATGCACTACTGGTTTATACTGGATATTTTGTAGACACCGTTGGTGGTGCCCTACTGAGTTGTACTCACACCCTGCTCGGGCCGCCGTTGGGTACCCGAGCAGACTTCATGGTTGCAGGTCAGGAGAAGGGCAAGGGTCCTTGCTAGATAGTGAGTGGACATGGGTAGCACTTGGTGGAGGATCCAGACTTGGAGTCAGGACCATTTTTGGGATTTGGCTGTTGTCTTTATTTTGGGTTTTGTTCACTCTTGCACTTGTAGTATGACATGGCATGTTTATTGTTGGAAATGGTCGTTATACATGTTCCTTGTTTATTGGTTATTGTTTCCTCTATTTGGTTTATTTCTGTTGTGGCTTACTCTGATAAAAAGGGGGTATAGTCTCCCCACTTGACTCCATAGACCCCCGCTGCTAGTCGGCAGCCTTTGGCATACGGGGAGGCGCTCTTAAGGTTATGTAACCACCCGGCTCGAAGAACCAGTTTAGTGGCTTCCGGGCCGGGGACGTTACAAAGTGGTATCAGAGGAGGTATTTCTTCTCCTTCTCTAAGGTCTTGTTATTTGAGATTGGTAGCCAAGGGTTAAGATGTGTTGGGCCTTGGTAATGAGCTCGTGCTTGGGAGTAGCTAACCCAGGTACGGGGGAAACCCAAGTCACCCTGGGTGGGAAATGTTGTTCTTGGTTGTGTGTTGTTATAGTTGATGATATTTCATCGTTGGGTGATTCACATGTTGTTTGATTTGACTATTTTATGACATTTGTCTTGTGGACTTAACGACACGAGGGTTTGCATTCATGTATCATTATAGGAACCTAGGGAGATAGGTGACATGCATTGTATTAGGAACACACACAGGATGGATGTGTGAGGCAGGAAAGTAGGGTGCATCATGCATTTCATGAACCCAAGAGATACTGAGAAGAATGAAATAGAACAAGTGGGTAAATGATGTTTAATGAATGTAAGGGTTGAAATGAAGTGGGAAATGTTTTTGTAACATGTTGTGTGAGTTTGGTGGTAGTGCATGGTTGTTTACCCCATGTGGACCATGGCCCACGGTAGGGATGGTCGGGGCGGTGATTTGAGGTGTTAATGTTGTTGAGTTAGTATATGAAATGGGTTGTTGTGGCTAGTAAAGAGCCTTTTTTATAAGGTTGCGAAAGTTTTATGGTATGCGTGCTAAATCTCGTGCTTGGCATTGTAGAGAAATGCCACCACGACGTCGGTTACCAGTTGGGCAATGAGAGGATGTTGCTGAGAACACTCCTCCAGTAGAGGAGTAAGAGAATGTGGCGATCCATGAAGGTAGAGAAGACCCGTTTCAGGAGAACTTGACTCGCCTTATGTAGATGATGGATCGGGACCCAGGGCGGGTTGCACCGAGTATGTTTGAGCTGACCAGGGAATTCCAGCTGTAGCACCCTCCGACCTTTACTGGAGAGGGTGGGCTAGAGGCAGCAGAGTTCTGGTTAGAGTCTGTCCAGACGATACTGGATCATCTAGAGACCCCTGTCGAAAAGCGGGTGAAGCTGGCCGCTTATATGTTGCGAGGCCAGGCGAGGCGTTGGTGGGACATTCAGGCTCAAATCGAGCAGGCTAAGGGAATGTCGTGGAAGGTTTTTCAGGAAAAGTTTATGGAGCATTTCTACCTAGAGACCTTGAGACAGGAGCGGGATGTAGAGTTTATGAGCTTGACTCAGGGATCACTATCGGTGATGGACTATGCTAGTCGCTTCACTGATTTGAGACGCTTCGTCCCAGTGTTAGTAGGGGATGAGGTAGCAGTAGCAAGGCGTTTTCAGGATGGTCTGAGACATGATATCAGGTCTCAAGTAAATATCTTCCACTTGAAGAGGTTCGTAGAGGTAGTAGATCAGGCACTGATCTCGGAAGGGAACCTGAAGGGAGCTTCAGGTAGTGGGCTTGTGGTGCCAGCGGGGCAGACGAGCGGTGCATCTACCGAAGGTCGGAAGCGACGCCATGAGAGATCACAACATGGAGGAAGTGTGCAAGGTGGATGGAAGAGAGGGTTATCCTCTTAGAGTGTAAATCAGGTGTTCTGCTATCAGTGTGGTAGGACGGGGCATATGTGTGGTCAGTGTCCTCGACCTCCAGTCGAGTGCTATTCGTGCGGCCGGATGGGACATGTGCAGAAGTTCTACAGGAAACCTCAGCAGGTGGGCGAGTATGATGGTGGAAGGTAGGTACCGGATATGGGAAGGGGATCAGTTGCCCCGTATCAGGCAGGCAGTTGGAGCTCCATGGGCCGTACTGGCAGAGGCGGTGGACGTGGAACTCCAGGGTAGGATCGCTCATGCCAGCAGGGTAGTGCAGCGCAGGGCGTTCAGGCTGGAGCCCAGGGTAGAGGGGCAAGTCATCTTCAGGAAGTTTAGTTTGCGCCTGGTGATGGTGAGGCTGGACCATCGACTGTTCGAGGTACGATCCTTGTAGCTTCTACTTTTTCTAATGCGTTGTTTGACACAGGTGCCACACACTCTTTTATCTCTACCCAACTTGTGGTATCACTGGGTTTACCTGTGGAGGGGGTGTGTGGGGTGATGTCAATTGACACTCCGTTGGTGGTGCGGGTTGAGGATATCAAGCAGTGCATGGGATGTGCCTTGGAAGTTGGTGGGTATCATTTTCTGTGGGACTTGTTCATTCTTGAGATGTCAGGGTTTGACCTAATCCTGGGAATGGATTGGTTGGTGTTGTATTGGGCGCACATAGACTGTTACCATCACAGAGTATCATTCAGGTCGCTTGAGGGTGACGCTTATGTCCACCGTGGTGAATGTGATGTTCGAGCAGGGCGTGCGGGGCTGTTTTTTCAATAGATGAGTGAACTCACGGCTCAAGTGGCATGTCTCATGCTTGGTGATGATGAGGGAGGGAAGAAATCTAATTTCCCTCCTGTAGTGGATCAGTTTCAGGATGTGTTTCCTGAGGATTTCTCAGGGTTACCACCCGAGAGGGATGTCGAGTTCACGATCGAGTTGCTGCCGGGAGCGGAGCCAGTTTCTATTCCGCCATACCGAATGGCACCGGCAGAACTCCAGGAACTAAAGGTTCAGCTTGAGGAGTTAGAGCGTAAGGGGTTTATCTGCCCTAGTACGTCTCCTTGGGGATCTACCATTCTTTTTTGCAAAGAAGTCCGATGGGTCGTTAAGGCTGTGTGCTGACTATTGAAAGTTGAATCAGATGATGGTGAAAAATGGGTACCCTCTTCCTAGAATTGATGACCTGTTTGATCATTTGAGGGGTGCATCAGTGTTTTCTAAGATTGATCTGAGGTCGGGTTATCACCAGTTGAGGGTGAGGTCTTCCGAAATACCGTGGAATGCTTTACGGAGTTGGTACGGGTTGTTTGAGTTTGTGGTAATTCCTTTCGTCTTGACCAATGCACCAACAATGTTTATTGCTTTGATGAACTAGATCTTTCATCCCTATCTAGATCAGTTTGTGGTTGTCTTTGTTGATGATATCTTAGTGTACTCGAAAACTCACGATGATCATGCCCAACATCTTGACATCGTCTTGGGTACGCTAAGAGAGCATCAACTATATGCCAAGCTATCAAAGTGTTAATTCTGGATAGGTGAGGTTCATTTTCTGGGTCACATCATCTCGGAGGCAGGTGTGTTAGTGGATCCAGAGAAAGTGCAGGCATTTGTACCTTGGGAGCATCTCAAGAGTGTTTCTAAGGTTCGGAGTTTTTTGGGTTTGTCCGGGTATTACCGAAGGTTCATTCAGGATTTCTCTCACTTGGCAGCACCACTTTCGGGCTTGAACAAGAAGGGAATCAGGTTCAAATGGTCCGAGGCTTGTGAGAATGCCTTCTAAGAGTTGAAGAAGCTGCTGACGACCACACCTATCTTGATCTTACCCGAGCTGGGTAAGAAGTACATCGTGTTTTGTGATGTGTCTGGAGTCGGACTTGGGGCTGTGTTGATGCAGGATGAGAGGGTTGTGGATTATGGGTCAAGGCAGTTGAGATCCCATGAGAAGAACTATCCCACTCATGACCTTGATTTGGCTGCAGTAGTGTACGCCTTGAAGTGCTTGAGGCACTATCTTTTGGGAGAACGGTTTACCATGTTCACTGACCATAAGAGTTTAAATTACATCTTCTCACAGTGGGATCTAAATCTTCGGCAGTGAAGATGGGTTGAATATCTCCAGTCTTTTGACTTTGAGTTGGTGTACATTTTGGGAAAGGGAAACAATGTTGCTGATGCTCTGAGTAGAAAGGTTCAGAATCAGGTGGTTCAGGAATCCAGCGCCGAGTGGATGGTGATGGCCTTGTTTGTAGAAATGCACCTGGAGGTGCAGGAGGAGAGTGGTCAGGTCACTCTTGCTTCCTTAGTGATGGAGTCGACGCTTTTAAGTCGAGTTAAGGAGGCTCAGCTTGAGGATCTTGAGTGTTTAATCATGAAGGAAAAACTTAAAGGTGGGGAGCTACCTTCTGGCTAGGCCGTCAGTGTGGACAGTGTTGTTTGTGTTCGTGATCGTGTGGTTGTTCCAGAGTGTATGCGGGAAGAATTGATGCGTGAGTTCCATGCATCAAAGTGGGAAGTGCATCCTGGTTTGACCAAGATGTACCGTGATCTCCAAAGGCAGTTTTGGTGGCCTGGGATGAAGAAGGAAGTTGCGGGCTTTGTGGCATGATGCCATACCTATCAGTAGGTGAAAGCCGAGCATCAACGCCCAGGTGGTTTGTTGCATCCATTTCCCATTCCGGAATGGAAGTGGGATGATGTAATAATGGATTTTGTCATGGTTCTTCCAGGGACTCCACTGAAGAATGATGCAATTTGGGTGGTTGTGGATTGGTTAATGAAAGTGGCTCATTTCTTACCAATTTAGGAGACCTTTACAGTTGATCAGTTGGGTGAGCTGTATTTTCGGGAGATAGTACAGTTGCATGGGGTGCCGTACACCATAGTTTCGGACCGAGATCCGCATTTCACATCACATTTCTGGAGAGGGTTGCAGAAGGTGCTTGGTACGCAGGTGTTTTTGAGTACGGCTTTCCACCCGCAGACGGATGGGCAGTCGGAACGTACGATCCAAGTGTTAGAAGACATGTTGAGAGCTTGTGTCTTGGAATTTGGTGGTTCTTGGGAGAGACACCTATCATTAGTTGAGTTTGACTACAACAATAGTTTTCAGGATACAATTTAGATGACACCGTTTGAGGCGCTTTATGGGAGACCATGTAGATCTCCGTTGTGTTGGATAGAGGCCAGTGAATCCGAGTTGTTGGGGCCAAGTCTCGTGTAGGAGACTTCCGAGAGAGTTAAGTTGATCAGGAAGTGGATGGCTATGGATTAGAGTAGGCAGAAGTCGTATGCAGATTGGAGGCGTAGACCTCTTGAGTTTGAGGTGGGTGATGAAGTGTTCCTTCGGGTGTCGCCATGGTTGGGTCACCAACAGATTCAGAAGTAGGGTAAGTTGGTGCCCAGGTATGTGGGACCTTTTGAGATTGTGGAGAGGATCAGACCCGTGGCATACCGATTGGCTCTTCCACAGCGGTATGGTGGGAATGCATGATGTGTTTCATGTGTCGCAGCTTCGACGGTATCACCCCGACCCATCTCACGTGGTTGACGTGGAGGATGTGGATCTTGAGGCTGATGCGTCCTTTGAGGAGCATCCAATTTATGTGGTGGATCGTAGTGAAAAGGTCTTGCAAGACAAGGTTGTGCCATTAGTGCGAGTACTATGGCAGCATGGGAAAGCTCAGGAGGAAACTTGGGAGCGGGAATCGGATATGCAGGATCAGTGACCCAAACTCTTCTCTTCAGTGGATCAAGGAGGCTGGGAAACTCGACTTGAGGACGAGTCGTTATAAGGTGGGGAGGTTGTAAGATCCCGGTCTTTTGGGAAGGTTTTTTTCATTATGTTTTGGATGAATCCATTGTTTCGGGCTTCAAGGGATGTTTCCTGAAAGTGTAGGAGGCCTTGGGGGTGTTCCGGGGGCTCGGGGCATGGAAGAAAGGAAATCTGGGCAGGACAGGCCAAGGCGAACGACCTGCGTATGGCGAGGAAAACCGTGCGGCCTGCCCAGGCTAAGCCATGCGACCCTTCCTCCTCTGGACAGAAGCATGCGCACGGTTTGTGCACGGTTTGACAAACCATGTGGATTGATCATGCGACCCCTCCTCCTCAGGGCAGTGGCATGTGCACATTTTGCGCACGATTTTCCAAACAGTGCGGCTAAACCGTGCGGCCACTTAAAGTTGGGAAAAATTACAAGTTTGCCACTACGGGCTTTTAAACCCCAACTCAGGATTTTCCTCATTTCATCCCCTCTCAACCCCAATGACGAACTTGGCCGACCCAAGCTTCCCAAGGGTGGTTCTCCTTCAATTCTAAAGCGTTTTTGGTGCCGTTGGTTGTGGATCGAAGCTCCGGGTAAGGCTAATCCCATCCTTGCTTCTCTTTTTGGTTTAGGGTTTTCATCTTCTCTCCCTCTTGTTCCGAATCTCTAAAACCCTATATTTTGGGAGAGTTTTAGTTTGAAGCTCCAAAGGATGGTTGGATCGAGTTCTAAGGACTCGATTGAGAGTGTGTTCAACCGTGGTTTCGAGGTAGGTGGTCTACAAGTGATATCCCATAGTTATTGGGTATTTGTGCATGGTTAGTTGTGTTCTTGCTTTCCCTTGGTTATGTTTTGAATAAACTTGGCATGTTTGGTAATAATTATGTTTAAAATGGCTAATGGGAACCCTCACGATCCCCGTGGGATGTGTTGGGATGGACTTGACCTAATTTAGGGCCATCTATGGGATGTTCCAGCTTTTCTCGGGTTTAGGGATTGTTATTGAACAAGTGAACCTGGTGTAATAACTGGTAGAATCATTGACGAACATGTTGTAATGATTGGTTGAACTTGGAATAGAAGTTAGGTGATTAACCTAGACTTGGTAATAACCGAAGGGTTATTTGGAATGGGTTGAATGGTTAATTCATGGGAATGATGAACGAGTTAAATGGGTTAATGTGTAAACTGATTAAAGACCATAATGGGATAGATTATGGGTCTAGTGTTGAATGCTTAATGAGATAGGCATAACACATGGGAATTGGGTGAATGATTAAATGATGTGAAATGGTAATGTGTTAATGGGTTAAGGCATGATGTGAATTCCCATGTGGTTTGTTGTGAATGGTTTGCCCAAGGGGCAATGGTATGGATGGTTGATGGTTACTTATATATAAGCATGTGAACATGGCTTGGTAGAGTGGGTTATGACTTGAGGATCTACGCCCACGGGTCGAGTGAAGACTAATGTTCTAAACTCCACCCTAAATGCACGGGTTAGGAAAGGGGACTGAGTACTCGATTGAGAGTGCGTTTAGGGCGAAGACTTATTTGATTTTCTTTTCTTTCATAAAAGAAAACAGAGGCTTAGAATATTAAAAAAATATAGGTTTAAAACATTAAAAATCACATGAACTCATATTGATCTCACTAGGTAGTACATAAAACACAAAAACAAAGGCTTGGAGCATTAAGAAAATGTCCCACAAAAAACACTTGAGAATGGATTGTCAGATTATTAAATTTTTAATAATTTTTTACATCATACTATGATGTCCATTTTTCATTTTAAACTCATTTAACTTTCTTATATACAAATTTCAATTTTGTTATGGATTATATAAATTTGAATTAAAATATAATAAAAATGATTCTATTCAAAAATGTAATCAAATTAATCCACATGAAGGATTAAATTTTAAAAATATCACACACAAAATAACAAATTCAAATTTATAAAATAGTAATAAATTATTGAAAAGATAATTGAAAATAAAATAAAATATCTATATACGATTTTATGTCTCATATATAGATACCTTAAAAAAATATAAATTCACTTTATTAAAAAATTAGTATTTATGTTTAGGGAAGATAATAGATCCATAAAAATGAAATAATCTTTGCAGACATTCATGAACAAAAAAAATTAAACATGATTCCTTCTAAAAATTTTGAATAATTTTTTATCATTTTTTTCAAAGAAAACCTAGATGAAATTTAGCACATATTTCAATATAGGTATTTTAATTAATGTTTATAAGTTTTCATAAGATAAAATGGAATGATAATTAAATAAATGTGATGGAATTTAATTCTATTTAATTCTAAATGGTGATAATTTATGTTTTAAAAAATCTTAATTTAGAGAACAAGTTAGATGAAACTTCCCAAATTTTTTGAATGATTTCGGCATCATAAGATAGGGCATATGAGTCAATCAACATTCATTTTCCAATGAAAAAGTATTTTTCCTGAATATTCATATAGAAGTAAGATTTACATCAAGAATAAAATTATTTCCATTTTTAGGTAGTTATAGGAGACCCATGGGATTCATGGTCATTGATTCCTTAGAGGGAAAACATAAAGGTGATTCTCACATGGTATGAGGATCCAATGCTCCAGGTTCTACAACATCAATATAAATTTAATAAGGTATGTCTATTAACACAAGTTATTGATGAAAATCATATTAAAATAACACCAAACACATTGAAAATTCCTTATATTCTGAAAACTCATATATATATGAGAAAATATCATATGACCATGGATTAATTATTCTATAACTATGAAAATGTATAGAGCACATGTAGATATACAAAATTGTATCAAATAATTACCCTAATGAATAAAATTATTGATTATGATGATATTAGGTGTGATGATATAGGTAAGATAAAAATATATTTAATCACCAATAGAGTTCCATATAAATTGGGGATATGATAAAGGAGTTGTTTATGGTGTTCTACTGACGAGTCATACATGTAATTTTATACTTATTTTTACCTCTCTTATGAATTTAGGAATTTTTTTATTTTTTTTATTTTATGATATTGTTTATGCCCATGATCAAGGTGGATAATTCATATGCATCATAATTTATTTTCATCTTTAACACTAAACCGACAATAATTTTTTATATTGTTGATTTTGAATAAATAAGTAATTTTTATTTAAATGACATAAAATTTATTATGTGTTTTAATTTTATTTTAAAAAATGTAGGCACTTTGTTATATATGGATAAAAGACGAATCATATTATAGAGGAACACACCTTAGTATGCTAAGGGTCTGGAGGAGTTTCTTGATTTTTCAATTTCCAATTGATCCGTTGATGGGACAATAAGATATATATGACCTAAATGTAAATTTAGAATATGGTTGAAGAGATATGAATTTTATGAACTATTGATATTTAATTAATTCCCTACTTAATATATGTGTTGTATTTGGAATGGATAATTGAAAATTACAAAAAGTTTGAGCACTAATGTTAGTCAACTGAATGAGATCCCAACTTTATCGATGATGGATAATGAAATTTTGAATCTTATAAATGATGATTTCAACATTTTAGGGAAATATCATCAACATCAAAACATATTAGTACAACCAGTTGAGGGTGCTATAAATATCAACTTGATAAATGATGTTTTTGGGACCATAGGAAAACTAGGTCAAGATTGTAACATATCGGTATATCCTTCTCCTGATGCTGTAAAGACTAATGTGTGAGAGAAATTTACTGAGTATACTAATGAATATCATGATTTAGTTGATGATGGAAATCAAGATCTATATGGAGGATGTATGAAATATTTAGAACTTTCTTTTTTATAGAATTTTTACCATATAAAATGCCTATACATAATTATAAATAAGGTGATGTCTATGACATTGTAATTATTTCATGATTTATTTCATGAAGCTAAGATCCATGAGTCTTTTTATGATATGAAAAAAGTTTTTAACAATCTTGGTAAAAATTATACAAAAATACATGCTTGTCCTAATGTTTGTATGCTTTATTGGGGAGAGGATTCAAGTAGACAAGGGTGAAAAAAAGTTCATCTTTTATAAGGAAGTTAATAGATGATGTTATAAGTATGAATTAATATACTACTATTAAGAAGTAGAAAAATAATACACCTGAAAATGTTTTTCATAATTTCCATTAAAAACCTCGATTATAAAAATTATTCATGTCATCAAAAACCACTGATTACATGAAGTGGAATTATTTAGATAATAACAATGATGGATTAATGTGACATCCACGAGATTCAAAATTGTGGAATATATTTGATTCAATACCTATGTGGATGTGTGTGAAACCAAAATCCTTTATTTTTTTGATGATTATTCCTGGAAGAAAAATGTCTGGAAATGATATTGACGTATACTTGCAACATATAATTGAATAATTGTATGATTTATGGAGAAAAAATGTTTAGATACATGATGAAGCTTATAGAACAATGTTTAAAATGCACAGTGCTCTAACGTGGATCATTAGTGACTTATCTAGAATTGGGAAGTTATCTGATTTGAACACTTACATGGGTTTGTCTTGTCCTGTTTGTAAATTTTATTTTGAGCCTGAACATCTATGTTATAATAATAAATGGTGCTTCTTATTTCATCATATATTTCTCAATACATCTCATAGATTTAGGTTGAACAAGTAAAAATTAAATGGGTCCATTGATCATAGACCATCTATGAAGTTTTTGATAGGTTTTGAAAAATTGAAAAAACTAGTAAATATTGAAGGAAAATTTGAGAAGGTGCATCATTTGAATGATAGTGGGAAAAAATCTCAAAGTGAATCATCAGTTGAAATAAAAACACAATAATAGAAGAAAAAAATTATATTCTTTAAACATTTTTATTGAGAATTTAATTTGTTTGATCATTATCTTAATTTTATTCATATTAAGAAAAATGTTTGTGACATTTTGATCTTCACATTACTTAATGAGCATGGAAAATAAAATGAACATCTCAATGAAGAGAAGGACTTACAAATAATTAATATAGAACGTGATATATAGATATATGAGAATGGAAATTATGATTCAATTTTTTTTTCAATGAAAATTATGGATAAATATATATTCCTTCAAATTTTAAAACATTTAAAATTATCTAATGGGTATTCAAGCAACATGTAAAGGTGTTTCTATTTAAAGTATCATAGTTTAGATAGATTGAAAAGCTATGATTAATATATTATTTTACAGTAGTTACTACCATTGATATTTTATAAATTATTACCTAAAAAGGTTAATATAGTTGTACTCGAATTTTGAACATTATTCAGACAACTATGTGAGAAAACTTTATAACCATCTAGGATTGAAAAGATTCAAGATAGATTTTTCTTAGCACTTTGTGAAATATAGATGATCTTTCCTCCATCATTTTTCTATCATAATTCATTTAACTATGAATTTGGTCAAGGAAAATAAATTAGGGGTTTTCGTACATTATTGATGGATGTATCCAATTGATAGGTACTTTATTTATATGTTTTTCATCTCAAAAAAATCATTCTTGAAACTTCATTAAATACATAAAAATGTTTTATTCATTTTATTTTACAAATACCTTGGTCATTTTAAATCATATGTAAAAAATAAATCTTGACCTGAAAGCTCTATTTTTAATGGTTACTTAGAAGATGGGTGTCTTACCTTTTGTTCTAGATACTTGGATGATATTTAGATAATATTCAATCAAGTTGGATGTGCCAACAACATATTGACTAAATACAAACTACAGAAAAAATGAAAAATCTTTCATACTCTTAGCCAACTGGTTGAGAAGAACTAAAATATTACACCGATAGAAATGGAATTATTACAATCACATAGATATGTGCTACTGAATAGTGAAATTTCAGATTTATTTATTATAGAGATCAAGATACAAACAAAGAGATGCATAAGAAGTGAAACATAAAATGAGAAAGATATAAAAAAAGCTATTAATAAGATATTTTAGAATGGTTTTCATGTTGAGTAAGTTTATAAATACTAAAATCAATAAAAATATTAGGTTGAAATATATATTTTGAAAATATAATAATGTACATTAATTTTTATAGATCATGAATACTGATACTTGGGTTGAGTTTTGAGAAGATTGGAAGCTTCTGGATCGGGGTCCTCTAAAGTAAGATAGATTGTTTAATTCTTATAATATGAATGAATTTAAATTATATATAATAGATTAAGAAGAGGGTTTAAAGACAAAAAATAGTTTTATATTTAGATTTTTTTAATTGATATATTATGTAAATTTGATTGATATTATCGAATTAAATTACCAATTTCATTTATAGTTGTTTTATTCAAATTAAAGTGTGTTAATATTACCAAAGATATTAAAAGATATTCCTTACAATTTAGTTATGTGAAATTCTACCTCTTGATATATGTTAGTGATTGTGAAGTACATGATATGTATATCTTCCCATCACAAGCGAAGATGGAATATTATGTGAAAGATTTCATGGATGAAGAATGGAGTGTAATTATTCACATAAAACAAAGAGAATTGTATTATATGAGTGATGAAGTGTAATATTTGACCTCTAACATTGAATCCCATCAAAAATAAGAAATTGATTTATTTTTCCATCATGATATTTAAAATATTAGTCTTGCAAGAGTGGATGAAGTATAAGAATTAATGATGGAGCAGGATAATGACACGATTGAAGGAAAAAATTATTGTATGCACAATAATCCATTAACTTTTAAACTACCTATGTAATATGTTATTAATTTTTAGTGCTTTGGATCTATTATCATATTTAAATTAATTTTTATTCATGATTTTCTTAATTTTGAAAAATTAAATGTTATATTTGTTTGTATGTATGGTTGTTCATTAGAATAACAATGTATATTATGTTTTTTAGTACTGTGAATATGTTATCATTTAAAAATTTATTTTTCTATGTAAATATTTTGAAATATATGTTTTGAATTTTCTTTTACTTTTTTAAATAACAAGAATGCTAAGGAAGAAGAAATTCACTGATTGCCGTTGGATTCCAGTTGATGTTCTCCCAACCATGAATACATCATGAGTATTTCCTGATGATACCTTGGTATCCATCCCCATATAATCTAGGAAACACTCCATATCCCTCCTGTTAGTGTCTACCATTCCCTTATTCTCCCTCTCATCAGTATCTAACACGCCGCCTCCTGATTCATCAGTTTTAGCACACGATGACCCTAAAGTGAGGGAACATGTGGTCACTCCTATTTCTTCTCAAGGATATCAAAGGGTCATAGTTATATATATAAATTTTAATATGAATAAATTTATTTCCCTTTTTATACTAATAAATATTTTTTCATAAAATATGGAAGCAATGTTACCATTGAGACAAACATTGACAGTTTAGATGTATGTAACCTAAATGGATTGAAGATAGTTATCCCATTTGATGGTTATGGGGTCCCCAAAAAATGATACTATTGTAATATTTGGCCAGATTATAGGATATTTGGTGGCTGATTTGGTGACCCTTCTGATTATATATTATGATTGGTGACATATGCCTCAATATTGGAAGAATGAGGCATTTTATTTGTATATAAAGGTACTTTTGACACATTATGCCTAAATTGAATGTCATTATTTAATTAAATTATAATATTTTAAAAAATAATGACTTTTTATAGGTTCTAGGAGAAGGGAGTGAAGATAGAGATAGAGACAAAGATAGAGATATAGACAGTCTTAGTTCATAGGGTAGCAATGAGGCTTGAATTTGGACTCAGTGGTGATATTGTATAAATAAACTAATTTTATGTAACCTGTGGTGATGTTGTATAACTAAAATCATTATCTATTTTCATTTATGTTTACATTTTGGGTTATATATATATTTTCATTACTTAATATGTATGTTGTTTCAATTTTTATGTGTTTATTGTTATCCGTTTTTGTTTCTATTTACATTTCTATTTTTCTCTCTATTTGGATTTCTTTTGGGGGAGAGTAGATTCTGTGTTTTTTTATTTTTTTAAACATCAATATATATAGGTGGTTTAAACTATAGATATATATTATTTCATGGTGTTTTAAACTTCCACTATGTGGAACAATCTTTTTCACGACAGTTTAAACCGCCTCTAAATTATTAAAATATTTGGAAACCTAAAACCACCACTAAAAACTATAATAAACACTTCCAAAAAATATTTTATGGTAGTTCCAAAAATATATCGATAAATGAGAGAAACTGACATGGGATTATTCTTAACTTCAACTATAGCGGTGATTTTAACCGCCTCTAAATAAAAAAATTTCAACAGGCCTCATGTTTTTTCGTACTATTCATTGTCGATCACAAAAAGAATCCCTTTGGAATTGAAGGATTATTCCTTATTATATCAATCTTTATAGGGAGGAGGAGGGGGAAAGTATCTTGTTCTTGAGAGACTTCTTCAGATAATTCTCTTTGGTCTTGAGAAAGATATCTTGGGAGAATTTTTTTGTACATCAATTCACATAACATTAGAAATGATATAAGATGGATTATATACTTAGGTGTAGAGAATTAGTTTTTATGTATAGTTCCTAAAATAATATATTTATTCTAAGTAAATCCCATTCCTAATAATAATAATAATAATAATAATAAAATTATTTCCATGGAATGTGATAACTCAAAAATTATTTAAATATCATATTCTTAAATAAATATATAAATAAATATTTATTTAAATGACATAAAATCAAATATATCATTTCCATACGGGCCCTAAACTCAGTCTGTCAATCACTATCAACATTTATAAAACCTTTAATAGTAAATATTTAATTAAAATAAATATCATAATATTATCCATTTAATAAATAAATAAATAAATATTAAATTCTATAACTGATGAATAATTATTTATTTAATATCCAAATCATATATATTTCAAACAAAAATAATTGGTGATTGAATTTATGTGATCACTATAACCTAAATAATTATTATTCCCAAGTCTTGGGAATAATATTTAATTTAATATTAAATTCAAAATAGAATTTAACTAAGATTCTGAATACACTTAACATGTGACCCTCTATGACTCTTTCTCAATGACATTAGGTGAGCTAGAATAAAGTACAATATTAGTTTATAGAAACATTTCAAGACTCCCATAGAAAAATATTTCAATGTCACAATGATAATAACCTCATACGAATGCTTATCATGTAGTATAATTTCTTTATCTTGATATCTTATCAAGCTGGCGGCATACTTGTGTCATCAATCTATATGATTGAATATATTTATTTAATTATATGAAATGAACTCATAGATATACCACCATGGATATAGACTTAATTAGATAGTTATTTTTCAATCATAGGGCCTGAGATATCATTTTATTGCCTGAGAATGAACAAATTCCTTATTGAATTATTCAATAAATTCCACATCACTTAGTATGCACCTAACTATCCAACTTCACTATGAGCATATGCCATCCCAATTTTCAAAAATACATCAAAGTATATGATTCATGATATAAATTAATAATAATATCAAGTATAAGGACTAATACACATGTACACAAATAGAAATATCCATTGACACATATAACATGTGGAATTTCTATTGACAGGTATATCCTTATAGCCTCCCATCTTAGAGATTACCAAGTGAAAAACTTCATGAGTCTAAGCCATGTTTGCTTACAAGAATACAACACCTAATAGTTTAAACATCATATGTGTCCTTACAAAATATTTTATATTGACCATAAGGCATATATTTTAGAATACCATCATAACATTTCAAGGTTATCATCATAGTGTAGAATTGTTATGACATTTCGATGTGACAAATACTCTAAGGAAATTATCTCATTACTTTTTGATAGAATAAAACTCATCACATGATAATATATTTACTAATATTCATATCATTGAATATATAGGTAATAAAAAGTACAAAGATAGTTGGTTATAGGGAACTAACTCCAATAGAATCCTACTTTCTCTAGATTCAACTATTAACAACTTTGAGTCTGTTAGATATCACATTATATTCATGCTTCTACTAATCCATAAGGATGATCTTATATGTATGAAGCTATAATGATCATTTATCCATAAATTATTTTTACATATTAAGGATCATTTATCCTTATGTGAATATTGAGAATTCTAGAATTACACTTTTTTGGAGAATTTAGATACCAATTTAGTCGATGATTATGCCGATCTTCATGGAGATAAATATCATAATTACTCAAATATAACTATTATCTAAGAAAATATTAAAGGAAGTATAACCAATGGATATATTGGTTTTTTTAGATGAGTTTTATGACCATAAGAGAAAAGTTCCACATGGCAATGGTTCATGCTTCCATGCATGCATTGAGAGATTTTAGAAGATTTAAGTGAAAATTTTGTAGAAGAAAAAGTTGAAAATATCTTGAGTTCTTGATAATTTTAAAGAAATATTTGAAAAAATATTTTTAATGATATTTTGAAGGAGAATTCAAACTAGAAACATATTCTACATTTGAATATAAAGATTAACTTCCATATAAATCTTGAGGGAGTTTCCATTTTTTTAATATGGAGAATAATATTCACTATATCAATTTATGAATATAAAAAACTTATAGGAAATGAAGAGGAATGTAGTGTGAGGTGAGGGAGAACTAAAAAACATCAAATGCAAGAATTGTGAATAACTGAGAGCTTGATACTTCACTATTTTGAAGATAGAAGTGGAGTTTGAGGCTGAGATCCATTAAAAAAGGAGAAGACTTATTATGCCTGAGTATTTGAAGTGATGAGGAGAAATAGTTCATTTAAAGGACTTGAAAATTGAGTAATCCAGATGAACATGATCTGAATAATACCTATATGTACAAACTTGAAGTGTACATTATAAGATCATATTTATCTAGTTTGTTTATGAAGGGATATCATCATCAAGTGGTGTAGAAGGAGCCCAAAATAAAAGGATATATTTATTTTTTGGATCATAATTTATATATGAGAGTTTTTTCTTCTATTGAGTAAAACTTAGAATATAGTTGGAATCTATGTTTATATGATTGGGATGACCCTTGGTTGTAAACACTTAGGGATATAGTGGAAGAATCTATGATTGGAGGGACTAACCAATCACAATAAGAAGTAGGTGTTTCTATCCAAACCTTGTAAATTTGATGTGCCATGTATCTTATTTTTTTGACTACACATGAGGTGAGACTATGATAATATATTGATTGGATCAGAACCTTAACAAGTATAGGAGGTTAAGTTCAAAAGAAGAATTCATAAAATAATACCATCAATTCACCCCCTATCAGTGGTCAATCTAGCTTGAGGAATCACAATAAATACTAAATTGAATATTTATATAGTATTAGTAATATATTCAGAATAGTCTAATGAAAATTTTATGCTAAAGTATGAAGTTGAAAGCCTAATAAATTTATTTACCCACTTTACTATAGTAATGAAGTCATTTGAAAATATGTACAGATAGTTGTGACCTAATAAAAAATCTTATAAACTAGGAATAAAGTCTACTCTAAGATCAATCTATAAGAATAGTAACTTTGTATATATCATTGCTCTATTTAATAAAAATTTTGAAAGTGGAAAACATTATAAGAATCAATGTCCATTAAATAATGCTTAATATTTCAAAAAACATCAAGAATATATCTCCAAAGATATCACATATCTTGAACATAAAAATCTAGAAATATTTGGATACCAAAGGTTATTTTTTTTTCAAATACTTCTTGACTTAAATATTTATAGATACCTAAGACTTAAATTCTAATTAATAAAGCTGATATATACTAGAAAATGAATTTTTATATCCAGTACACGATAAATTTTTCTAAGTTTACCATAATTTGATATCATTACTTTATTTTTATAAATAATATAATTTTTTAATTTTATCTTTATATGTATAACTAATTTTATTATGGGAAAGTTTATTTATTATTATAACCTTTTAGTGTGTTGTAATTGTTTTATTTTATATTATCTTTAACATATGATAATAATTCATTTAAATGAATTTTCTGGAACCATCTTTAATAGAAGAATATTAAGCCATTATTATGGTAAATAACTTTCAGAGATTTATTTTTCTTAACCGTGTCTTTCATAATTTAGTTTAATTAATTTTTTATTTACACACACTAATAATTTATTTTACAATCGATTAATTATGGTTAAAGTCATTATATTCACCATTCATGTTTTTATTCTAAAAATTTGTCTTATAAAAAACATCAATACCATGTATCTTAACCTTTAGATTCATCATAAATTCTAAAAAATTAAATTTGCTCCAAAAAATTGTTTTTTAATTAATGTGTTTATCTTTATTAAAGATTATAATATCATTTTTTAATACTTATGAAATTAGTTTTTTAGATGCTGAAGGATCATATTTTTTTTTTTAAATTTGATAACATTATTCTATATTCTATAGTGTATATATCCTTTTGTTTTGAAAATATTATATTAAAGTTATTATTGATTATTTGACCAACTTATTAAGAAAAGTAGGAGTTATTTATTTAAAAATGTATATACTGTCAGTATTTTCCAGAGAACTTAGATTGTTTTAAAATAAATCATTCAATGCATAATGTTATTATATGATAGTGGGAGAGATATCTTCATTCTAGAGGGATATATTTTGCTAAGATTTTTTATCTCATGTATTAACATTTTCTTTTTTAATAAATAGAGATTTATTTCCACTAAAAAATTATGTTTAAGTTGTGTCTCAAAGGTATAATTTCATTAGTTAGATGCTATAAGGAGTCTTATTTTCCAATTATTACTTTCTAACTACTATATGATATCTATTCTATTTAGTACACTAACTATTTTTGATAAATTAATTTATCATTGAATAAGTATTGGAAACTAAAATTAAGTTTACTATTTATATATCATTTAAGTTTTTTCTTTAATGATAAGTTTAAATATTAATGTTTTTCTTTTATTTAGTATATTTGAGAATATTTTTTCCTTATTTAATAATGTTTTCCCATGATATGAACTAGTGAATACAAAAGGAGATATTTCTATAATCCTTGAGTTTATAAGACTACCAGATAGTAAAAGGAGTTTTTCATTTGCTTAATATTTATGTTTATACCTTATATGAATGGGGAGAAATTATAGTATAATAATTTATCCACATATAATGGAAGTTTTTTTAATGTATTTATTAAGTCAAAATTTTAAGGGATAGAAATGTGAATACTTATATTAAAAATGTATCATCTATGGGGAAATAAAATCAAAAAGTGTTTCTACACTATCATACATTAAAGTAACTTAACTATCTCACTTTTAATTTTTGAATCATTTATATGTTGATCTTGTTCTTTTTATTACAGTACTTTTTGATGATTTTTTACTATCATAAAGGGGGAGAGTGTTAGAGAGTTTTTAGTATCTCATTAAGTTTCCCTATTAATATTTTAATGGGGGCGAGCCTGAATAATAGATAAAGAAATTATCTAACATTATAGGAAGTATTTATATTATATTTCATTTGAAATTACCTCATTTAATTCATATCTTGTGATTCTCAAAAAAGAGGATGTTGTTGGGTCAAATACTACTTTTATATCCATGTTTTAAAAATTAAAATACAACCACGACTGAACAAAATAAATTTTGTATTTTTTGTTTGAGTTTTTCATGTTTAGAATGTATTATTTGATTAAATTTTACATTGTACTAATAATTCTACTAGATGACATGTGTCAACATGTTTTCAATGGATGATGCAAGCACTGTGATAATGTTAAACTCATTAAATGGAATAAGATGAGTGAGATCCATCAAATGATGGATTATAATGTCCGATGCTATCAAAACTGAACCTGAATAACTGAAAATCTAACTATTGGATTTTTTACATGGAAATATATACACTCATACTGAGGATTTAAGGATTTGAAGAAATTAAACAAATGATATGAAGAGTTTTCAATCATTTTAAAGTTTTAAATATCTTGTTTCCTAGAGTGATTCCATTTTTATTTTCTTTAGAGAGATTTTCTTAGGGAATTATCATGTTAGGTTTTATTTGAAACTGATCTAATATTTTATTATTGTAATTGTTATTTTTTTATTATTGAGATCAAGGAAATTCCAGGCTAGAATCTGGTTTGTATGATCCTTCAAGATCAAGGGATTTTGGGTATAGTAAGACAAAGTGTCCTGGGGTAGGATACTGATACCATATAATGGGTTTATAGTAAAGGATGTCCTCATATTGGAATGAAGATACTTAAGATCATTTGAAATATCCTCCCACCTCTTTAGATGAAAGGAAAAACTTCTTTTAGATTGGAGGTATTTTGGTAATTGATATCCATCTGGGTTATTTAAGTTATTAATCAATAATCCATGCATTGTTTTAACCTTGATTTGTTTCATATTGTATTGTATGTTTAATTTTTTTATATACTTATTTTGTTTATCAGATGGTAGACTAAATTTATACAGTTTTATATTATTCTTATTTTATGCTTTGATCAGAAGATATATCACCCAATAAACTTACACTTAGAGTGGGTTGAAAATTATTAATCATGTTTTAGACTACAATTCACCCTTATTTTAGTTCCATATCACACTTTTTGGGACCAATAGTTGATTAATTATTTTGTTTTATTTATTCCATACAAGGATAAATTAGAATTATTTATTCACATAGATATATGAGAATTATAGGGAGGAACCTACCGAGTATATTTATACGTTCAACCCTGCTATATATACAATATTTTTCAGATTATCTTGGTAGATTTGGTAGTGGTGTTAGGTGACCTTAGCTCTGGAAATAGGATATTTATTGGTATATATGGATTTAATTATACCTTTCATGTGGTATAAAGGATTTTATATAACTCATGGTTGTTTTTTCCATTTATGGTTTGGCTTTATATGACATTAAATGCGTTAATATACATTATTCATGTAATGTGGTTTGAAATGAAATTTATTATTCATAGTGATGTGAAGTTTTCATTTATAAATGGAAATTAATTATATATATGTATGATATACCCTTGGTGATAGTTTTCAACCAATGTCTTATTGAAGGTGGACTTAAAGGGTTTTACTCCTACCCGTTACTGAATTAGGTGGAGTCCCAATAGGGGAAGGTTGTGACAAGGCCTCTTTTAAAGAGGACTTATAATGAAATATGTAATGATAAAAAATCTAATGATATTTAATTTAGAGTCTTTTATTGTAAATTATATTCTCAACACTAATGAAAACTTAGAATTTTTTTTACCTAAGTCAGAAGAAATTTTTTTCCTAGGTTATTCAACCTCTAGTATGATATATAGAGTTTTCAATAAAGGACCCATGATTGTGGAAGAATATATTTAGGTTAATTTTGATGTGACAAACCTACATGAGATAAAAAATATCATCAAAGACCTTGAGTATGATATTTATAAATTTAATATCAATAATACCTCTAAAATCAATGAATAAACAACTGATATTATAGATAAATCACATGAAAGTAGCTAATAAGGCTTCCCAAACCATTAATATTACTCGAAACAAGAACCTATTTACCCAAAATCCTTAGGACCCTCAAAAAAATTCCTTTGGATATTTTTGTAGGTTATCCTTAGAAAGGACCTAAAATAATATATTCTTTGAAAAAACATGTTAAGCATCAATCTTTATTATCATAAAATGAACCTAAAAACATTATAAATTTCATCAACGATAAAGACTAGCTGATAGACATTCCTGATAAGCTTAACCAATTTAAGAGGAATAATATTTGGGAACTAGTAGAAACAACAAATAACCATATCACTATTGGTATTAAGTGTATATTTAGAAATAAAGTGGATGAATTAAAGAATATGGTTATAAATAATGCTATATTTGTTTCATTGGGTATAATCAAGAGGAAGGTATTGACTATAAAGAAACCTTTACATCAGTATCTAGGTTTGAGACCATCAAAATATTATTAGCATATGAAACTCATCTAGATTTAAAAACTATATAACATAAATATAAAGAGCGATATTTTAAATGGTTTTTTTTCCATGAGGATGTTTTTATTGAACAAACCCTAGTATTTCAAAATCATAAATTTATTAATTATGTTTCTAAACTTTCTAATGCTTTATATTATTTGAAGTTTTCTCTTATAGATTTGTATAATAAACTAAATTTTTAATTAATATTTATTTTTCTAAATTATAAGTTTATCCTACTCTCCTTATCTGAAGGATTTAAAAATATATTTTGATAGGACAAATATATGTTTTTGATATAATTTTTGGTAGTATAAAAAATTATCTTTGTAATAATTTTTTTTTGAGATTATGGTAAATGAATATGTAATGAGTTTAACATGCAGGTTCAAATTATTCCCTATTTTTTAAATTTATTAAAATAAAATTGGGATTTTCTTAACCAGATAATTTATATTAGAGGTATTTTTTTTATAAGAATAATGTTAAGGGGAGTAAAACTTCTATGAGTATTAACTATAAACAAGACTTGAATAAAAATGGGAAAAAATTAAACAGTCTCTTTATAGAGTTATTATTAGGATACTCTTGTACCTTATTGTTAGCTATCTAGATATAACGTTTTTAGTTTTTATATGTGCTTTATTTCTAGAAAATTCCATAAAATATCATGTGGGTGTTGTTAAAATAATTTTCATATACCTCAAAAGTGATTTGAAATTTGGTTTAATTTACTTTAAATGATATTCATTTAAATTAGCAAGTTATTTAGATTCCAATTATGGTGGTTGTAATTTATATATAAATAAAACTTCTATTAAATGTCATTTTTGGGAAAGTATCTACTTTATTGGTGTAGTAAGAATAAGAATTATGTTTCATTATCTACTAATAATCCAGAGTTCATAGTTATAGGTAGATATTATAAAAATATTCTACGGATAAAGCATATTTTTCTAGATCATGGGTTATAATTTAATAACGACCCTATAAATTATGATAATTAAAGTGAAATTAACATTTTTAATAATTATGTATCAAATTCTAGGACCAAACACATTGATATAATACATAAAATTTTAAGATATTATTATAAAAAGTGTGACATTACTCTTTAATTCATAAGTAAATTTTTTCAAATTTCTAAAATATTTATTATGACTTTTAATATCGATAGAATTTACTATTTTAGACATGAGTTAGGAATGAATAATTATTCTAAATTTTATTTATTATTTTCATTAATATTTATACTATTTCATACATTTATGCACTTAATATATTATCTTTAATATTATTTAATTTTTATTAAAGTTTATTTGATATTTAACTATCTTTGTTTCCATTTTTAATTTTTAATTCTAGTTAAACTTAAGGTGGAAGAAGATGGATGGTGCCTCATTCATGAATTCTATGATTTCATCCTAAAATACTTCATAGTGGTGATAAAATCATTTATGAGAATCATCCCTCCAAATATCTTTCCTTATCACCTTATATGGTCTTTCCCATGTTTTAAAAATGATTTTCCCAAAGTCCTTTCCCTATGGTTCTCTCTTCACACTTTGTACACATTTTATTCTTCTTTTATTAGTTGGTCTTAATTACCTTTTATTCTTTCTTTATTTAGGGTCTCATTTTGTGTATCAATCAATTTCAGTATCCCTATTTCATTTCCCATTCAACAATAAGACCTAAAAGGTGAAATTTTTTCTAGATGACATATGTGTATTTGTCAGTGGATCTTTTAGATTTTTTTAGTGGCCCTTTTATCCTAGAGTGGAATTGGTCCTACTACCTTGATCAGGTGGTTTCTAAATGCTTAGTTGATCCCATATTAGGCAATGAAACATGGGTGAAAGTCTTCCTAGTTTTTTTTTGATTTTATTCCTGGTTTTTGTATAACTACACTTGTTGGTTTCTTGCATATGGTTTTGGATCCTGGGTTACTGTGTCTCTCATTCAGTTCCTCGACCCTCCTTCCTAATCTTATTTTAGGGAAATTATTAGGTGGATTATAAAATGTTGACTTCTCGGGTAAAGGAATCATGGAGTGTCATGATATAGGATTTCTAAGTGGGATAATTTTGTGTGGTGGAATTTAGTTACAATGATGTATATTATTTACCTAGGTATTTTACTTTAGGTATCTTGGATCTTAACCTAATGGAAAAGGTTATTTATTGTAGTGATTTTATTTTGGGTTTGATATTGTAGTTTTACTATTTATGTGCTTATAATTCATTAGTAGTGATATTTATGGAATATATTATCTATTATGATGAAGATTTGGTGGTGATGGTGGGGCTCCATTGAATGGAAGAACTGATTTGGATTATATTGATGTAGGGTCCCAAGAATGAAGGGATCGAGGCTTATGCAATATGATGGTCGATTTCCCCACCAGATCTTCCTATTCCCCAAGATTATTAACCATTTTTTTTGTTTCTTTGGATTTTTTATTTTGGATGTAACCCATATTTTTCCTGGTCAAGACTTAACTTGATTTTGAGTTTTGGTAAAAATTAGAAATTTATCCTGAAAGATGATCTTATAAATATTATATGATGGTTCTGTTGATTTTGGGGTGTGGTGCTTACCCTCGGGCTAAGCCGATGTAGAATTATATATGTGATAGGGCCTCAATAAAAATATATCAAGTATAAAAATATTATTTTATACCCATGCATACATTCTATAGAATTATTCTTTTCCTTCTAAATGAAATGTAGGATGGGAAAACTAACACCACAGTTTCATCTATAACATGGGTTTTACCTTAGGGATGGTATAAATTTTGTTCGCATTGGGACCCTAAGAGTTGGATATCATTTATATATTAAGTTATTACTTAAAAAATAAAATTTTAAATATATTTATTACTAATTTAATGTTGATTAAATTGTCTAAACCTATACTTAAAGACTATATAATGATATTTACCACAACAAATATGAACATGATCTTTTTTTATGAGTGATATGAACATGAGGTGATACTTTTTAATATTTCATTTTTTCTTATTACTTGTTCCTTCATTTTTTCTCTTTATAATGAGTACTAAAGTTCTCTTCTATTCTAGTTTAAAAAGGTATTAAATATTAATTAATCAAATAATTTTTAATAATTCAAATATGATAAAAATATGTATTATTAATAAAATGATTTCACATGTTAATACATGACCCTTGATTATTTTATAAGTAAAATAATTATAATTTGAATACCATTTGATCATTATATATTATGAGGGTTTAATTATTGGTTTACTCTAATGAAATTTATCATGATTGTTATTGATAAATTTACTTCAGTTAATTGATCATTTTATGTTTTTTGATTACGATATCAAATTCATGGGAATACTTTTCAATTGTATTTTTTTAATTAAGGTAATATTTAAATATAACATATAGCTCTTAAAATGACCATCTTGATGATTTGAATCCAATGATATATTGTTTTCATTGACCAGACTGACGAGCCACTATAAAATTTCAGTTAAAGTTTATGATTTTATAAGTTTAAACATAAATTATTATTTAATTAGTTTCAATTTTGGTTTCATAATAAAAGTTAAATTTCTAGATTAGGTCGAGCTAAATCTATACCTAAAATCCATTAATTTTCTAGATCAGTCATTTTTTTGATCATATATTTAATTATTAAGAAAATAATGATAATATATATATATATATATATATATATATATATATTTAATATATTTTACTTGAACATGGATAGAAAAAGGGAAACCCCCTTGTCAAGAAATTTAATAAAGATATTTTTTGAGAAAAAATAGGGGTGTTTCATGATTAAAGAAAAAAAAGAGGAGACACATAGTTGCCCACATTGAAAAGGCACATGGAATAAGTATGTTATATGCAAACATGTTGGATAGTGTGTGATGCATTATTGCATTAGGAATAAAAAGAGGGAAATTGATTGTTTAAAAAAGTTGTAATTATAAATTTCAAAAAAACTATCAACACAATATTATTATTATAAATGAAATTAATATTATAAATTCATGTTATCTAACTAATTTATATATAAAAAAAACATGCTAGCGGGCCTTGACCCATGGGCCCATGCAACCTGGCCCGACCTATGGCTAGGCAGGCTAGGAGGGTTGAGTCCACCTAACCCCTTTCTAGTTGGGAAATGTGCCCAAATTACACTATATACATAGGTTAAAAACATACTCCTCATTATGGTGTGCCACATGGAATTCTTAGAGGATGAACCATGGCTCGATTTCACCTATATGGCACATTTTTACAACTTTCTCATTATGTGTCAGTTTCAGGAAAATAAATAGCCAATATGGGGTATTTTTACATGTAGATCATGATGGAGTGTTAAATTTATCCATTTAATTAAATTCTTAAGGAAATATAATCTTATTATGGATTTATCTTTATAGGGATGATAATGGGGTTTTAGGCATGACAATCATAGTGTTCTTGGAGTTTTCTAGCCACACTAGTGGCATGGTTGTGTCAAGATGTAATTTTCCCTATCATATTTATATACGATTGGTTATTCCCCTCACATACTCAGGCCAAGATCCTATATCCATGGTGTTATTATTCTCTCATCTATAATCTCAATCTAGGATGCAGTTCTCAACTAGAGTCAATGATTCACGCTCAAATTTACCCAAAAGAAGAAGGTAGGATAGTCCTTGTAGTCTAGTTTGGGTTGTCGAATCCTCAGAGACCTAAGAAGTACCTACAGACATGTGCATTCTATGTATTGTTTTTGGATATGAAGTGGCCAACTTAGGTTGATTTAAGATGGTTTTAAAGTATCACTAACAGATTTAAGTTAATTCAAATTAAGGTAATGAGTTGATCCTAGGTTATCGCTCGGGGTGGATTGGATGAATTCCTTTTTTAATGATTTCAATTTCTTATAATTGAGATGGATTCATTTAATAAGATCAAACGAAATCATCAATTACTGGTTAAATTCCTACACACCCTAATAATAATCACCTATACACTTGAAGGATCAAAGTTTTTAGCACTCCAAGGTAGAGGTTCGTATTAGCACTTGAAATGTGTGACCTTAAATTCAATAAGGATAAAGAGGTTTTAAAATCATCAAATAAAAATCTCATTTAAAATAATTGATTAGCCATTAATGGAGTGATAAATAACATCTAATCCAGACCCTTGATACTACCTTGGATCAACCCATAAAATATTTAGCCCTCCATTGATGACATGTCTTCAACGGAAGCGGGAAGTAGACTTACGAGGGTGGAATTGAAGAAGTAAAAACAACAACAAAAATCGATCACTCCTCCGTTGTGTGATAAATATCACAAAGTATGCTGTGAATAAATTAACACCTTGAACCAATGGTATCAACGTGATAATTATAATAATAGAATAATATTAAAGGAAGAACTTTTATTAATAAACTAAGGTGAATTAAACAACTTACATGAGAAAGAAATGCGATTACAAACACAAAGCGGTAGCATAACACTACAATGAAACCAAGCACCAAAGATTATCAACTCCTCCACCATCAATACCTTAAATAGGAATTTTTGAAGCCTTGGGTCGAGCCTCCAATATTTCAAGTCTTCTCAATTAATTTTGGTAGGCCATAGGTGGGTGGAAAGTTGAGGGAGAGTTGATTTTCCACCCTTGACCCGAGGTGGCAGCCAGCTTGCTACCACCGAAAAGATGCGCCTGTAAGACCTTCTATATGGCCTAATTAGAGTGGTACATAGAAGAAGAAAATTGATCCCCTGATGTATTATAAAATTATGTAAAATTTGGGCTCATTTGGAGTTGTGTATCCGGAGATATGATTATATTAGTGGGCTGTTTTTCTGGGACGCAGAATATGGCCCAGAATTTTATCTCTAACATGGGCCACCTAAATAACCACAATGGAGGCAGAATTAGCACTGGATCCTGAAGAATTATTTGTTACTATATATTTCTTATAGTATCCCACCAAATTTTAGCTTCATTGGGTTTGTAATGTGGTTCCCACATTCTCATCAGTGGGATGGTGTCCAATCTGCCTTCTCTAGAATTACTTCCTTTCATCTCAAAATATCTCCATCATCCTTTATGAATCCTCCATTGATCCCTGAATGAAAAATGTTCATATTTAAGTGTATCTAAAGTTAAAAAAAATAAAATTAAAATATGGATAATTACATTCCTTAAAATCATATGAATCATTGGGTACTTTAAATGATGTTAAAAAATGTACCACATAATAGTGCATTTTAAGAGGGTATTACAATCATAATGTGAAATGATGTTCAAAGTGTAAAATGAACTAAAATGGTGTTTATGAATAGTAAATAACATGAATATTATATATATTAACAATGAATATTATCCTCATTTAGTGGCTAATCAGTCAACATCCCCCACTTTCTTGGGGACCAAGTTCCTCCATAATAGTTCATATAAGGGTAAGTGGGTTTCTTGCAATAGGTAGTTAAAATAATTGATCTATATTATGGTATTTATATACTATAGGTTTCTCATTCCCTCAATTGATGAACATTATTCACCAATGTTCAAGCTCTCCCTTCATGTTTTCTAGTGGTAGTGAGGTAGTTAGAAAGGTTATAGATTTATTTGGGGCCTGTAAATCCTCATCACCCCATAGGTTTCCTTTGAGATGTGGTATATATTGATAAATATAAAATTAAGAATTTATAGACTTTTTAGTACTCTAAACATATCTAGTTTCTCATGATATTTTGAATTTTTAGGATTTGGGTTGAGATGATTAAGACCTTCCTTATATCCTTGATAATTATAGTTATAGAGTATATCTGGATTACTATATCTTTGACTTCCTCTTCATTACCCAATTGTACTGAGATCTAGAGATGAACTATTTTTCTATATTTTATTTATGGTTTTAATATAATCCTAATGAGTATGTTTTTACTCATCCTTGTATAAGATTTATGCTTGCATGTGTTGTGTCAGTGTAGACGATGTCTAGGTTCAGAGATAGTCATGGTGGGTGAGGAGTTGTTACAGCTTGTATGGAGTTAATGATTAGTGATTCTTGGTAGTTCTTTATGGAGCATAGTGGTTTGTGATGGTAGAGGTTTCTGATAGAGATCGATCTGGGAGTACACACACTGGGGAGGAGCATCCTAGTGTTTGGGTTCTGGAAGATTTAGAGACTTATTGATTGTACAATTCTTTTTGTATTTTTCTACATGGATCTGTACTTTTATTTTATATCAAATTCATGTGTTATATACAATTAAATTATTTAAAATTTTATTATTGGTAATATTAATTGTTCTTATTCAATGAAGATATGAATTTTTAAGTTTATATAGGCTAAGGCCTCCCATATTATGTGATTTTACTACTCAGTATTGTCACCATCCCCTAGTCTATTAGAGGAAGGACTAAGGTGGTACTCCTAGGTTACTGATAGCTTAGGTAGGGTTCTAGTGGGCTAGGTCACGTCTATTTTCCTTAGGTCTAGATCCTATATCTGTTGGTTTGTAGTATTTCAATTGGTTAGGATGACCAAAAAAGCCCATTTGTGTCTGGTTCCCACTAGAGAATAAAGTTTCATCTGAAAAAAAGGATTAGTGAGTTAACCTTAAGCCCATAGTCAATTAATTACACAGGGAGCATCAATTTCATTAATTTTTAATGAGAATTAAATAAGTTATGACTGTACTCTGTAATGGTACAAACTTATCATAAATATTAGTTTCAGTTAGTTGAACTTTCCATGACAGGGGATCACAATTATTTAAACCTACCATGACTTATTTATTTACCTTGTCATAGATTTTTAAACATCAATATTTTATATTTATATTATTTATTTAAATTATATTTTTATTTTATCCCTAATGAAATGGTCTCAAAATCCAATATTGAATTCAAAACTTTCATAATTTCATTTTATTGGATTGGGTAACTATTAAATAACCATAAAAAATTTATTTTAACCCTAACTGTAGTCAAATAGAAACCCCTTTCCTATCAAAACTATCTTGTAAAACCCATTATTTCTCTACATGTGTTTTAATCCTCTTATAAAATCTCTGACACTCCTGAACCATATTGACGATGAAACACCATGAACCTTCATCGAATTCATTAAGTGATGAGACACGACTCTCGAAGAAACCTAGTGAAAATTAATCAATATATTAAGGTGTTAAGAATAATCATACAAGGGAAAAATAGTATATCTAGATAAGTTTCTAGATTTATATTAGTTAAATTCCTCAAAATTAATGGATTGGAAGGTGTTTATTAACAAAACATGGAATAAAGTTTTCAGGTGTGACACTTAATACCCATGGTTAGTTTAAGAGTTTTACATAAATGGTACTTTTATTTTTATATAGAATAAAAATATTATTAATTAAATGATTTATGGAAAGGCTTATGATATCAAAATAATGGTTTGAGGCATTGGGAGTTCCTCACAAAGGCTAATTTTAATATTTTTCAAATTCCTATACAATGGAACATCCCCAATTTAATGTTTTTTAATATTTTGATTTTCTTACTAGTATAGAACATACAAGGATTCCATGATATAGAAATCAATGGTGAGAAATAAATTTCTATTAATATTTTAAAACATTTTATTTATCCAAGGAAGGGAGACTTCAATATCTTAAGGAAACTAGGTTTATTATTCATATAATTTCTATCCACTAGTTGAACAATTAACCTTGTTAGGTTTCTAATAAGGTGTATAGAAGAGGTCAATAAGACTAAATATAAGTTTAATACACCGTTATACCCAAGGCTATTTTATAAGGAATTAGAGGCTAATGGTTGAGTTGGTAGAGTATAATCTACAACAGACATTTAAAAAGGCTCTTACATTAATGATTTTTTAATCAAATGAAAGTTAATTATACCCCATGAAGGAAGTATTGGGTTAATGATATATAGAACATGCCTGATTTTTTTAAAACTATTATTTATCCTAATCTACTTGAAGTATTGGATGAACCCCATCTTATTCCATATTAAACCATAGATGGATTTGAATGGAATGAATCTCATGTTGAGTATGAATACATAGAGATTGAACAAGATTATAAAGACTAGTAAGAAGGTGATTTGAATATTGAACTTGAAAAAGAGGAAGAGGATAATATTTATAGTGACAAATATTTAATGGATATTAGGTTTGAAGAAATATACCATAAATTTCTTAGCTCTCCCATTCATTCATGGGGAGAGTTTCATCACTTAGATGAAGTTGATGATAATGAGAGGGAGCATGGAAGTAGCCGCTCTTCTGGGATATCCAATAATGATAGATCACTTCCTCATGATTATCCATACTAGTATATTATTTTTATATCTTTACTCACACCTATTATTCCTAAAGGTGTTCATGAGATAGTTGATACAATCCTATGATTTATTGGTGCTACTACTATTATTGACAATATTATTGGATTTTAGGTTACTATTATTAGATCTTAGGGGGATGTTATGGGATATAAAGAGGGAGACTTATTGGAAAGTGTATGAATATAAAATCACCAAATGATGAAACCACAATTTCAATGGAATATTGCACACATCGATATTCCTACATAATGAAATTAAACCATCGAAACTATACCACATCTTGGATAACCAAATATTTTAAGTATGATGCACCATAATTACTAATACTAAGTCTCACATTCACATTATATATTTTGAACAACTCACACACAAACATTCAAGAAAAAAACAACATAAAAAAGGAAAGATGGTGCAAAAATATTTATGTGGTTTAGAATTTCATCCCATATCCATGAGAGAACACTACTAAATATTATATTACCAGAATTAAAAGGATTAATGTATATAAGTATCCATTGATCACACTTAAGGTCAAAAATTCATGTCAACATATGGTCCCACCTCTCTTTTATAGAGGTTCACAACCAATTAAACATAGTGTAATGCCATCTAAGAAACATGATCATCCCTCCATTTGATTCACCAACATTTTATATCCATAATTGACTCAACCATTATATCTAGTGGACTATTCAAAAACCCTATTCTAATTAATGATATAGCATAGACCAACATTCAATGAATGTATACTAGCTTGATTATACCATCATAATATCACCATATTCCAAAAAATCCACATAGTGCGCTGAAGACTTTAACAATCATTGTCTAAAAAAGACTATATATCTACCAAAGTTCATCCTTTTAGTAAACTAATTTTGGTAACTTGAAGAGTATTAATATACCTAAAATTATTCCACTTGAATAATATTTCAAGGATCTCCTAAATATCCTCCAACACTTAAGGAAGAACTCATCCTCCTCTATGCATACAGTGTCATCCATCATCTTCTATTCACTTAAGTACAACTAAGACACAATGCTACCATAGGATTTCTTGGTCTAGGACCTTCATGAACTTATCATCCAAATTTTTTCTTCCCATACATCTTTTATATCTTTTACAACATGTATTCCAAAAAATTCTAGATGAAATTAAATTTTAGATAAATATGTTTCATTATTTCATGAAATAATAGATTTAAAGAAAGATGATTAGCACTATGAATTTTATAGAATAAAATTCCTCCTTATGATAACTTTCCAAGATTATTTAGGAAGTGAATTAACCAAAAAAACTTCTTTCTAGATCCCACAACTACTATGTATTAAAATTACATTGTAGAAAAAGTAAAAAATGCTACTTTCCAGACATGCAACTGACCACTATTCCACCAAATGTAAACACAAAGCTTGTTGTTCTATTCTGAGCATCTGAATCCCTAATTAAATCCATATCCATAAATACCTACAATGAATTATCTCCAAAAAAGAAAAACAATTCATTTTATGACACCTTTGAGTATCATATGATTTAATTCATGGTTTCCTAGTGCCCCCTTCTAGGATTTGAGATAAACCAAATTACAAATCCCTCTGTAAAGGTAATGTATATCCACATAAAAATCATCACATACATCAAGATTTATACAATTTATGTTTATGAAACTTTTTCCATGAACCAGTCCTCATCTTTTGATGCTAGTGCCTATGCCTTGGATAACCTAAAGTGTCTAAAAAGGGGTCTAAGATAGGTTTACATATGGTCAACCCAAATTTATCAATGATCTTATGGATGTATTATTTTTGGGATAAAACTAGAGTATCGACTTTCCTATCCCTCTATATCCTTATACCTAATATTTTATTATCTTTTCCAATATCCTTTATCTTAAATATTCTAAAAAACTTTTACTTTAACTCATAAATCTATGAAATCTATGGACCCAATAGTAACATGCCATCCATATAAAATAAAATAATAATACAAGTCTTATAATTCCACTATTTAATATAGAAAAATTGATCATAATTTATCCTCATGAAACATTCTTTAGTAATGAAATAATAAAACTTTTGATTCTAATATTTTGGTTCCTACTTCAAGCCTTAGAGTATTCACTTCAATTTACAAATAAGGATCACATTCTAATGATCTTAAAAATCCTTTGGGAAATTCATGAAGGTATCTTCCTCTAAGTAACCATGAAGAAAGTTAGTCTTAACATCCATTTTCTCCAAGTTTAGATCATCAGAAACAACTAGGATTAGAACCAACCAGATGACATTATAATTTACTATTAAAGAAATCAATTTCTTCCTTATGATGGAATTGTTTCACCACCACCAATGACTTGAATCTTCTACTCCCATCAGCTTCATATTTCAAATTAAAAACCCATTTCATATCCATTTCCTATTTTAATTTAGGTAATTCAACCAAATACCAAGTTTTTTTAAACTTAAAGGAATTCATTTCTTCCTTCATTAAAGATTACCATTAATTTAGGTCATTGAGTGTTTCTACCTCTTATAGAAATTCTGGTTCCCCAACATCTATTAGAAGTAAGAAATTAAAATCATCTCCATAAATTTGTATTGGTCATATGAAACTAGAATATATTATGAATTTATCTTGTGATTAAACTCTTTTTAGTGCTATAATTTTTGGTGTCTTATCTTCCAGTGCACTAATTTTTGACTTCTAAACTTCCAAATATTTCCCTCAGGCCTTTTCAAACCTTGATATTTCTATCATGTATTTCACTAGTCAAACTTTTGATGGATTTGTGTTAAAATATGATGTCATTGAAACTTTTGATATTATGGTTATTTCATCCAGATCAACTCAAACTTCATTAGTTGGATTCTTACCATTAACATATAATCCAACCAAGTTTTGGTCTTTCTATAAGACCTTATCATTGAAGATAATGTTTATAATTCTGATGAATAGTTTCTTGTCATTATCCCATAGTCTAAAACCAAAGTTTTCACTTTTTTAACCCATAAGAAAGCAATCTTTATACTTTTACACTAACTTGTATCTATCCTTTGCATCACCATGAGTGTAGGATAAAATTCCAATGAACTTAACATGTACAACTTCCAATGAATTACTAGACTATAGATCTTCTGGTATAATCTATCCCATAGAATACAATGGAATTATGTTGGATAAGTATGATGTAGTTATGATTACTTCCACCCAAATGGCCTTTAGATTTCTAAAGTGAATATGCATGCATATTACCTTCTTAGTTAAATTCTGGTTCATTCTATTTGATACAACATTTTGTTGTTGTGTTTTGAGTATTATCATTTTGAGTATGATATGTTTCTCCTGAGATAAGTTTTATAATTTTCTACCACTGTACTATGTACCATTATCTTATTAGAGTCACTTTAAATTCTAGAAACTTTCTAATTATACCATGGATTTCCATTACACAAAGGCATTAGAAACATCAGAATTATGCTTAAGGAAATACACCCATACCTTCCTTTTTGAATCATCAATGAATGTGACTAAGTAAAGGGATACTTTGTGAGATTGGATAAGTTATAGGACCCATAAATCTAAGTGAAATAATTCCATATTTCAAGATATGGGATTCCTACCATTCAAATTGAATGAAAACCACTTTTACTTCCCCATCACACAAATCTCACAACTTATGATTTTTGTGTAATCAAGATTCAATTTTATTTTCCTTCATAGAATCTTCATGTTATTTTTATTAATGTGAGAAATAATATAATTAAAAACCTCTAGATATTATAAGGATGAAATTTTTTACCATTGAATTTCCATCTAAATTTCTAGTCAAGTAGAGTGTACCATCCTCCACTCCTCATGCCACAACCATAGACCCTTGAGTCACTTTCCAGAACCTGTTAGAAAAATCATTTCCATACCCAATTTCATCCAACTATCCCATAGAGATAAGGTTATTTTATAAAACTAAAATGTGTCTCACTTCTATTAGTTATAAGAAACACCCATTATGCATCTAGATGTTTACATTTCCCTTTCCTACAACTTATAAAGCTTCATGATCGAAATGAGATTTACCAAAGATTTTAGATACATAATTGATCATGAAATTTTGATCTATCATTGATTAGAAGGATACACTAAAGTCAGCCATCCATGACTCTACTAGAACACTAACACCGTACAATGGATAATTTTTCCCTTTCATCGTGTTAATGAAATTTGAACTTTTGGTAATTTTCTTACTGATGAATTCCTTGTAATTTCTATAATTCCTCTAGATATTTCCACATTTCCCATAATGTTAATAGGAAATAACTAGGCCAATCAACTTTCTAGGACTTTTCTATATTGAGTTACCTTCTAGTCATAGTTTATTTCTTCTTTTAGGTGAGGTTACCCTTCCATTAGTATTTAGATCATCACCATAATGTACTTGGACCTCCCTTATCTAAAGTTACACATTGAGGATCAAATTTTTGATGTCTTTGAATATCAGATTTGTATTTATAAAGTAATTACTTACCATATTAACAATAAAATCCTAGGATTTTAGTAAATATGGAAGTAATATAATCTCACACACATAATCTATGAAGGTGAATTTCATCACTTCAAGCTGGATCTGGATCATGTTGAAGTTATTTACATGATCCACCACTGACCTTCCTTCTAATAAAATCATAATAAACAAGCATCACATAAGGAGAAATTTGTTTAGTACTATTATTTTTTCTTATATATCCTCTAGGGCCACCATTAGCTCAACTATAGTCTTCTTCTCTTGGATGTTGAAGGCCACATTTCATGGTAATGACATCCTCACTAATTTAAGTGATTTTTTGTATAACTTTTTATATTCAACCTTCTATATATTATCTACATTGACTCCACCTAATGTAACTTCCATATCTTTTTGGTTGATATAGTCATCTATTTTTATCCGTCATAAATTGATTTCACTTTTTTCAAAATTTTAAATTTGAAATTTTTCTTCTTATGATATTATATCTTATGATAATAGTAAATCAAACTCAAATTAATAAAATACCTAGGAAAGTGTTAATGTTACCTAAACCATATAGTGTGAATAACCAAGCACTGATACCACTTATTGGGAAGAGACCAAATGTACAATCACTAGATGATAGAACCATAAGTTCACTAGAATATTGTACACACCGATGGTCCCATGATACAGAACTCAACCATTGGTCCTTCCTCATGTATTGGATCATTGCAAATAGGAATTCTACTACACTATAATCACCACTACTAAGTTCAATATTCATATTCACTCTTTCAAAAAACTAAAACACAAAATTTTAAGTAAAAATGAAATAGGAAAAAGGAAAGAGGATGCATAAATATTTATATGGTTTATACATTCATCATACATCCATGAGGTAAAACTTACAAATATTTATATTACTAGGATTAAAAGGATCATTGTATCTAAGGAGCTAGCGACCACACTTAAGGTTAAAATTTTATCTAATCATTTTATCCCACCTCTATTTTGTAGAGATTCTCAACTGGTTGAACAGGTTGTATCGCTATCAAAAAAATGTGGTCATCCCTCCATTTGATTCATCAAACTTACATTGACTTAACCGATGTAGTAGGTGGACTATTCACAACTCCGATCCAGATGACCGATCCAGCACAACCTAACTTCTAATAAATATATACCAGCTTGCTCATCCCATCAAAATATCACCATATTATAGAAAATATACCCATGCCCTAAAGTCTTCAACTACCACTACCTTGATAAGAATAAAGATCTAACAAGGTTTCTACTTCCGATAAAATGATTTTGGTAACTTGAAGAGGACCCACATTCCCAAAAAGACCACCTTGAACTTATTTATTTTAAAAGGAGAATAATATATTATCCCTCACATATAGAGGAATATTTATACATATTTGATAAAGATATAAATGTTTCTATTACTAGTGATTTGAAAAAATTTTATGAATAAGTGGCTATTGAGAAGTAACCTGGTTTACCTGTTATTGAGGAAGAAATTCCATTTTTTTACATTGAATTTAAATAGAAATTTATACTTTTTATTGATGAAGATAAATCCCATTCTATTAACACAAATACTATTATTGAGGATAAAACTCACCTTGATGTGTTGATTGATGAAAAGGAACCAATGTTTTCTGAAGAGACTACTAATGAACAAGTTATTCATCCTAAAAAACTTGTCCATATTTAGGAATATAAGGTTAAATATTTTAAAAATTTGATCACAAATGAGGAGGAAACAACTATTTATAGATTTTAATATCCTCTTGGTTAAAGGAGGATAGAGGATACTCATATTAAATACACTCCTATTGTTTAACTACTATTGAGATTATGGGAGTTGATCTATCTTGGCTGCCTGAACATTAAATATAATAGAAAAAACCAGTTGTGATTAAGAGGTACTTGAATCAGTTTGGAATCACTTTGATCAAGATTATCAATAAATAGGTATATTGGTTGACATATTATTTTGTGACAATTAGAGATTAGGTTATTTCCATGGATGATACCTCAAATTTATTAACCATTGAACCCACTTTGTTTAGGAAGGTAGTTTTTTTAAATATTAATGGATGGTTTTCACCAGGATAGGTTAGAACTAAGGAATACAATGTATCTTGTGCATGTGGTTATAATTTTTATTAAAAGTAAAGTAGAGTATATATAACATGCTACACCAGCCCCAACTTCCAAATTTCTTCTAGATATTGATTATTTAAGTAAAGACATTATTGAAGAGATCATAGATAAAATTACCATTATACATTCCTCTCACCAAAAACCACACATTCCTATATTTTATTATGTAAAGATAAATCATGGTATTATAGTAGTGGTGTCTATATAAGTAAGATACATAAAATATTATTTAATCATTAATTCTATTTTTAGAGAATAAACAAGATAATATTTTCATGGATTTTTATATGAAAAAATGTTATCATTACTAACTATCACGCCATAATTCAAGTAATTGTGAAAATTTTTTAGATAAAAACTCTACCTCTTTAAAAAAATTCTTAATAGATTTATCATAAGGTGAAGATCTTTACAGAAATGATAGAAAAATTATATAAAAAGTCAGGCATGAGAATCTAGTTAAAATATTCTACACATGGACATAAAATTACTAAGGTGACTACTAATTTTAAGAGAAAATAGAGTAATATGGATCAAGCTAGTATTACTTTGGATAAGTTTTTGGCAACACTAGACCCATTTAAGAGACTTTTGACTCCTGGGTTAGAACTTTTACAAACCTTCTTAGTGAATCTATAACTATTTCTTAAAAAGTTAAATTAAGTGAATGGTGGTGACTTTGGATCCTCAGTATAGTTCCAAGATTCAACATTCCCCTTAACCACTGAGTTTTTTCCTAGGTCTACTTCCTAGTCTGGGATCCTTGAGCAATGCCTCTCAACCAAGGTTTCACTTTAGTGGGAACAATTTCCAATTTCTATAAAATAGATTAAATTTTGGCTAGAAGGTATATAATTAATAAGTGGTCAAGTTATTTTGGGTCAATACAGGTTTGGTTGGGTTATGTAGATTAAGTTTGGGCTAGTTTGAGTAAATATAGGGATATTTGAGTTGGATTAGGTTATGGTGGTGCTGATTGCATTATTAAAGTTTAGTCAGTTTGGTTAAAGGGGTTTATATATAGGGTCAATCATGTCAATGTTTAGGATCATATTCCAAGAGGTATTTAGGAGCCATTGGTTTATTGAATATGGAAACAAGAAAGTTTTTATAATAAAACTATGACCTATTTTGGTATGATTGTTGGTATGCGAGGTGGTGCATATTTTATCTTAATTTTTTGGGCCAATGTAAGGAGATGATTATTTACAACTATATTAAAATATTTACCAATTCAACCCAAGAATAGAAGATATAATTATTATCCCAAAAACTAAATGATGAAATTATTGAGTATGAACAAAATCCACTCTCAAATATCAGTTCTAAATATGTATAACATAATTATCCCAACAAAATAAATATTTGAAAAATATAAAATAATAATTTTGGCCATGTTATTTAATTAAATCTTAAGAAAAAATGATGAAAAAAAAATTCAAAAATGGAAACAATTTGATAAAAAATGAATAAATATTCCTTAAAAGGAAATTTTTATGAGAAAGACTTTAAAGAATGTTCTAAATCTCTAGTTTATGCATGTAGTTACTCTTACAATAACTAGTATTTAATGCTATATTTAAAACACTTATCCAAAGAGTAAAAAATTAAATATATTGAGTTTTTAAGGATAAAAAAAACTTATTCTAAGAATTGGAAGACATTACAAATCACAAAACAAGATCACCATACTACAAAAAAACTAATTAATGTATAAACTAAAAGAATAACATGTAAATTTCACCATATATGGTTCATGCTACTATTATTTAATCATAGTGGTTGATTAATATTAATAAGAAATTGAAAAAAGACACTTAACTTTTAGGTGTATCCATGGGTTAATCTAAATTTACAAACTATTGGGTGGGATTCTCTATCTTTCCCATGATATGCTAGTACCTATTGACGGCTAAGGGAGAAGAAAGAAGAGAGAAATTAGAGAATTAGTAGTAGGTAATAAAAAGTTCAAACCAACACCATATTATTGTCTATAGCCAATTTATATTTACTTTGGAACTATATTGAGCCTTTTATAGCATGTACTTATACGTTACACAATGTACGAGTAATGCTTTGGTTTCAAATAATTTTCAAACCTTTGTCCATGCTCTTAACATTTAAGTGCACTTGATTGTCCTATACATTTCATCTTATGAAACATTTAATCAATGATAACATAAATAGAAGATATTAGAACATTAAAACTCAATGTTTAATTTATAATATCATTCATAGAGTTCTAGTGTGAATTTTACATTATGATTCTTCTCACAACACTATGTTATGACATATCCAAATCATAAACTACAATTAGATAAGCAGAAGTAATATGATATCTCTATATCATCTCATTTGATATAGCCTAAAATTCATCATATTTATATGGGCTATAGGGTATATCTCCATCAATATCCCACTTAAACTAAATCCTCAAAGACTTTGTTCCTATCACCTTATATTATATCATATACAATAACTTTTGAAACCCCATCCAAAACTCTTATTGGATATTTCCAAGACAGTTTTGAAAAGCTATCATTAATTTTTCTATGTTTCACATCATATGAAATACCATGTGAATATCCATCCAAAACTCCTTTTAGTTAAAATCTAAAACACATTTAGAGTATCTTTATGAGTTTTCAAAAACTCAATCCCCATTCAGTCAACAAAAAAGTGTGGCCCAATGGGACTTTGTATCATTAATAACAAAATTCATAAATTCAAGAAATTAGAGACCTCTCGAAAGTAATCAATACTACTCAAGTTACAAAGGTATTTTACATGATCTCCATAAAAACATGTATATTTATACCTATATCCACCAGTTGTATCATATATAAGCATGAATTTTCATATGATCCATTTTTCTAAGACATCAAGTAACTATGGGACACAAAGTATTTCAATCCTGTATATATAATTACATGTTCTTGATTCTCTAAGTATAGAATTACCAGTTCTATGAATATGTCACATGTCATTCATACTTATAGATGAGCACATCACATACCCGTCATCCAATATATAATCACATCACACATATTATCTAGTCATGATAGTACACTCTATCAGTCTATCTCAATTGCGGCCCAAATGTCATACTATTCATACTAGAAGAAAAATCCCACCTTAGTTAATCCTATACCGATGACACAATCAACAATATACCCAACCACCCATAATTATCTAATCCTAAAGGTTTCTATAAGAAAGGTATCAATATATAAAGATTCTCATGCTAGGAATCTTTCCAAATTCATGTATGAGGAAATATCAATATAAAACTTAAACCCATAATATTCAAAAGGAATAACATATGATACTATATATGGTATACTTAGGGGGGTTATCGATCACAAAAACTCATTTTATGCCTAATGATAATATTTCATATCTCTATAAAAAATCATACTCATGTTAACATTAACATTTTTTCACAATATATAATACTCTACGATGAAGATCAGTTAGGGATAACTCAAATCCATAGTTAGAGGGGTTAATTATCATTTCACTTAACACAATATATGAATCCAATGTGAAATAATGAAAAAAATGACATTTTAATTTTATATAACATGATACATTATATATTATTAAAACTCTTTAATAATACTAAAAAAACTATACATAATAATATGTATATTAATAACCCATATGACAGACTACCAGAAAGGCCTTATGTTTGCTACATTTTTATGTTTTTTGTTAAACTCATTATATCACTATGTAATTCTTACCATATCTCTCTATGTCTATCTGATAAATCCCTCCCACTAAACTATTTTAGTGAGAAATATATATGAAGAAAATAAGTTTGAATAATAGTGAACTTAAGAATCATATTCCAAATGTTTAGCTCATTGAACATAATATTCAAACTTCTTTTCTTCAAAACATAAATGATATATTGTTAATAACTTCTGTTTTCTACTTATAACTCATTCTAAGTTCATAGTTATTATCATTCTTTGAATATTTTCCATGAAAATTATCCCCTATTACCATTTAAGTAACTATGTGTAACTATTTAAATTATTTATTTACTAATATATCATAAAATACTTTAGGATATAAAGTGATTTTCACTTTTTTATAGTAAATAAATACAACTATTTACACTTTTATTTAATGAAATACCCTAAAATATTAGGATTTTATGTGATATTCACTTTTTATTTTGACTTTAATAATACTTTTTATATAAACTTTGAACTTTTCTTAGTCCAAACATAATCCCACTAGCCTATTAGAGGCTATATTATTTTTATAATATCATACTAAGATACACATACCCTTTTATATTAGAAAATAACCCTTATTTTCTTTAGTTTAAATATTCAAAAAATAAACTATTAATATCTATATATCATATGTTATTCTATGTGTTTGGAGCACTATACTTAAGAATAATACTTTATTCTTTAAAAAATTTCACTGATGAGTGGTGGGATATCTTTCCCTCACATCTTAACAAATATATGGATAAACACTTTTATATTGGATAAAAATCCTTTTATCCTTATCTTCTTTTAAAAACATATTATAAAATTAAATCTATTCATAACTATGTGTATAACATTTATCTCATTTTTTTCATAATAAATCTTTGTTAATAAACAAAATTTCTTATCATAGAATGGAAATGGGATAATTATATAGATACAACTAAGATTATATATATATATATATATTCCTTTTATATTTAATTTCATGAATTATGAATTCTTTGTTTATAATTTTAATACAAAATATATGATTCATCAATTCTTATATTGATTTTGAACTCCTGTATACTTACAAAAATTGTAAAATATAAATTTGGTATCATATACCTTTCAAAAGTGAAGAATTTATTTCTATAACACTTATACTAGACATGGACTCTCCATGGAGTCTCACAAACCCCTTTAGGTATCTTGTAAAATTACACCCAATAGAACACTGTCTTACCTTATTGAAAACTCCTTTAGGTTTCATTAACCAAGTATAACTATTGGATAAGTCCAATATTATTTATTCAGTTTAACTTTTTACCCTCACATACTATCAACACAGTGATAGATCTTAGACAACATATATCATGCTCATATATCATAATTTTTTTGAGAAATTGAGTAAAGTTTTATTAAACTCATTCAAATTTTTGGAACATTTCCAATTCTGATAATAAAATGAATTCCATAAGTAGAAAAATCCATAAAGTATATCTTCAGTCTCATAGAGTCATTAACTTACTCAATAATATTAAGTATTTGAGTGGATACTTTAGTTACACTGGTCATTTTACATCTAATTCCTTTGGTGAATCATGTGAATCCATCTATACTTCTCATAAGAATCCATTGGATCCACCTATTGAAGTATTTTAATGTCAGGTTACATAAGAAGGTATTACACTAACATATAAAATTTTATCCTAGCTTAATATTTTTTTATGTTTTGTACCAGTATAAGAAATATTTTGCATTAAGATTATCATTTCTCAAATTTTTCTGCAATTTCAATTTGGATGATGGTGATTCCATTCATATATATGACATATGTTTTTATTATATTAGTATCATGTTTTACATTTATTTAATAAGAAAATTTATTAAATGTTATCCCACAAAAAAATAACCAATTTTAGAATTTTATATCATATACACTAGTGGGTCAAGACCCATATTTCACTAAGTAACAAGTCTATTTTGGAATACCTCTTAAAACTTAGCTATTTACATAGGAAATTATGCTAATCATATCATATATGAATCTTGGATTTCTAAGTAGATAAATATTTTCTCAATCAATTATATGGATAAAATCAACAACATTCCTATGGAATCCTTTATAAAGGTTTTCTAGGTAATTTTAAACCAAATAAATCTCTAAAAACAAGGAACCTAACTTTTAGGGTCACCTCATTACTTCCTTTCCTTACATAAGATAATATAAGGTCACCCAACTTTAATAGAACCTACATAGTTGAATGATCAAGGTCTTTATTTTTTTTACATTTGAAGGAATTAAAAACTTAGTATTTTTAAAGGGGATTTAATCTCACCATATTTTCTCATGTTATTCCCAATACATGTATGCTTATTCTAATGATTTTCTTAGAATCCCTATTCCTTCCACCAAATAAATATGTTAATTCTATATTTATGTGTAACCCTTTATATAACTCATGAAATGTTTCATTAACCCAAATTAGAATCCAAATATATTCACACATTCCCAAATGTATCTCATTCATAAGGTACATGAAGCCTTTTCATATAAAGGATTATAATTATAAAAAACTAATGATCTACACAAGAGTAAGTGTAGAGATATATATAGCCAACCCACACTTTTCTAGATAAGGCACAAGCCTCTAGGCTAGTGAGTAGTCTGAACCAAAGTCCTTCTACCCATATTTATTTACTCCAAAGAGACTTTAATTAAATCACAGTTCTAACACTTAATATGTATAAACTATAATTAACTTCTTAATTCAAGATCAAAACCTAGTATAAGATAAATTTAAGGTAAAAAAAACTAAATCAATTATCATACTAATCATGTAACTCGTTAGATACAAGTGTAAAAATTTATATAAATATTTAAAACTTTAAACTAAATAAATGAACAATTCATAACATAAGACCTTTAATTAAATCATCAAAATATAATACATAATAGAAAATTACATTCACCATAATGACTAAAACTGGTGCCATAGAACACATAACAATATAGGGAATGACCATAATCTTGAACTCTAGAGCATCATACTCTAAAAATAATGAAAAATATATAAAATAAATAATTATTATGAAGAAAATATTAAGAAATGTAATAGACATAGTATAAGAACCAATGAAATATGTGAATGACTTTTGACATGAGAATGAAGTGTATATATAAGTGGTAATATGACCATTGAAAGGCTAAGGTGATTATTGGGAATCTAACCACCATAAAAGTAATATAACCGTTATACATATAACTTGAAAATAAATACATAAAATCATTTTGTAATAATATAATGAATAATTAATAATAATTTATATTAATCAATGAATAATAATACAATTACCCAAATAAGACTTAGAATAAAAATAAGATTTATTTAAAAAGAGTTTTTAAATTATTAGCATTAAATAAATGATTTTAAAATATATTAAGTTTTTTATTTAATAATTAAGTCCCTAATATATAAAAAATTAGTTTCATAAAAATGAATTTAAATTTATAATCAACACATTAAAATTATCTAATGGTGAATTTTTGAAATTTTTTTGAGACATTCGGATTTTTGGTGAATAGTAAAAATATATTATGTGTATATGATAATAATTACAAATTTTTTATTATGTAAAAATGATGTGATAAATAATATAAAGGATTTATTGACCAAAATTTTGTTTATTCATTAAAATAATATATTTTAAAATAATAAAATTAATTTTTCACAACTATTGTAGTGCTCATCCTGATTTTCCACGCAAACAGTGATCCGAGTCGATTGGCCACTAGGCCTTAGGCGTGCCTCCCCCTATTAAAAAACCTACCGACTAGAAGCAAGGGTGTAAAGAGGTGATAGTGGGGAGACTATACCATATAGTGTAAATAATAATAATGGTCTATATAAACATAGCAGTAGAAGAAATACCATAAAATGACGGGACCGGTAACCCGTCGTAGCGGAAGCAATATCATACAATAGGGAAACCATGAAAAATAGAACTGGAAGTAAATAAATGATCAAAAAATACAATTTATATAAACATAAATACAATTCAAGTCATATAAGACAATATATAAAAATTTTCTCCTATGGCCGATCTCAGTACATAAATATATTAGCTTTCTAATACAAAAAGGAAACAAAAGTAAATTCTAGCCGATGCAGGAACCCAATTCCTTTCCATCCATCCCATGCTAAGAAGTACAACTCAATTACTAATGACTAACACCTAAGCCCAAAAATTTACTTGATCACTAAAGAATAAAGTCTACACACATCTAGAAGGGACATTGTAGGGTGTGAGAATAATCTCAGTAGGCCACCAAAAATGTTTTCCTAACTTACATCTGTGATAAAGCAGGTGTATCTAAATATAAAATAAAATAGTACATGCACATCATATGAATAATTTTATTCCCTTATGCTCACCATCTATAAGGAAGAATTTACTATCTTCGAATATTGCTGATATAATGGCAGTGGAGAGATCCTTAGCATAAATCCAAAGGAATCCCCTGATAGAAATTATCCCAAGTGAGCCCTCAGGCTCCACCTCTAAAAGAGTCACTTGACACCTCATGCCATTAATCAAATAATCGATATCCCTAAGGCATTCCCAATCAAGTACCTGGTCCCATAGAACTCATATGAAAATAATCCCCATCAGATCAAAGCACGACGTCCGAGGCACATAGATATATATCCTCAAAATAATAACACAATTAGATCAATAGTCGATGTCCGTCCACCCAAATAATCCCATCCCAATAGCCTTATTATACAACATAACTTATCCCCCAACCGACGGTCTCAACACCATCAATCGATTGATCCTCACCATCCCCATGGATTTATATGATAAGAAAATCCAACCATACTAATGGTTAACAACATCCTAAGATTCATCTAATGAAGGCCTCTACCCACATGAGTGGTCAACAACACCTCATAATCTGAGTCTTATTTATGTACACACAACTCTAACGGTGCGTTGACCAATATTGGTGAGTAAAAATTACTAAAAAAGTACCCAAGACACGTTATCTAAAAATCTAATTCCCCTAAAATATTTTCACTCATCATAATGGTCAACACCTTCCAATATCACATGGTCTATGCCTATAAACTGATGACCTCTTTATCTCAATCTGACGACAACATCACCTAACCTGTGATCAACATCACTCATAGAACCTGGGCCAATCCCAACATGACAACCAACGTTGCCTCAATCCAGATGGTAAATACCATCTCAATCTTTGGGTAGTTCCTTCCATGTTCCCATGGAAACATTATAAGTAAAATATATAATTAAATTTAATTTAATAAAGAAAAATCACCATAGCCTAATCTGGCTAGGGTTCGAAGCCTCTTACCAGCCTTATACCATTGCAGTCACAAAGAAGCATGCCCATAGGCATCACCAATGACCAATTAATTAATTTAAAAGATAGGAATTAATTAAATAGGGTCTTTCTCAGACTACCCAATGAAGTTATCAAGAAGATACCCCCAAAATATGAGATAAATAAAATAGAAAGCGAGGAACCACCTACCTCATGTTGGTAGATGTATGCTCATCCAATATTAGCCTCTAACTCGAGATGATTTGTAAGAAATTAACATTTTAGATGAACACCCTAAAAATAGGGTATAACATCTCATGAATTTAGCACTCCATATATAGAGAGAAAATAATAAAATAAGGAAGAGGATCAAAGGTCTTACCGATGCAGTTCCAATGAGACTGATGGTGATCGATTCGGTGCTCGGACAAGGAAACAGGGCCAAAGCCTAAGGAGGAGGAGGAGGAGAGTTATTCTCTGCTGTGAATGTGGGTGGAGAATAAAAAAGGGGAAGGAAAACATAAATATAGGGAGGTAAAGTTTCATAAATTCTCCACTTTAAGTGGCCCACATGGTTTTTCTGCACGGTTTGGATAACCGTGCGCTAACCTTGTATATCCCACTGCTTAGGAACCACATGTGCACGGTCAGCCCACACAGTTTTCCAAATGGTGTGGAAAACATGCATGATCCTTTGCTAAAAATTATATACTTGGAAACACATATATACAACCCCTCTTGTATAGTTTTTCAAACAATGTTCAAAGTTAAAGGAGGGCCTCACTGTTTCTCCTAGAAGGCCTCACAGTTTTATCAAATCGTGTGCCTCAGTTTGTGCTTTCCCCAAATTAAGTTTTCTGACTCCGATGCACCCAAAACCCACTCAAAACCCCAAGTAACTTTTCTATAATCTAAAACCATATAAAAAAAGTCCTTGGATCAAGTAAAATCTCATAATTAGGTATTATAATCAAGAAAAATGTTAGTTCTACCACCAAACTCCAAAAATTAAAATGGGTTGAGGATTTCAACCTGCTCCAAAAACCCAAGACGTTACAGTCTCCCCAATTTAACATAGATAATCCCAAAGATATAAAGAATTTCTTGGATATGGTACCAAAAATTCTCATCCCACTCAAATCACCCTGGTCTACCCTATTTATCAAGTCATAGGTCAACTCTCTGAAGGAACTCCCCACCATAGGAGTTACCTACCTCGATCACTTACTGAACCAAAAATAAAAATAAAATGATGACCCACTGACCATACCTAGACTCAAAAGTCCCCCCATGACACTTTTTCACTCCTTCACCTCATCAGGTGCTCAAATCATGCTTATATCACATCTGACACTCATAAAGTACCACACCTAATCAGATTCCCACCTCATCCCCTTTTTAAACATGGAACCTATGAGGTCCCACATCTCATTAGATTCTTATAAGAATTCTAAGTGCCTCACACCTCACACGAATCCCACATCACACCGATTCTTAGATTCCAACACACCTCAAAGAAACCCACATCATATTGATTCCCATATATAATTCCGACGCCATGCACATATACATACATACATACATACATACATATATACATACATACATACATACATACATATATACATACATACATAAATACACACACACACACACACACACACACACACACATATATAAATCTGAGCCAATTCCAACATACTAAACAGTATATGGTTAGTCAAAAAACATATCCCATGAACCTCATGCACCCAAAACCTGACATTTCTACTAAAGGGCCATGGAAAAATAAAACAAACCCCATAAAACCCACAACGGACCTCTAAATATAGTCAGATCCCCAACCTACTCCATGTATGGAAGTTTTATTGCATGCACCTAGCATGAAGCCTGACTACCTGAAGTCTAACATCCCTATAGATATACACCATATACTAGTCACTAAACCCACTATTAGGTCCCACTATCTCTTACACAACCTCTACGTACAACTAAATCTTATAAACTATCTCCTAGTACCACTCCTGTTATGACCTCATATGCCTGAGTCTGTCCCAGTCCTTGACTACTAGCTATCCAAGAAGGTCTCCTACATAACCTCTTGAGATTCCCAACCTGGCCGCATGCTTGGCACTCCTTCGGTGCCTAATCACACTATGTCTGCACATGTCCCAACTACCCACATTGGAATCACACCATAGAAGATGCACTTATTGGTGGTATGATCAAGTCTTTTGCCTAATCACCTTGCTAAAACTCATCTCATCCTCACTTCCTACCACCTGAAGCATCGCCACTAAAATCATCTAAATCCATCACCTGACTCGAATATGAACAATCCATCAAATTTCCCTTGGATATCAGTGCATGATTCACCACATCTAAGAATGAGTTCAACCTGAATATTTTTACCTAAACCCTAATGGAGTGCCATAAACCATCCTTGAAATGTCTTACCCTCACAATGTCATCACCCACAATACTGGGTGAAAACAAGACAATTCGGTGAAAGTAGTTGAATAGTCCATGATATACATGTTTCCCTACTGTAGGCTTAAGAACTCTTGATCTCTCTCCACCCTCAGAATATTTGGGAAGAAGTGATCAAAAAACCTGAACTCAAAGTCCTTCCAGACTAGTCCCTATAGTCTTAATGACTATACCTTTATGTCCCACCATTTCTTTTCCGGTCCTATGAGCATATATGTCTCCAAATTTACCCTCCATACTGGGGGTGTCTCAAGCCACTTGAAGATGGTCTACACTGAATCGATCCATTTTTATGCAACCTGTGGTCCACCCTCAGCCTGAAATAGTAGTGTGTTCTACGACTAGAACTTCTGATTTAGGTATTCCATAGAAAGATCCACTTCCTGAGCTCCCCTTTTGATGCCTTGGATGACACATACCAGGTTTTCCCAGAGCTTCTCGTCAATCCATGACCCAAAAGTTTTCATATAATGTGGTTATATGACATGTACCTGAACCTATACCTATATATCATGATCTTTCCAACCCTTTGGGGGCCTCATCTCAACCCTCAGGGGCATCAACCTGTGCACGCTCATACGACACCAAATCACTACCCACCTGACACTCCATGAGAAGCCTTCTAGGTTTAAACCTACTGAATACCAATAACATTTCCAAAAAAACATATATATATATATATAATGGATATAGGGAAATCAGTAATAGAAAACACAATATCACTACCCTTACACTCCGCCATTGCAACCATGTCTCACAACATCTGACCTCTTGGACCCTTACCTTCCCATATCAGAGTTAGTTATCACATATAAATATGGATTCATGGCCCCTCACCTACCCACATCAGAGTTAGGAATCACATATCAATCCGAGGTAGCTGATTAAGATTCCACCAAAGAGAAGCTATGAAAGAAAACACTATTTAGCTTCCTTTATTGACATTTTAAATAGATCACCCCTAATTACCATCCCTACCTTCTCCTATCAGAGCTAATCTCACATATATATATCAAATGCATATAAAATCACATACAAATTTCATCAGAACCACATTCTGGGGTTGGATGAGTAGAATTACACCAAAGAAGGCTAAGTAAAAAAAAAACTATTTAGATTTCTTTATTGACACTTTAAACAACTCGACCCCTCTTAGAAAAATATAGGTTCCCATTTAAAATCAAAAATAATTTATTCATAGGAACACACACACACACACATCAAATACTACATGCCTATCAAAAAAGCATAAACAAATCTACCTTGCCATACTGGGTCAAAGGTCTATATCTCCTCCCTTGCCATAATAGGCCAAGGGTCACATATCAAAATAGATAACAATCACACCCAAGTGCACCAATAGAGGTGGAAATCATATCAACTATAAAAGAGAAAATAAGAACAACAATTTCTCACCCTTGATAACTTGGTTTGTCCCCTGTGCATGGAGCATCAGGCACCCAAACATGAGCTTTGTACCTAGTTTCAAAAACCTCCTAATCCCTGGTCTACCAAAACAAAAACATTAAGACCAAATGAAAATAAAATCATTTGATATCACTATTATCCATCTGAATGCTACTACTAATTCCCTATCATGAATGGATATGATACCACTTATAGCACCACAGACTAGTTTTCCATGAAAATAGTGCTCCACGTCACATGGCCACTAGGCCTTACGCATGCCTCCCCGTACGCCAAAGTCTATCGACTAGCAGTGAGGGTGTAAATAGGTGATAATGGGGATATTATAACCTATGGTGGAAATAAAAATAATGGTATATATAAATATAGTAGTGGAAGAAAGACCATAAAATTATGGGACCAATAACCCACCATAATGGAAGCAATATCATACAATACAGGAAGCATAAAAAACAACAATGGAAATGAATAAATTATCCAAACATAAAATTTATAGAAACATACATATAAGTCATTTTTCACAAGATAATAGATAAAAAGGGATGCCTATGGCCAACCTCAGTACATACATATATAGGCGTGCTTATATAAAAAGGAAACAAAAGTATACTCTAGCTGATACAGGAACCCAAGTCTTTGCCATCCATTCTATGCTAAGTAGTACAACTCAATCACTAAGGTCTAGCTCCTAATCTTGAAACTTTACTTGATCATATAATCATAAAGTCTATATGTGTCCCAAAGGGCCTATGTAGGGTGTGAGAATAATCTTAGTAGGCCACCACCAACATGTGCCTAACTTACATCTATGATAAAGTAGGAGTATATAAATATAAAATAAAATAGTACATGCACATAATATAAATAACCTACTTCCCTTGTGATCAATAGCCATAAGGAAGTAGTTACCTAATTCGACCATTTCTAGTATAATAGTAGTGGAGATGATCCTTAGAATAAAGCCCAAGGAATCCCCTAAAAAAAATTATCCCAGGTGAAACCTTAGGTTCCACCCCTAAAAGAGTCACCCAAAACCTCATTCCATCAATCAAATAACAGATGTCCCAAAGCCATGACCAATAAAGTACTCGGTCCCATGGACCTCATCTTAGAAGAATCCCCATCAGCTCGAAGGATGATGTCTGAGGCACAATGATATCTGTCCTCTAAATAATAACACTATCAGTTCAATATATTATGTCTTGAGGAATGGTGATATACATCCTCCAAAATAATCTCACCATAATGGCCTCAATATACAGTGAGCCTTAGCCCCCAATCGGTGGTCTCAACACCATCAACTGATGGATCCTCACCATACCCATGAATTTTTATGATGAGAACCTCCAACCATACTGATGATTGACACCATCCTAAGTCACATATAATGGGGGACTCTACCCACATGAGTGGTCAAAAACACCTCATTATTTGAGTCTTATCTGTGTGCACATGACTCCAACGCTGCATCGACCAATCACAGTGAGTAGAAATCACCAACAAAGTACCTAAGCCACATCATCTTAGCACCTCATTCCCCTATGAACATGTCAATCATCCTGATAGTAAACACCATCGAATATCGCACGGGCCATGCCCGTAACCTGATGACCTCATCGCCTCAATCTGATGGCCATTCCTCCCAACCTATGATCAACATCACCCATATAACCCAGGCCAAGCCTAACCTAATGAACAATGTTTCCTCAAGCTAGATGGTCAATGCCATCTCAATCCTCGGGCCATTCCCACCACATTCCCATGGTACCATTGCAAGAAATATATATATATATATATATATATATAATTCAATGTAATTTAATGAAGAAAAACTACCTCATCCTAAATATCTCAAGGTTTGAATCCTCTCACTAGGCTCGTACCATTGTACTTAGGTGGAGTTTTCCCATGGGAATCTCCAATGACCAATTAATTAATTTAAAATCAGGTCATTAATTAAGTAGGGTATCACTCAGAATACCCAATAGAACTTCAAGAAAACACCCACAAAACATGAGCGAAATCAAATAGAAATCTAGGAACCACCTACCCAATGTTGGTAGATGTCCAGTCATCTAATATCAGCTTCTAACTCGAGCCTATTTGGAAGAAATATGCATTTTAGATGAACAAATTGAAAATAAGGTAAAACAACTTACATCGATTTATCACTCCGTATGGAGTGAGAAAATAGGAAAAGATGGAAGAGGATCGAAGGCCTTACCGATGTAGTTCCAATGAGACTGATGAATATTTTTTTGGAGCTCATATAAGGAAATGAGACCAAAGCCTTAGGAGGAAGAGAAGGAGAGTTCTCCTCTGCTGTGTGCATAGGTGGAGAAGGAAAAAGGGGAAGGAAAACATAAATAAAGGGAGGGGAATTTTTTTAAATTATCCACTTTAAGTGGCCCACATGGTTTGGCCACATGTTTTGGCTATTCGTGCACCAACCATATGACTCCCACTTCTTAAGAACCACACATGCATGGTCGGCCCACAAAATTTAAAAAATCATGCAGAAACCATGCATGAGCCTATACTACAAAAATGAAGACTTGGCCGCATGTCCATTCTAACCCTATTGTATGGTTTTTCAAACCATGACCAGAGCCAAAGTAGGTCCTTACAGTTTCTCCTGAGAGGCCACACAGTTTTCCAAAACCATGCGCCTCAGTCTATACTTTACCAAAACTTGGTTTTTGGCCTCTAATGCACCCAAAACCCACTCAAAACTCTTAGGAACTTGTTGAGAATATAAAACCATATAGAAACAAGGCCTTGGGTCAAGGAAACTCTAATTATTAGGTTTCAATAATCAATAAATAAGTTTGTTTGACCACCAAACTCTAAAAATTCAAATGGGTTGAGGATTTCAACCTGCTCAAAAAACTAGAGATGTTACAACTAAAAATATGATTTCAAATATTAAAGTATATTTTAAGATTAAAAAAAAATATGAATAAAAATATTTTCCATGTAAAAACTAATATAATTTAAGGGATTTTGGTTCTTATGAATATAAAATTCAAAAACCAGACTACAAATGTCAAATACCATGGTCTAAAAAAATGGTAAAGAAAATGGATTTCATTTTTTCCATAACCTAAAGTCCAAGACCTATGTTTATAAATTAATAAACAATTTCCCTATATTTTATATAAATTCACACCCATACTACCATTATTATCCACTCTAAAATCATTGAACATGGTTTTTCTCACATTTTACTTTTCAAGAATCTTTGGTAAGAGAGTTAGGAAAATAAGGGTTTCAAACTCTATCCCAATTTATCTTTTAAATCCATTACTAAGAGTTTTTATCAAGATACTTATTGAGTTAAGGGACAACAAAAAATTTATTTAAATTTATCTTTCAAGAGAAAAAAATATAAGGAACTAATGAGTTCATTCTAAAGCCTTGGTAAGGGACATAAAAAGGTAAGGGTTTCCATACCTTTATCTTTATTGAATTTCACAGGTCCAATTGGATCAATAAGAGGGGGGGGGGTGAATTTGTGTTCCTATTTTTCATTTTAGGAGTCACCCATTTTAAATCAACCTACATTAATGTTTAAGTTCATGATATAAACTAAAAAAATTATCTCACACTTTCTCACATTCATGCACATGAAATCAAAAAATAAGAACACAAGGATTTATAAGGTTCTATGATTGGTTAGAATCCTAAATCACAAATTAACCACTATAGATGCAAGAAGTTACAACAAAGACACTCACATTTTGATCAACATAAAGTCCCACTATATTACTTTTCCACATGTCTTGTTGTGCACCCAAATAAAAACTCATTCAATATAATAATTTTTAATACAAATAAATAAATATAACCTTATACTTTAGGTTGATTATGTAACACTTGATATGATTTTCCTACATGAATAGACTGAATAAATAGGAATGATTGTGTATAAATTAGATTTTGTATATAGATATCTTCTTCAACACATGAACACATATCTTACTCAACATTATAGAACTTTACACAAACTAGTTCTTCTTAGTACTTCAAATACTCAAGCACACAACATGTATCTTTCTCCATGAACGATTCCCAACTTCGAATCTTCTTCTTCTCTCTTCAATATAGTAAATTATTGAGTTCTAATAATTATATCACATAATTTTCATGATCTATATCAATATTCTCATCTTAGTATTCATTATTCACTTCCTGCATCTTTATATTCGCAAAATGATGTCATGAATAATGTTAGTTTCCAAAAGGGAATTTTGGAAACTCCTTGACCTTCACCAAAAAAAATGACATCATCATTTTAATTAATCAATGATATTCCTGATTTATTTCTTATTCAAACTCAATTGAATTCATGATAAAATCCTTTTTCTGAATTTCTTAAAGAATCTGGATTTTTCTCTCTCCCCTTTATGTGACACAAAATATAAATTTTTTTACTTCCATGAAATTTTAAACATATTTTTTTAAAATCTTCTTTTAAATTCTTTCACAATATCATGTGACATGGAAGATTTATCTTGTGGCATGGAATTGATATTTAATTCCTTTAATCTTAGATTGAATCATGATCCTCAAAACTGATCATGATATCTAACCCATGAAGTTCATAGTAACAAAATCATCACATTTTATTCTTCCCTTCAGAATATTTGAATTTTATAAACTTAGTTTTTTTATAAAGAAAAATATCTTACACAGTGGATAATTATCATACACAAACAAATTATCTTACACAAGACAATTATCTTACATGATCAAACTTCTTACATGAGATAAAATATATTACAAGGGCTCCAAATTATTATGTGATTGACCATAATATCTTACATACTAATCAAATTCACATTCACAAACATGAATTCAAACACTCATTTACAAATTCATACAATGATAAAAAAGTCATATGTGACTCAGATAGAAAAAGTTATATATCAGGACTTCCAAAGTTGTACACTGAAGTCATAATCCAAAGTCTTATGAGACCCTCTATATCATAAGACATATAAATTAATATTATTTGATTAAACTCCAAAAAACAAAATTTATTTGTAAATTTAGAGTTTCTTCAAACCAACTCAAAGCCTTCTCAAACTTCTCAAAGCTTAATCCAAGGCATTTTTACACTAATTTCAATAACCTCAATTTACCTAGGATGGTTTATCTAGTACTTAATATCTTTTTACATTCATTTTTTCATCTTTAAACTTATTTAATAAAAACTTATGAAAGTGGTACATAACAATCATAAGTTCTCCACACTTGTTATAGACAGTTCCCTATGATCCATCAACACTTTTTATTTCTCCATAATGATCAAATCTATAATTATCACATAAAAAATTATAGATTCATATTGAAACTATCTAAGTGTCCTAAATCTTACCACACAAGAACACTAATCTACAACCTTAAAACGTCCTTTTTCCATATATCATAGAAACACCTTTATTATCTCAACACACTTTGACTTTAATTCTCATAGAATTATTTAAAATTAATTGTTTCCTCTGGAATTAGGGACGATCTCTTTGATTTAAGATTCAAACATTCCAAGAGGTTTCTAACGGGTTTGTTCGTAGAACCAAAAACATCCAATGATTCCATATCCATTTGGACCTACTTTCCAAAGGTAGGTGCTCATTAGTTGTGAACTGATGAGACTTAAGAATTTTCATTGGTCGAGAGGATGGGAGGTCAGACTCATCACACCTTTTTGAGGGGAATTATTGTCTACTCCGGGACTCTCTTTATATATTTAAGTTATGTTTGTGAATCCTTATTACATTACCAAGTATGAAAATGAGATTTTCCTTAGATCTGACAATCAATGATTAATATGTATGAGATTTAGAGAATATTTTATATGTATTTGAGGTTCTTCATAAATAGAGAATCATATGTATTTTTTTAGAGATTCTTAGTCAATGGTATCATTTAATAAATTATATAAAAGTATCTTGGTCATTATGATGACCATACTGGTTTTAAAGCCACTCAGTGGGGCACTTGAAGTTTATTGTCATTCAGAAGGACATGAATTATTTCATAGTTGGGATCGTACCTGCAGATGGGCTACCTACGCATCCTTTGTTTTTAGAAAAGGAATCAGAACCCATGTATTTTTAGTAAAGAAGTATGGGGTTTATTCATGATTTATGGCTCAAAGAAAGATGTAATAATTACTTTTACACTCTAAGCTCACGTGAGTCATACTCGGTGTGAGAAACAAGAGGTATTGGTAAAACCAGACAATTGTTCCATCATAAGAAATGATGTGGGGCTTATGTATGTATGACTGCCCAAAATAGATGAAGATTGGGTTTTAATTTAGGGAAGAAACCCAGGAACAAGGTTTATAAAGGTATATGTGCTTTATAGAGATTTGGATACTCTAACTTGGGGTTAATCTTGAGGAAGGTGCCCAAATTAGGAAGGGAATTATGATTGAATTTTACTTCTGAAAAGGAATCCCAAGTCAAAAGTAAATTAAGACTGGTTAAGAGAAATTATGACTGGGGATTATTCTTAAAGAAGAGGCCCAAGTTAAAGGGAATTATGACTGGGGATTATTCCTAAAAAGGATGCCCAGGTTAGGAGACTTGGGGCTTATTCCTAAGGAGGATACCCAAATTAAGAGAACTTGGATTGGGGCTTACTCCTAAAAAGGAGGCCCAGGTTAAGGATTCTCTCATCTTAAAGGATAAGGTTGAATGAATGAAATATCTAACCTTAGTGACATAAAGATATGTAAATCACTAGGTTTTAAGAGATGTTTCACAGAATCCCTTTTCAGATAAGGAATCCAACAAGGAAATCATGCCATGAATGGATTTGGAAAGAGTTCTGAAGGATTAATCTTGAAGAAGATAGGTGGATAGACATAAGATAGGTGAAGTAGGCAGGAAGGGGAACCCAAAAAGAATGTGGCTCGCAAGTTCTGCGTGGGAATACAAGTCATGGTTGCGCAAGTATACTTGCACGACACATGAGTACTTACACGACAGTCAACCCTTAAGGTAATACTTGGGTGAGACTTGGCTCAAGCCTTTAGTATTATCCCTAGGGGCTTCTAGAAGAGGGGAGCATAAGTTCTGTTGAAGGGGTAAGGCGACACACAAGTGTGGCCATTTCCCTTAAGGGTTGGCCACTTAGGCACAAAAGTGTTGATGAGTTTCAACACTTAGACCTTCCTCTCCCTCTTTAGATCTTCCGTTCTAGGTAAGAAACTACCTTAGAAGTGTTTGGAATCTTTGAGAAGAGACTAGGGCGCCGGGAGTTCAAATATGAGTTTCTGGAATTTTTCATCCCCGAAATGGGGGGCCCACATGGGGTATTTATAGGCTGGAGAAGACCCTAGGAGAAATTCAAAGAGGGAGCGCAAGTCACCTGTGCGACCAATGGGCGGCGCGCAAGTATACTTGCGTGACCTTGGTGGAACTTGCACGACTCAAGTGCATTTGAACCTTTGATCATGCCTTTGTCAATTTTTGATGTTTCTTCAAAGGATGAATCACTTTGGGTTCAAGGTATTTCCCCTTTTCAATTCGTTAGACTCTGTGACGGAAAAGAGCATTAGAAAAAGTCCCCCCTCAGATTTGGATCTGAAAGAAATGAGGATGTAACTCTGAGGAAATAATAAAACCAAGGAAACTTCGGCGCGCAAGTGTTGAGTGCGCAGATGGCGTCGCGCAAGTGCGAGTCGCGTAGGCCTCAGCATAGCTGGTTGCGTGTGCTGGCTTTAGGCACACAGGGTTGAGACCTGGCCTATATATATGCGGCCATTTCTCACGCAAAGCACCGAATTTCAGAATTTCGAGCTCTCGCTGCGCAATTTACCTTCACCACACAAGTTTCTCTGTTTTCCTCTATTTCTTCTCTATCACGCTACTGTCAAGGTATTTGGACTTTCACGGTGATACTTGCACGCCAAAAACTTGTACGGCACATCCATACTTGTGCGACACATCCGTACTTGCACGCCAAAATTAGACTTGCGCGCCTTAATTCCTTTACCATTTTCTCAAATTTCTTCACAAATTTTATAAAAAATCAACCCATTTAAGAGTTAATTTATTCAAATTTTGTGTAGATTCAATGGCTCTCAAGAGAATCAGAACGGCTGATGAACTGGCTAGCAAGTGAATTGATGATATGATGAGCATCATTGGCCATGATTACTATACTGTATGCGATAGCACTCTCCTGGATTTGGCCAAGTACCTGAAGAAGTATCATCTTGATTTACCACAAAGCATTTATCCTCCTTTGTATGGATATGGTCATCTGTGAGAAGTTACCATTCCAGAGGCAAAGAACTATCTCCCAATTTCTTGGTTTCAGAATTACACCAATTTTGCTTCAGCAAATATCTCATGTGGAGGAGCATTTATAAATGATGGAACAGTGGAGAAGGCTCATATGATGCATCATAGCCCTTGTACATTGGATCTGAAACCTCACAAGCCCGAGCTGCAACCAAATTGTTATCCTTCAATCTTCCAAAATTCTCAGATGGATCAATCCAAAGGATGAAAGAAGAGCTGGGACTTCCGTCCTGAAGGAGGTGTGAAGCCAACTTGGATGTGGGCATACTGGGTACGACAAACCTGTACAGATTTTATCAAGGATTTGAAAGGAGTTGCGATATATGAAGCCGTCTGGGCTGGGAAAACATATGTTTATAGGCATGATAACTTCATGCCGGAGATACTCAGCCATTGGAGCCCAGAAACTAATTCTTTCCATCTGACTCATGGAGAAGTATGCATCAGTCTATGGGATGTCCACAATATCTCAGGGGCTCCAATTTTGGGTGATATGTATGATGAATTCATCCCTCCCAAGGTGACTTGGAATTATTCGGAGAAGACCCCGACTTTGGCTCGGGAATTATTGAAAATCTTCCATAATCTCAAGAGTTCAGAGACCTCCTTGACTCATTCTAGAAATAATATTCATCCAGAGGAGTGGATGAATATGTTTCTTATCGATAAGCAGGACAAGGAGTCGAAGGAAAAGGGATCGAAGGAGAAGGGATCCAAGAAGAAGGGGCCCAAGGAGAAAAGGCCCACCCGTTCTACCACCTGCCCCAAGACAGAGAAGAGGGGTGCTCCTGGCACATTCTGGCCGACCCTAGAAGAAGGAGAATTTGAGAAGTGGGGATACGAAGTGAATCAGATAATCCCAAATAAGACTCTTCTGGCGGGCTTCTTGGCCTTGTGGCTCAGTGTTTATCTTTTTCTAGTCAGGGACTCGAAGGGAGGCATCAGGCTAGGGACCTTCGTTATTGTAGCTAAATTGACTGAGGGGAAAATGGTTGGGTTGGATACCCCCATTTTAGCAAAGATTAACAGGATCTTACTCCATGTCTTCATGGTTAAGTCTCCTTTGAGAATAGTGGGACCATTCCAAGTTTTATGGGGATGGATCACCACTCACTTCAGGACGTATAATGTACAAAACAGAGTACAGATTCCCGGAAGTTCTTTCAGGCCATCAGTGCAGGCATTCTCTAGAATTGCTCCACTAGATCTCAATTCCTATGACATGAAGGTGAGGTTGATCATGTATAAGGAATTTAATTTCTTTCCTTATGTAAATCCACAAAATGGGCGGTTTGTTGATGATGGAACAACCAGTCTGGAATTAAGGGAATACATACTAGCCTGCAGAGATGGTGTGCTGGTCACCAGGATTGATGGAGAGATTATATGCGAGGCCTATGTTCCATATAGATTTGCACGCCAATTCAAGTGTTTTTAGCAGACTTTTGTATCTCCCCCTGTGCATGTCAGGTTAGAGCAACATCTGATGGTCGCCCGAAAACTATGGTTGCTGACATCTAGGGAGAAGACTGGGGCAATGTTTGATCTACCAATCGATAAAGCGGCAAATAACTTGACCACATGGTATGTTGAGAACTAGATAGAATCATACCCTAGAGGGGTGCTGAATAACCCGTTTTATTAAGTGGGGAAAAGGAAGAGAACTGTATAGAAAGAAACCCTTCCTCAGGAAGGTGACGCTTCCCCACCTGAAGCTGATTCGCCAGATTCCTCATCTAGGACTGACTCACTGGATTCCCAAGATGGGGATGATGAGGCACAACAAGCGGCAAAGCGGCCACGTGCCCGATATAATCCTCCAGTTAGAATCAAAAGACCCACTCCATAAACTCCTAGTGAGTTACTTCATTGTGACAATTTAACCACCATTACTTTATAGAGCAATAAGTCTTATTTTATTATTCTCTATCTGTAGTTGCGGGAGCTGGGAAGAAGCTGAAGTCCAAGATTGTAGGACCTTCCTCATAGACTTTTGGTACACATACTGAATATCTACAACCATAGACTGTTCAGACATGGCAGAGTTTATAATGTGGTGCCGAAATGGCCTATCTAGATTTGTGCGAGGGGCTACACATCCCTGGAATAGGGAATCTTCTGGCTTCTACAGATATCCATTACAAGGATAACACCAATGAAGTGCGGGCTTATATTAGAGAGCTGGAAATGTTCATATATGCCACTGATGATTCCATTCCTGTCACCAAGGGGGTGAAGGAAATGATTGATCGTGGTGCCACTGAGGGGAATGGTGGTTCTGGAGATGAGGAGTGGCATGATTACGTGGATCCTGAAGATGTAAGTTTCTTTCCTTATTTGATTTGCAACTTGATTTCAGTCAAAGCTTTTTTATTCAAGGAAATTATTTTCTTCATCCTGCAGCTTGCAAAGAAAAGAACTACTGAGGTTCCTTCACCACAGTATAGCCCTGGTGGTACTGCCATCGGGGCTGCTGCTGAATCTCCTCGCGAGTCAGGTGAGATATCTCCAGGATAGCAAGCCATGGATGAGGAGTTGGATATGGCTTTCCATTCTCCAATTCAAGTGCCTATAAGGGAGACATCCGACACTCCCAAAAATCCAAAGAAGCAAAATCATCGAAGGAGGAAGTCCATAGCTAAACGCTTCATTAGTAGTGGTAAGTCCTTCGGATAATCATGAATCTTAACCCATGAAAAGATTTCTCATTTTCCTTGGGATTGTAGGGTCTTCTTCAATTTCACCTTTGAGGGAGAGGATTGAACTTCCTCTAAGAACAACAGAGGGTGCTGGTGAACAATCACAAGTTCAGGATAACTTGGCTACTCCTGGAGAAGAGCCAACATCTGTTCCCAGTATCCCTCCTGTTGCTATTGCAAGGAGAGAAGAACTTGCTTCTGGTAAGCTAACAACACTTCATAAAATGTTGAATGAAACATCAACTAATTTCCATTCTGTGATACTTTAGGTTCAACCCCTGCATTAGATCTTTTGGCGGCCATTGCAACTGACGCTGCTATTTTATCTGAAGATGCTATTCCGGTTCAGAGACCGTCGGATGAAGGTCACCAAGAAGAAATAACAAATGCTCCCACTGGTGAGGTTAACCAGGATTCAGAGATTACATTGGATGAAATGATGGGACTTGGTGCATCTTTTGAAGATTTTTTAGATCATGTTAACTTACCATGTAATTTAGAAGATTATGGACATGAGTGTTATCCTTTGTCATATTAAAAATAATTTCTTATTACATGTCTAATCATGATCGATTAAAATATGAAGCTCTATCTGAGCAAGCTGCTGAACTACCAATGCCTGAAGGGGGTACAGAAAACCCTACTATTGCAGAGATATTAGCGCAAGTGGAGATGAACCCTGTAGAACTTCCTTAAACTCACCCTGAAAATTCTGTTTAAGCTAGGAAAGACGGAGAGGAGCCTTCTCAAGTTACTAATCTACCATTGGGTAAGGGATAACAATATTTTCGACTATACTTAATTTGAAAGATATCCAATTAACTTTTTTTTATCCTTTGAAACTAACCAAATATTTCAATTGATTATGCAAGACCATCAATTTTAGTGGCTAGATCTGGAGGTGAAGCCTCAGACTCCTCCCCAATAGGAATTGAAAGTGAAGAAGCACAGGTCAGGGGGGAGGAGCAGAATAGGGCACTTCCCTAAGTGCATTAATCCCGGATTATATTCCCCCCATGACAGTGATGCTGAGTCGGATCCAGAAGTACAAAAGGCGCTCCAATTTTCACGACGCAAGGCATGGAAAAATATATGGAAAATCATATCTGAAGTGCCTCTTTAAGAGCTATCATCAAAGATCCCGTGACTTTCATCCCTGTTTGTTATGCTGGGACTTGGTGGTTTTGGATATCAAAAGATCCATGCCATGGTAAAACAAGTCATCTTAAGGAGGGAGGAGCAAAAGTGCTGTGAAGATCTGACCAGGGTGAAGCTGTCAGCCAATATCAGTGAATTTGAGGCTACAGTATCCCGAGCTGAGGCTGACTATGCTGCCAAGATGAAGGAGCTGAAGCATAAGATCAAAGATAAATTCATCCAGTAGATGCACCTTCAGCAACAGTTAGATACTATTACTGGGGAACTTGACCAACTCAATAATTCATTGGAGGGAGCTCAAGAAAATGGGATGAAAGCCATTGCAGATGCCAAGAAATCACTCCATCAGACTGAAAAGAGTGAAGTTGGTTGAGTGCATGAGCTTCAAGTGGCTGCTGATGAAGCTCAGGATGCTGTACATCAAGTGAAGACTTATGTTGACAGCCTTTTGTAATTCCTGGAAAAGAGAAGAGAATCCAGTCTGTGGATGTCCTTCTAATTCTTGTGCATCAAATGGAAAAATTCTTTCATTTCCAATCATATGTGCACGCATTTTCCCGCTACCCTCTTTAGATTTTTACCTAAGCCAATGGGCCTAGTAAGCATAGTTTGACTTTTTCTAGGATTATTATAAATAACCCTACAAAATTTGAATCTTTTAATTGCTCAATATTACCTAAATCATGAAAAATGTATGTTTAGTGAGATGGAACTTTACTTTTGTTCAGAGTTCCCTTGTCTTTTGTGGGCAGTTTAAAGTCATGCACGTCGGACATAAAAAAGGCTAATGTTTAAGGTCGAAACATCTTTGACCGAAATTGATTAAAATTGACTCAATTCCTTGAAAATTTATCTGAAAACATATTACCACACTCAAGTATGAGGGAAAATATGTAAAATATGACTTAAGAAATTTTGAATATAAGGGATGACATGAAAAAGGGCTAAAAGGAATTAAAAGAAGTAGTTTCCAAGAATGAAGTTACTACTATTTAACAAACCCGTTAGGGGGTTGAATTATGCAGGGCCACCTAAGTTCATTGGCTGCATAGTCAAATAATAGTATCTTTTAGTTGACAAGTCTGTTATGTAGACTGTTTATGCAAGGCCGCCTAAGGGCACGTGCTACATAGTCAGGCAAAAGAACTCTCAGAAATTTACTTTTCTACTGCTAAAAAGCTAGTGAAAGTTTATGAGGATTCAAATTTTCCAAAGCATAGAGTTTGCTGTATGGAGAGAGGTACTTGAATATGGAAAAGACATTTCCAAAAAAGATTGTCTAAGAACTGGATGAATGTTACTCCTACGAAGGTATGACCCAAACGTAGGGAAGGGTAATATAAACCATATACTTGAATACTTTCAAATCATGAAAACGAGTATGTGACAGATATGTCAAGGATAGCCATTTTTTGCGGATCCCTATATAATGTCATTAAGACAACTAAGGACAAAAGAAATTTTCTTCCCAAGAATGAAGTTACCACTATTTGAAAAACCCGTTAGGGGGTTGAATTATGCAGGGCCGCCTAAGGGCATTGTCTGCATAGTCAAATAATAACATCTTTTGGCTGACACGTCTTTTATGTAGACTGTTTATGCAAGGCCGCCTAAGGGCACATGCTGCATGGTCAGGCAAAAGAACTCTCAGAATTTGTACATTTTGTGACCAGAAGTCAAGAAAAGGGTTATGAAGGTCTAAAAATATTTAAGGTTAGAATTATGACACGTAAAAATGGGTATTGTCCAATGTATGTAGAGATACACAAATCAATGCTAACCATAATCATGTTGTGGCTGGGTCCTGAATTGAAATGTTGGACTTCACTACATATCCCATAAGGATGGGAATCAAGCCATATGTAGTTCTTGAAATACAGTTTAACGTTGTGTGGGATGAAAGTTTGGGAAATCTTAGTTTAGGGTCATAGAACTCAGACCATAATAATGAATACACAGTGTGTGTTTTCACAGGGACTTTTCAGCCAGGGGACTGAAAGTAAAATTTGGGGTTAGGCCCAAATACTTGGGGATATATTCTAGGGATACTCGAACGTTCCTACGTATCCCATAAGGATGGGAATCAAACCACACGTAGTTCTAGAAATACCCTCTGTACATATTGGTGCAATGATGGTTTGACCCAATATAAAAGGTTCAGGCATTGCCATGTATGCACATAGTCTTTAGAATATAATATGATTGGAGATCAATGTAAATAATGATTCCCTCTCAGGTGAGGGTATCAAAGAATGTTGTAGTTTATTATTGTACTGGACAAAAGTGCTGTATAGTTTAACATCATGTAGCAAGGATAAAGGTGAAACAATGTGAATAGATTAGTTTTGGGCTTGAACCTCAAGAGGTTGCCTACGTACCCAGCCTAGAAGGAAAGGATCAAAGTCCGCGTAGTTCAATTAAAGAATTAATTAATGATCAAGTTATTCTTGGGGACAACGACCTAAAAAAATGATGTTGGGACTTAAGCATGGTTAGAGACCCAGAGAGGGTGTTATGGTTGAATTTTACTCTAAGATCACATGAGTCATACTCAGTGTGAGAAACAAGAGGTAGAAACAACCCTAACGATGCACAATTTAATGTCATGTAGGACATATGAAGGGACTATGTAGTTTAAAGTCTTGCAGTGAGGACTATTGGTGCTGCACAGTTTATTGTCATGAAGCCGGGACAAAATACAGTTTAACGTCATGTAGGAAAAATATAGGGACATAGTTTAACATCATATTGGAAAAAAGGGTGATGTACAGTTTAGCGTCCTGTAGCTAAGACGATGAGGACAATACATTTTAACGTCATGTTGGACGAAAGGGGGACTGTGCAGTTTAATTTCATGCAGTGAGGAAAAAAGAGGACACAGTTTAATGTCATGTTAGACATATTAGGGATTTTCCACAGTTTAACGTCATGTCGGATGAAAGGGATGCCAATAGTTTAAGGTCGTATGCATAGACCGTTGGTTATGCAGTTTAACGTCTTGCTGGACATAAGGGACTTCTGTATAGTTTAGTGTCATGTAGTTAGGACGTCACAGTTTAACGTCATGTTGGATATGAGTTCCAATAGTTTAAGGTCATATGCATGGAACGTTGTTGTATTTTGTGTTTATATAAAATACTTCTTCATAAATATGGCATTGGTTGGAGTAGTGATGAGTTATCCATCCATTGAGATTAAAGAATAAGCTCCATTGGAGTAGACCTTATGTATTGAATAAGGTCCTTCCCATTTTGGCTCCAGCTTGGGAGGTTTCTTTCCTGGTATCATTGGAGTTCTAAGAAATAATACCAATTTTCCATGAATGAATGAATGAAGATGAACTTTTTTATTGAAATCTCATTCAATTCGATTCTGATAGACTTCTAAGTGGTGTAGGGTGCAAAATATTTTCTCATCTAGCCGTTCCAATTCATCCAATTGCTTTTGAGATTGCTCATCTATAGATGATTGATCACAAATGGCTACTCTGAGCGAGGGTAATTGAACCTCAATGGGAAAGACTACTTCCGTTCCATATACCAATTAATATGGAGTTGACCATGTTGCAATGCGGGTGGTAGTTCGATAAGCCCATAAAGCATGAAAAATTTTATCAGACCATGATTTATTATCTTTATCCACCATATTTTGCAGTATGTTTGAAAGAATCTTATTGAAAGCTTCTATCTGGCCATTGGTTGCTGCATGATACTGAGAGGAATGATTGGATTTAATGTTGTATCCTTGATACAACTTCCTCACCTCAGATGAACAGAAGTTGGTGCCATTGTCCGTCAATATGGTATGAGGGACACCAAATCTGGTAATGATATTAGAATTTATGAAGCTAACAATGCATTTAGAACTAACTTCTTTGAGAGGTATTGATTCTTCCCATTTGGAAAAGAAGTCAGTAGCAGTAAGAATATACTTCAACTGCTTGGATGTAGCTGAAGGATAAGGTCATACTATATCCATTCCCCATGTGGCAAATGGCCATGGGTATTTAGCTATATGAAGAAACTCTGGGGGTTGATGAATGAAGTTGGAATGTACTTGGCAAGAATGACACTTCTTTGTGAAATCAACACAATCTTGTATCATTGAAGGACAAAAATATCCAAGCCTTCGAATTTGATCAGATAGTCTGTGTCCAGACTGATGGGCACCACAGACTCCTGCATGCAATTATTTCATGACAGCCATTGTCTCTTAACCATCAATGCATCTTAAGAGAACTCCATCAAAAAACCTTTTTTATAGAACTTTCTCTAAGTGATCTGGGCTATCATAAAGAGTGAAATTGACCACACGTCTCTGAACTTGTTCTTTCCCGGCTTTATCAGGTGGAAGTGTTCCATTTTAAAGGTATTCCCTGATAGGTGTCATCCATCCTATAGTATGACCATATGGTTCAGATATGGGACTAATTTCATTGATTTCCTTTGTTCTAGATTGAACATAAGGTGAAATTGTACGATGGTGGGAAATACTGATGGTTGTCTCGTCCCGATTTGGATCTACCAGAGTTATGTCTATATTAGCCAGTGAATCAGCTTGGGCATTTTGTGATATCGGGATATAAGAAAATGTCAGTTCCGTAGGAAATTCCGCCATTAAGTCTCTGACGTAATCATACAAAGGAATTAGTTCTTCTTTTCTGATTGTATAATCCCCATTGACTTGTTTGATTACCAGGTTTGAATCACCTTTCATCTTTAAGTGATTCACTTGTGCTTGAAGTGCCAACTCCAAACCTGCGATGAGAGCTTGGTATTCTGCTTCATTATTTGTACCACCTCCCAACAATGAGAAGGAATAAGGTAGCACTGCCTTTTCTAGGGAAATGAGTACAATTCCTAACCCAACTTTGTTGAATTTAGGATTTTCCATTTTCTCCCTATTGGACTTCTGGAAGCACCATCAAAGTAAATTTCCCATGTTTGAAGAATATCTTGAATAAAGAATACTTCCTCATAAGGAAGTTCAATATATGAAGGTGTATCTTCTACTGAAGGATGTTCAGCAAGGAAATCATCCAGAGCTTGGCCCTTTATTGCCTTTTGAGACACATACTGAATATCAAATTGCTGCAAAATAACTGCCCACCTTGCCAGACGTCCTGTAAGAATTGGATGACTAAGGATGAATTTGAGCGGGTTATTGTGAGATACCAATTGGACCTCATGATGTTACAGGTTGTGTCTCAACTTCTGAACTGCAAAGATTAATGCTAGGAAGCACTTCTCAATATTTGAGTATCGGGTTTCTGCTTCAAGCATAGTCCGAATGAGATAATAGAGGCTGTTTTCTTTCCCAGCACCATTCTTCTGAGCAAGAAAGGCACCCAATGATCGCTCTAGAGCTATCACATAGAGGATAAGTGGTCTTCCTTCAACAGGTGGAATTAACACCGGTGGACTCAAGAGATAATTCTTGAGAATATCGAATGCTTCTTGACATTCTTTAGTCCACTGGTAAGTGACTCCCTTCTTCATCAATTTGGTGAAGGGTAAACTTTTTCCTGCCAAATTGGCGATGAAACACCGAATATAGGCCAAGTGTCCTTGAATTCCTCTTAATTCCTTTAAATTTCAAGGAGGTGATATACCAAATATTGACTTTGTTTTCTCAGGATCGACCTCGATACCACGATGGCGTACGACGAAGCCGAGAAATTTTCTGGAGGTTACCCCAAAAACACATTTTAAGGGATTCATCTTCAAATTATGTTGCCGAAGTTTGTGGAATATGACTTCTAAATCATCCAAGTGATTAGAACGTTGATTGGATTTAACTAAAAAATCGTCCAAATAACATTTAACAAATTTACCTAAAAAAGGTTTGAAGATACGATGCATGGCACGCTGATATGTTGCGCCTGCAATCTTCAGGCCAAAGGGCATTACCCGATAGCAAAACACACCCTGAGGGGCTCGGAAATCTGTATATTATTCATCTTCTAGAGTCATTTGGATTTGATTATATCCAGAATATCCATCCATGAAGGAAAGTGCTTCATATCCAGCTGTTGTATCAATTAAGAGTTCTGTAATTGGTACTAGAAAATCATCCTTAGGACAATGCCGATTATGATCTCTGAAATCAATGAAAACTCTAATTTTCCCATTCTTATTTTTCACTGGGACAATATTATCCAACCATTTGGGATATTGAACTTCTCTGATGAAGTTATATTTGATGAGCTTATCCCCTTCATCTTCAATTTTGGAAGCATAGGTTGGGTGTCTTCTTCTAGCATCTTGTTTGATCCTCGATGTTCTTCTGGAAAACCCAAGCAATGAGTGGAAACATCAGGATCAAGCCCTGACATCTCTGTATAGTTCCAAGCAAATATATCTAAATTTTTCTTTAAAAAAAAATATACATCTCTTTCTCTTCAAGAGTCATGACCGCACTAATTAAAGTGGGGCGTGGATCTTCTTTTGTACCCAGATTTATTTCTCTGAGTTCATCCACGGTGGTAGAGATACACTCTTCAAATGCTGGAGGAGCATCCTTGATATCTTCCTCTTCTTCTTCAACATGTGTTATTTCTTCTATTTCTACTTGCATAGTAGATGTTGAAACAAAATTTCCATGATCAGAAGAGATGTTAAAATTTGAACATCTTGAATAAGAAGCTTCCATTTCTCACCCTGTTGACGATGAAGGGTCTTCCTTGGGTAATATAGAGAAGATAATGGATTGAGAATCTACATCATCATTCACCTCTGACATTGCTATAACTTCTTCTGGCCTGATTGGAGAAGTATAGACTTGCTAAATTTCAGCAGATGAAATGAAGACATCTCCATTTGAGCTTTCATCATTGCTTGGTGAATCACCAATTTCTCCCATGCTGTCTGGCTTGATTTCCGTAATTGAAATTATGGAAGTTTCCATAAGAGTATTTTGATTTGGGTCTATCCTATCAATTTGACTGATAGGCAACACATAATCTATACTCACATGTGTAAATGGGTTTACTGGAATATTTTCCAAACCATATGGAGCATTAACTTTGGTAATCTCCCTTGTTGTGGATTTCTACTTTCCCTTTATGTGATATAATTCCACCTCAATGTATTGAGATTCACATGTCTTGAATGGGGATTTATCACCATACAATGTTCCAATTTGACCATCAAAACAATATTTGAGGCATTGATGGTATGATGAAGGGATAGATGCATGTTGATGTAGCCAGGGTCTTCCAAGAAAGATGTTAAAGGATGAGTCTTGATCAACAACCATGAAATCTGAATTGGATACCAGATCTCCAAACTAAGTTTTGAGTGTAATCTCGCCCAGTGATTCTTGTTCATTTTTATCATATCCTTGTAACATCAAATTATAAGGAGATAAATCAGATTCTGTGAGGCCCAATCGATGAAGTGTATGAATGGGGATGAGGTTGACTCCTGAACCATTATCAATGAAAACTCTTCGGACGTCTACACCATTGACCTTGCTAGATAAGTACAAAGGTCTAATATGTCCATGCATAACATCATCTTCATCTTCATCTATGAAAGATATCACTGCATGGAATTCTGCAGGATTATTCTCTACATGGTAGACTTCAGCTACAACAATTTCAGTTTCAAACTCCTGAGGACTCGACAAAGCCTCGATGAGTGCCTCCCGAAGATCCTTCGATAAATTCAAAGCATATAGAATTGATAACTTGGACGATATTTGGGAAAAGTGTTTCAATACATCATACTTTTGATCCAAAGGTCTGCATTTACCAACAGAAACATGTAGTTTCGCAGGTGCCTTATAATTTGATGCTTTGGAAGTAGATGCATCTTGTATCGGGGTAGGAGTTGGTAATACTCCTGGTTTTGGAAGATTAGACTGATTAGGTATATTTAATTGCTGAGAAGAAGAAGATAAAACCTTCAACTGATCTTCTAGAATAATTGTACCAGGACTGAGTCTGCCTTGTGTGGAAGAACTTGCTTGTTCTTGTTGAGCTCGTTGAAGGGCTCTACCATGAGTTTCTGCAGAATACACTATTCGAGTAGGGGTAGAATTGGAATAGTGGCCTCTGAAAGATCGAAGTCTTCCCCTGTATCCTGACCCTCTGGAACTTCCTCTGATTCCTCTGTTTGCTATAGGGAACTCGGGCTCATCAAAATCGAAACTGCGACTGGCATATAGATCTGTTAATTGAATCATATTAGCAGAACCAAAAATCAACTCTTCATCCGATGAAGACTCTGCCTGATTAGCCTGTTTAGGCTGTGCCGTTTGGTGGGGCGGTGCCCGTTGCTTCGAAGTAGATGGCATAAAATCTGCCAGAGTCAAAGAAAATTTGGTCTTTGACACTATTTCATATTTTTCTAATTATTCCTCTTTCTTTGAATTATGCCATCCATTTGAGGATTTTCCCTCTGATGAAGAGGGTTTTGCTGTGGCATTAATTGCAGAAGACACAATTGGTTTCTTCAATTGAATTCGCAAAATGGAATGAGTTCGGTTGATCGTTTTTCTGACCATCCAATCATCATATTTTTGTGCATTTTTGTTCTTGACTTATTGCCACTCGCCCTCTTCCTCTGGATTCGTAGCAGTTACACATGATACCTGAGCTGAAGAACCTTTCAACTTGACTTGTCTCGAGTCCACCATTTTTTGCAGGAGGTCTTTAAAGACAAAACACTCATGAATGGGATGCCCCAATATATGATGAAATGGGCAATAGTTGGGATGATCTTCATCTCCTTCCTTTTTTGGCCTTTTGGGCCTTGGAAATTGAACCAAATTATTTTCCAGAGCCGAAATGAAGTAACCAGGAACTTGTTCATTTTGGAAAGAGTAAACTTTTCTCTTCAAATCCTAAAATTGTTTTCGTCTTTGATCTCTTTGATCACCTTGACTAAACGACCTCTGTTTTTGTCACTTAGGAGGTAGAGCCCTTCAATAAGATGAATGTTTTGAAGTAGAAGCAGGTACAGGTGCTTGTTTAAGCATAAATATAGCAGTATATGCTTTACCCATTCTCCTTTCTGGAGCTGATGTAATTACACGAGATTTATCCTTAGTCTTCATAAGATAATCTTCAATCTGTTGAGTGATTGAAGTAAGGTCTCGAAATCCTCCTGTGTATTTCACAGGGATCAACAGTGTGTGTAATTCATCACGCAGATTTTCCACATAGATTGGAAACAATTCTTCTTGAGGGAGTTCTAAGCACAGGGAATATGTTAATCCCTTCCAGCGAGCAATGAAATTAGAAACCCTTTCATTTTCGCTTTGCTTACAATTTGTAAGATCAAAAACTGTTGTCTTTGGCAACGTTGAACTGAATTGAAGAAGGAATATTTAGCGGAGATCCTCCCATCTGGTAATTGACCGAGATTGCAAGCTTATGTACCAGACAAAGGCAAGCCCTTGTAATGACTGTACAAAACACCTGAGCTTAACTGATTCTTGTTGCTGAGGGGTTCCCATCATAGGATCACAATGAGAAACAAAATGTGTTAAGTGTTGCTCTGGGTCTCCCGAACCATTAAAGATTGGGAATGTGGTACTTGAAAATTTTTATGGGGGAGTAATTGCATCAACCCACTTAGGGTAAGCTCTCTTTTCTAGTTGAATTTGAGCACGCTTTCCCTCCATAGCTTCCAACTGAGCTGTTAATGACTCAATAGTAGTTATTAACTTTTGATAAACATCCGGTTGGTCTTGGACCTGAACAGGTGCAATGAATGGAGTTGGTACAGATGTGGTGGCTGGTGCTGCAACTGATGGTAGCACCGCCAATTGTTGTTGCACTTGATCCATAGGATTAGACCTATGAGGGTGTAATGGTAGAGGAGTATATTCTTGATCCATCTCAGTCGCCGCAAAAAATTCCCTTGGCTTGATGACTCCAGCACGCTTAGGAGGAAGACTACCTTGAAGTAATTCTGAATTCAACCTCCTTAATTCCTTCATTTCCTCCTCTTGTTGTGCAAATATTTTCTCTAGTGAGAGCGATTGGCCTTCTCCAGAGAAAGGTTATGTAACCTGATTCTTTCCTTTCCCCTTGTTGGATCCCTTTTGGAGAGGGGGAAGTGGGTTACTTGAAGGATTACCCAAATTCTGGGTAAGCCTTTAATTTCGTGTACACACACCTTCTTCATTTGTGTATGTGCGTACAAATTCTTGAGTAGGAACCTCTTCATATGATCCCTCTGAGTGAACCTCATCTGGTGGATCAGCAATAATGGCATTAATGAAATTAATTGATGCATAATGCATTGCATCTATTCTATCGACATTTCTGCGATAATGCCTTTTTCCATGTCTCTGATGAGACATTTTCTTTTGTCGATTTGATCCCTCAGGAATTTCTTAACGAACTGTAATTTGGAGGGAATCTCATGATAGTTTGTCTCTTAATTACTCTTAAGGATTCTTCCCTAATTGAGAGAAGATTGAATTTCTCTGAGAGAGAGATTGAGGATTTGAAAAAATCCCCAGTCTGGTGGACTGAGGTTGTTCCTGCTCAACTCCTCGAATCCTATTTGTTGATTCTGAGGGTTGGGTTAAAAGAGTCCCCAGTCTGGAAAGCTGGGGTGGTTCTTGACATGCTATATCTAAGACCTTCTTGAAATCTCTCCTGATCTTGCGGAATTTAGTCCGGAAATTAGCTGGATGCATCAACCTGCATCCACTTTTATCACTTGGCTCAAAAGACCATTGGATGATTTCTGACACTTCTGTCACTTGATGATGTGCTTTCTCCAAATGAGAGGCCTGTTCAATATTCTCGTTTTCTTGATGCAGGAGTAATTCAACAACTTGTTCTCTGTATGCTTGATTTTTAGAGGAACTAGTTGAGGACTATTCTTGGGAAAGCTTTTGATTACAAACAAAACCCATTGACTATGGCCGGCCATGAGCAATAACATTGCATGAGACCATTTTCGGCGGGCTTTGCTGACTGGAGAGTACAGTGAAATGTATCACTCCATGAACACCCCATCCCCAGATATGAATACCATATGGGCCATTGGAAATTAACTGGCGCAACCTTTTTAGTGCGTCAAGGCATGAACGCTGAAGGGCTCTCTGCTGTTTTTCAGCCTTCAGATATCGAGAAAATGAGAGAGATGCCAAATCAATTTGGCATTGTAAACCTTCTATTATCTTGAAATAATTTTCATATTCATCATAAGATAATATTTTATTTTTCAACTGAAAAATAGTTTTTTATATGTTGAGACGAATATCATGAATTCCATCTTCCATCAACATCTCTGGAATGTCATACTGAGAATCAGCCAAAGGACAAAACATAATTGGCACTTCATCTTTTTCCAGTTGTTTTCTCATATTCAGTACTTCCTCTTTATCACTCAATGAAGATTATTCTACTTGATTAGACCAGAGCTGGTGCTTCCTTGTTGCTTCATCGGATTCAACAATATTGGTAGAGAAATCACTGATCAAACTAGAAGATGCATGACTTAGGGGTGGTTCAGAGAATGACCTACACCCTGGGCTATCTTCTAATTGAGAAAGTATTTCACCTACTAATGGTAAAGCATAAGGCATGAATGGATTCACATTTTCAAGTACCTCAAGATAAGAGGGCTTTATCATCACTACATTGTCCATTGGATCATTTTCCAGGCAATGTGCATTACTACTACAGAGAGGACTTTTGCATCTAAATTCATCATCATGGGGAGGACCACCATGGTGGGTTACAACAAAAGATGAAATTTTTTTCTCCTTGGTCTTCTGACCACACAGAGGGTTCTTGTGGCTCTCATCTGAAGATGAAACTTCGAGATAGACCGAATTGTCATGAAGCAAGCCTTCATGAGTAAGTGTCTGATGCAGACCTTCAGAATTAATGTTCCCACTATTGGGAACTGAGAGAGTAGAATCTTGAGTTGCAACAGATAGTTGTCTGAGTGCATCAAGAACTCCAGCATTGAGTAAGGCCTTATTAGAGATTGGACCTTGATTTCTTGGCTGTGCTGGGCGGGTCTTCTTCTTATACGCCTTCTTAATCACTTAAGGAACCACCTGTTGATGAAAGTGGTCATTATGGGCAGGTGTATGTGCCTGCTTAGGAGAAATGATCAGGTTAGGCTGATTATCTCCACTCAAATCAGGTGTATGTGTCTGACTTGGCCATCTGTATGATATGGGGGAGTATGCCCCACAACCCTCTTGGACTGGAACAGAGGTGTGTGTCTGTTCTAGAGTGACATATTGATGTGTCACTCCACTGGTAGGGATATATTTATGTGTCTTTCCCTGAGATACTACTAAAGCTATTATAATATCCTGACAGGCATCCAGAATATGAGCAGGGATTTGCTTCTGCTCTTTCACCATCGATCGAATATGCTTGGTGACTTCAGCTGCCAGAACAGGGATATACATCTATTCCGTGCCTGGAGTAGGTGTATGTGCCTACTCCTGTCCCCCTTTTCCTATCAGTGAATTCTGATAGTACTCATGTGTGGGGGTAGAGAGTTGAGTCTACCCCCTGTTTGTCGCCAGAGCTTTCTGACTGACTTCTCCGAATTCTACCAAACGAGACTATTGGTAGGCTTGATCAATACTAGCAGGTGTATGTGCCTGCTGATTGAACTCCACCAAATGTGGTTGACGAGCTTCCTTCATTATTTACAGATGAGGCTGCTGGCAGGATTGATGAGTGTAAGTAGGTGTATGTGCCTGTTTACCAGTTTTCAACACATTGGGTTGGTGGGCTCCATCACATGTAGTCAGACGAGCCTGCCGACTAGCCGATGATTTATAAACAGGTGTATGTTCCTGTCTATAATACTCCATCGAAATTGCCTGGTGGGATTGGCGTGCTGCTGCCAGATGAGTCTGCTGGACAGCGGAATTAGAATGGATGGGTGTGAGTGTCCGCTCGTTGCTTGCCACCAAGTTAGGTTGGTGGACTTCTCCGGAAACGGCAGAGATAAGAACCTACTCACTGTTAATCAGTTGTTGCCTCTGTTGGTTTGTCTTGCCTACTCGGGTTTGAGGAACCTGAGCCGAATGCCTGGATACGATACCCTCATCATGTTGAGGGCACACTGCCGCACGATTCTGGCAGCGATTGTTGGTGGGAGCCCTCGGGAAGGACTCCTGTTTCCTTGAATTAAGGCCTTGAGTGGCCTTCTCATTCACCTCCTCAGAATATGATAGGTAATGGTTGTTTTGTTCTGGGGATAACGACCCGAAATGGTTGGAGATGGTGGTTGGCACCACTTGCTTCTTGATCGTTGGTTGTCGCTGTCCGGACGACCAGAGTGAGTTGTTCACTTGGAGGGCTTGTCGAGCAACCTCCAGAGTCAGAATAGTACTGTTTTGATAGTAATCTTTAACCAACACATTTTATACCCAGCGTTGAAGATGCCAAGTAGGTGATTTCGTCCTTAGAGTGGACGATGATCCAGTAGGAGTACTAGCAGATGCATTCACAACCGAGGTTTTCATAGCAGAAGTATTCACAACAGTGAACTTAAGAAAATCCATTCTTGTAATGCAGAAGATCTTGAAAAAGAGTGCCTGTTTGATATAACAAACATAATCAAGATAAATTTAGCCACTAAATCTTTTGGATGAGCACATATGTTATTGACTGTCTTGTTTTACCTCTCATTGAGTTTAAATAGGGGCCTAACAAATAAGTAAAACATCATTTTAACTTGGTTAAGGATTCACGTCGGGTTCACCATTTTTTGTTTCCTCTAGAATTAAGGATGATCGCATTGATTTAAGATTCAAACATTCCAAGCAGTTTCTAACAGGTTTGTTCATAGAACTAGAAACATCCAATGATTCCATATCCATTTGGACCTACTTTCCAAAGGTAGGTGCTCATTAGTTATGAACTAATGAGACTTAAGAATTTGCATTGGTCAAGAGGATGGGGGGTCGGACTCATCACACCTTTTTGAGGGGAATTATTGTCTACTCCAGGACTCTCTTTATAGATTTAAGTTATGTTCATGAATCCTTATTACATTACCAAGTATGAAAATGATCTTTTCTTTAGATCCGAAAATCAATGATTAATATGTATGATATTTAGAGAATCATTTATATGTATTCGAGGTTATTCATCGATAGAGAATCATCTGTATTTGTTTAGTGATTCTTAGTCAATGGTATCCTTTAATACATTATATAAAAGTCTCTTGGTCATTATGATGACCATACTGGTTTTAAAGCTGCTCAGCGGGGCACTTGAAGTTTATTGTCATTCAGAAGGACATAAATTATTTCATAGTTGGGATCGTACCCTCATATGGGCTACCTACGTATCCTTTGTTTTTAGAAAAGGAATCAAAACCCACGTAGTTTGAGTAAAGAAGTATGAGGTTTATTCATGATTGATGGATCAAAGAAATATGTCATAATTACTTTTACACTCTAAGCTCACATGAGTCATTCTCGGTGTGAGAAACAAGAGGTATTGGTAAAACCAAACAATTGTGCCATCATAAGAAATGATGTGGGGCTTATGTATGTATGACTGCCCACAATAGATGAAGATTGGGTTTTACTTCAGGGAAGAAACCCAGGAAAAAGGTCCATAAAGGTATATGTGCTTTATGGAGATTTGGATACTCTAACTTGGGGCTTACTATTGAGGAAGGTGCCCAAATTAGGAAGGGAATTATGATTGAGTTTTACTTCTGAAAATGAATCCCAAGTCAAATTTAAATTAAGACTGGTTAAGAGAAATTATGAATGGGGCTTATTCTTAAAGAAGAGGCCCAGGTTAAAGGGAATTATGACTGTGGTTTATTCTTGAAAAGGATGCCCAGGTTAGGGGACTTGGGGCTTATTCCTAAGGAGGATGCCCAAATTAAGAGAAATTGGACTGGGGATTACTCCTGAAAAGGAGGCCCAGATTAAGGATTCTATCATCTTAAAGGATGAGGTTGAATGAATGAAATCTATGACCTTAGTGACATAAAGATATGTAAATCACTAGGTTTTAAGAGATGTTCCACAGAATTCCTTTTTAGATAAGGAATCCAACAAGGAAATCATACCATGAATGGCTTTGGAAAGAGTTCTGAAGGCTTAATCTTGAAGAGGATAGGTGGATAGACATAAGAGAGGTGAAGTAGGTAGGAAGGGCCACCCAAAAAGAAGGTGGCGCGCAAGTCCTATGTGGGCGCGCAAGTCATGGTCACGCAAGTATACTTGCACGACAAATGGGTACTTTCACGACAGTCAACCCTTAAGGTAATACTTGGGCGAGACTTGGCTCAAGCCTTTAGTATTATCCCTAGGGGATTCCAGAAGAGGGGTGCACAAGTTCTGTTGAAGGGGTAAGGCGACGCACAAGTGTGGCCATTTCCCTTAAGGTCTGGCCACTTAGGCGCGCAAGTGTTGATGAGTTTCAAAACTTAGGCCTTCCTCCCCCTCTTTAGATCTTCTGTTCTAGGTAAGAAACTACCTTAGAAGTGTTCAGAAGTTTTGAGAAGAGACTAGGTAACCAGGAGCTCAAATATGAGTTTCTGGAATTTTTCGTCCCCGAAATGGGGGGCCCACAGGGGGTGTCTATAGGCTGGAGAAGACCCTGGGTGAAATTCAAAGAGGGCGCGCAAGTCACCTGCGTGACCAATGGGCGGCACGCAAGTATACTTGCGCGACCTTGGTGGAACTTGCGTGACTCAAGTGCATTTGAACCTTTGTTCATGCCTTTGTCAATTTTTGATGTTTCTTCAAAGGATGAATCACTTTGGGTTCAAGGTATTTCCCCTTTTCAATTCATTAGACTTTGTGACGGAAATGAGTGTCAACATTAATATAACTTCTTTATTTGGTCAATTAAATCTCCCCCTTTTTTTTGATGAACACCCCTTTCATATTCTATAAATTTAAATTAATTCATCTCCCCCTATTAACAATAAATGCTAAGGGAATATAGGTTATTTTTATCACCTCATCTTCTTCCTTCCAAAAGTCTCAAAATTCTAATTTCATTATATTCTTCACATGCCATCAATACATCTTATATTATTTATTTAAATTAAGTCCATATACTAAGATTATTGTGAGATAAAGATGAAACTACATGATTTACCTTAGAAAATATCCTTTAGTTAGTCCACTTTAAGTCTACTTGGGCTAACTTAATATAGAAAAAAGAGGGATTTAACCAAGGTTTTAAATTCTCTTTATAAGCTTACAAACACGTGATACTAACTTAGGTTCTTAATTTTTTCAGCTTATTATAATCATATTTATCAAGAATTTTTTTTATCTTATACACATCTCAACGAACACATCAAAAATTTCTAGTGAAAATCCTAAATTCCCCCCCTCATCTTATGTTTTCATCAACCAACGCCCCCTTCACAAGCATGTTTGATATAAACAAAAATAAGTATTTAAAGTGTGATTGTAATACCATTTTTTATAGTTTTTTTAAATTTCTATAATTTCTAGATTCAATACATCATAGATTCTTCTCATTTCTACTTCCCATTAGTATATGCACTCAATTTCTCTTCTTCATAGAAGTTGGAACACTTCATGAATAACACATTATTTGATATATATTATTGATATATCCATACTTCTACTCAAATTAATTTCATGTCAAATAAATAATAATAATAGGGAATAAATAAGGACCTATTAGATTCTTATAAGTAACATTGAGGCTGAGAGTTTTATCTTGATCTAGGATTCTATTTTCTTCCAAACTCAACACTATTTATCTTTTCAAAAATTTTAATAGATTTCTTACTAAGATTATTTTTATGATTTTTTAATATATATAAGGAAATATTATTTACATCATAGGTTAATGAAACTTAATTTCCTTATACTTGTGTTATCTTTCTCATTATATCTTCTTAGGCTGGTAGAATGGCCATACAATCCTTTATACCATTCCCAATATGTCCACACCTTTCACACAAGTTTCCTTGAATTTTTAGATCAAACATTATAGAAAAATTATAATTATAATTGATCTCATATTGTGTAAAAACGTGATTTAATTTGGTAGTAACACTTATTTGTTAATTCTCTATTTGTTTAGCTAATTCCAGCTGTCTAGGCCACACTATTAGATATTATTTCTCAATAAGATCAGCTTGCATTGGTTTCTCACATGCCTTCTTAGAATACTCAATATTGCATGGATTTTATTTTTTTATTCTGAAATTTATTCCATTTTACACTATAGGGAACTACATCAGGAATCATAGTCATATAATTCTCATTTTTGTGACATTATTACTCATATTTTTAATATTTTTCTTCAAGTCACCCAAATTTGTTTTGGGTCTATAGACTTGATACACTCTTGAAACCATATTGTTTATTATATAAATCTATCCTTAAATTATTACTAAAACCCCCATGATTTGTTCCAATTTCTTAATAAATACATATTAAACTAAAAATAATACATGTTTTTTCCATACCTTCCATAACACCCGCAGATGGCATGAAATCTCGGTCTTCCATAAATATATCCATAATGTTTTTTAGTAGCTTTTTTTTCTTGGAGAGCATTGGTTTACTTGGAATAATCCTCCCATCCTTTGATGTGTAAGTTTCTCTCTCATTTTTATTCTTGGTTTAAATGGGTTAATACTTTTTTTCAACACATTTTTGAGCCCCAATACAAAAGGATTGTGTCTCATCCAACTTTTCTTATTTAGCAGAACACTTTTACTTAAGATCTATAATAATATTTTCTTGATCACTGACCTTTAATTTATTTTTATTAATCTCATCAATTTATGTTACTTATTTCTTGACATAATCTTCCTTTTAAGAAGCCACCTTCTTGTTCTCTTTCTTAAGCTTCTTTTTCTATTTCTTAGACCATTTATTTTTCTCTAGAGAAGATCCTAACCCATTTTCAACCTCCTTTTTGAATATGTTCCCTCTTATCCATCATAATGACTACTTAAAGAATCAAATACATTTAAACATATTAAAAAAATAGAATTCATATTTATAATAACTACTTGATGATAAATTGTATTGCTCACACTTTCTCATTATATTCCTATTTTTTCTACTAGAATGCTTATTCTTATTCTTCTTCTTATCCTTTTTATATTATCTAGGTTTCTCATCTTCTTTATATAATTCGGATCCAACAATTTTTTTATTTGGTAAATTTATGGTAAAATTTCCAATTCCATCACTTTAGTAATTTTTTTACTTTTACCTTCTACTTTCTATTTTTGAACTTCCTTGATACGAGGGAACTAATTTCACTAAGATAGACAAAAGATTCATCTTTATCAGAATCACTTTATTATGCAACCTCATCATTTTTTATTTATCTTTTATCATAGATTCAAAATCCATATCATATTTTTATTTATTCTTAAAATTAAGTGATTTTCTCACCTCATATACAATGATAATATTATATAGATCATTAATAATAAGACCTTATATATCTTCTAAGGTAGACAATTTAGGATCAAACCAATATAGGAATACCCTTATTAGTTTTTTTAACAATTATGGAGTCATCAATATTCTCACCAAACCCTCAGATGTTACTCACGATATCATTGGATCTTGTGAAGTAGTCTTCAATGTTCTCATCATTAAACATATTAAAGTCCTCAAATATACTTATATAAACATTTAGTTTATCTTCCTTATCTTTTATATTTCCCTCATAGATATACCTCAACTTGTCCTAGATTTATTTGGTAGTTTTTAGTCCCATAAATTTTGTATACACCTTCTCTAAGAGGGAAATGAAAATGGAATTTCGAGCTATTAAATCTACTTAAAAATTTATATTATCTATAAAGTAAATATTATCTCATTCATCAATTGGAAAAAAATACTACTGCATCATTCTCTATAAAAACTAGGCCTAAGGAATAAAGGTATGGGAGAATCCTAATCTTCCATCTATGATAGTTTCTACCATTGAAACTAGGCACACCCACGATATTCACTGAATTTATATTATCTATCCTCAATAAATTTGTGGATATTTTATAGGTAATCTCTACTATAGTTCCAATTGAAGTACCCAAACATGATTGGATCATTGATAGGGGGAGGGGTGAATTAGTGATCTTCTTTTTATTTTTATGAGTTACCCCTTTTAACTAGCCTCTATGACTGGTTAAGGTCTTGATCCATGCTAAAATAATTATCTCAACCTTATTATAAGACATGTAGATAAAATAACAAAGCATAAATATGTGGATTTAAAAGGTTATACCTTAAATACCTACTTGTTATGGTTGTTTAGACACCCCAATCAAGAATTAACTACTATAGATGCAAGCAGTTACACCAGGGAAAATCCTAGTCCGATTAATAAAAAGTCCCACTATGTTCCTTCTCCAAGTGACTGGTTAAGTTTCCCAATCAAAACTCCTTCAATACATAGTTTTTGATATAAATAAAGAAATATCTTGTTTTTTTGGTTTTCTTCTGCACCACTTGATACGACCTTCCTCCATGAATAGGCTAGATCAATAGGTATTATTATGTAAAACTTAAATTCTATACGTCTAGGTATTATTCAACATATGAACACTTGAATTACTCAACATTATATCCCTTTACACATAATTATTCTCCTCAGTACTTAAAATACTCAGTAATAACACAATTATCTTTATCCATGACTAATTATTGAATTCAAATCACTTTATTCTCGCTTAAATATAATAAAGTATTGATTTATCTCACTCAATGTTATTGATCTCTCTAAATATTATCATCTTATCATTTTTTTATTCCAACATATTTATATTTAAAAAATCATATCAAGAATAATATTAGTTTCCAAAATAGAATTTCGACCTTGATCTTAAACAATAATAATGATCTCATCATTTAAATCAGTAAAAAAATATTCTCAATTTATTTCTCATTCAAAATCATTTGAATTAATTATCAAATATTCTTTTTAATTTCTTAAAGACATAGGCCTTGTTTCATTATTATTCATATGATATAAAACATCATGAATTTGAATTCCATGAAATAAAAAACATCAAACTTTTTTTCTAAAATATTCTTTTATACTGGCATGTGATGTTGAATATTCATCTTGTGGTGTGGAACTCATATTGAATTTCTTTGATCTTGGATTAAATCATGATCCTCCTAAATAATCATGATATTTCATCCATGAAGTCCACAACAGAAGCATTATCAGATTTTACTCTTCCCTTCAAAATGATTTCATTCTAGAAAATTAGTTTTTCCCACAACAAAAAATATATTATTCACCAGATAATTTTCTTATGTGGAAAAATTATATTACATGATCCAATTATTTTACATGCTCAAACATATTACACGAGATTAAATATCATCTATTGAATTAAAATTCATACGCACATGATAAAAACATCTTACATTCTTCTCAAATTCATACACCTCAACATGAATTCATATGCTCATTTACAAGGTTGTACAATGATATAAAAGTCATACATGGATCAGACAGAAAAATTCATATGCTGGGAATTCCAAAGTCATATGTTGAATTCATACACTAAAGTCTTACGAGATCATATATATCATAATAATTATAAAGTCATATGATCTTCTTAAAATCCAAAAATACAAACCTCTTTTTGTTAATTCAAAGTTTATTAAAACCAAATCCAAACCTTCTCAAACTTCTCAAAACTTCATCCATGATATTTTCACACTAATTTCAGTAACCTCAATTCACTTAGGATTGTTTCTATGGTAATTCAGTTCTTAATACTTTCATTCTTTAATCTTTTAACTTCTTTAATAACAACTCATAAAAGATTTACACAACAAATTATAAAAGTTATACAAAAAAACTTATACAAGATATACACAACAACTTATACAAGCTGTACACAACAACTGAAAATTATTCATACTTATTTTAGAAAGTTCTCTCAACTCCATCATCACTTTTCCTATTTCCATGAAGATCAGATCTACAATAGTCACATAAAAATTTTCTATTTTTTCTTGAATCTTTCTAAGTGTCTTGAACTTGTCTACATAAGAACTCCAAGCTATAGACTCAAAAAATAATTTTCCATATACCATGGAAACACCTTTATCATATTTTCACACTTTGAATTTACTTATCATAGCCTTATTGATAATAAATGCAACTTATTCATTTGGGGAATTCAATTTATATTTTAAAAGTATTTTGAATTCCTTTACATTTTTATATATAATTATGTTAAGTTTCATTATTAAAAATCCATGAATGTATTGTGAATAAGAAACTACCATTACCTCCAATTATACCATTATTATAATCCATTATAATCCTATAAAATTCATTTTTCAAAAAGTTTTTTTTACATCATTACTTTGGTATCCAACCATTAAATTCAATTCTTGATTCTTAATAATGACCCTTTATGATGAAGGTATTCATAACACCCCATCCTAAACCATGAGGTTTGAATTGGAGTGCCACATAACCTCATGAATTCCTCACCATACATAAGATGTTTCTGACTAGAAGTGAGGGTATAAGTCCCTTAGTGGGGATACTATACCCTCAGTATCAATCATTACACAAATATTAATATAACATAATATAAATAACACCATAATTAGAGTAAACATGTAGAAACTATCTATAGATCATACCTATCATGTAATTAGTAAACGGGATCCCAAATCGGTAATCCAAACTAGAGTATATATAAAGCTAATAAATAAATAAGTAAACTATAGTGTCTCATAGAGTCTATCTAGAAATTTATATGAGCTCAAAGATCTAATTTTCAGGCATCATACATGGGCCACTTACCTTTAACCGGACCCCTATACATGAATTCTGGATGTGTATTGGAATTATTGTGTAGGGTGTGAGTAATAAAACCCAATAATACATCACCAATGCATCCTTAACAAGTGTTCACATGTGTAACAGGTATATGAAATGATAATAATAAATGATAAGTCAAGCATAATAAACACAAAATCATATACTGAGTGGTTATGCACTAACCAATACAACAAAAACCCCCAACCATACCTACTTTGGATTCATACCTTATTGATAATGGAGATTTCGGTAGAATCGGTACAAGCCACAAGGCTATTAACATGTCACTCAGTATCCTTTAGGCATTGAGTAGACATGATACTCAGAGTCCAAAAGGCATCAAGTTGACATGATAATCAGAACCTATAAGGCATCAAGTTACAAAATGTTCCTTGGAATCCTCAAGGCATCGAGTTCTATGCATCCACAAGGATATCATGCTTCACTATCATCAAAGTCGCACATCATGCATACTTCACCTCTAAGGGGTAATCATACCATGATGGTCACTTGTCATGTACACCAAGCACTAAACCTCCAAAGGAAAGATAATGAATAATAAGGTAAATCACGATAAATATAAATAACATGGAATCATGAGAAATATGGTAGAATAAAAAACATCATGTGAATCAAACATCGAACATGGAAATAAGCTACTCTATTAATACTCATGGATCAACGATCATATATGGGTAACATAGCAACACCCACACCCACAAGAAATCACCATCAATGGAGGTAAAAACTATGCCAACACAAGAATTATATAATGAAAACAAGTGTAAATGAGATCCCAAAATGGTAATAAACTTCCTACATCAAGGTTGTCGATGTGAATATCAAGGTTCATCAAGGGATCATCACTCGAACCATGTACATGTGTTCATAGATTCAAACCACTTGCCAAGGATTCCTAAAACTGATTCTATTATTTTATTTCCAAAGAAAATAGAACACTAAATATTATAATAGATTATCTATCCTATACAATTTAAAAATTATAGATTTAATTTAAAACATGTGTCAACCATTTTTTCTGTAGAGAAAATTATAATTCTATATATGATAATAATTTTCCCTCTCAAGAATCATCTAATATAGATAAGAATAATTCTTATTACTCTTTTCCATATTTCTGGGTTATTAACATTTTAATAAATTGTCATCATTTTTCTAGAAATATTTGATAGCCTTTTTTCACAAATTGAATATGAAATTATTTTATGGAAATATTACCAGGGTTTTATCTTTTGAAAATGAATCACCCAAGAATAGAAGAGTGAGGGTGAGATTCTTACACACCTAGAAACTGGATGAAGACACCATATTATTTATAGAATGTTTTACCAAACTTGAATAAGTAAATTTATGGGATGCTCAAACTCAAAAGGATCACCCAAAAATAAAGGGAAGAAAAGTTATGATATTTTTAAGAAATAAATCCACATAAAGATTCAAAATATTAAAACAAAAAAAAATTAAATTCATCATTTAATTTGTATTTTAATAGATTATTAATCATGGTGTGTTTAAATTATTCTATAATATGAGTCATCATCTTTAAAAAAGTCAAGGAATTAATTCCCATAATTTCAGGCTTTCAAAACAGTCAAGAACGTGTTACAAGCATGTGTTGGGGAAGAATAAGTGAAAACAAGGATTTTAAAACATTTTTTTTCCAAAATGGGTGCTAGTTAAGGGTAACATGGTTTTACCATTATGTATTTCATATGTTTAATGTAAGGGTAAAGATTTTACCCTTACAAAGGTCATCCACCCAAAACTACCCTTACACAACCTTTAGAAAGAAGGTTCTATCCTTACATAGCTTTGAAACTACCATAACACAACCTTTAGAAATTATTAACTACCCATACATAGATTTGGAACTACAATTATGAAAACTTTTAAAAATAATGGTTTACCCTTATGAAATGAATAAGATCACTGACTTACCTTTACATGAGTAGAAGATTTCCTGGATGACCCTTATACAGTGGTTGAGGTACCCTTATGTAGCTAATAGATACCTTTATGCGTCCTTTAGGATTTAGGAGTTACCATTATATAGTGTATAGAAACTCCATATTACCTTTACAAAACCAAGGAAACTAATATCTACCCTTATGCAGCCTTTGAAAAACACAAGTTACCCTTACACAAAGCATAAGTCCTACGTAAGGTTAAGAATTAAATTGTTTTTTTTAATTTTTCAAAAAAGAGGCTTATAAAATGTAAAAAAATAGGGTTTTAAGAATAATTAAATATTGATACCATTTCAATTATCCCCCTATATTGACTTATCATCCTTGATAAGTGTATCTAGAAGTCTTTCTCAAATAACTTAGGCCACTGAGATAAAAAATTTGACTCCTCCCACATCTCCTCCTAGATCCATCCATACCACCATAATATTTAGATTAGTAGTAACATCAAACCTAGAAGAAATTTCTCACTAAATTATACAATATGCATTGGTATCTCCTCATATTATGTGTTAAGATTCATCTCATCATTTTCATAGTCAATTAAATGCATAGGATTGGGTATGCACCTTCATAAATGAGACACATGAAACATATAATGTGTACCATGGTAATATGAAAAAAGATATATATGATATTCCAATTTACCTACCCACTCAGGGATATTTAAGGGTAAAACATAATACAAGGCAATTGTTCCTTGATTTCTCAAATTTCAGTAGCCTAACTGAGGAATCACTCTTAAGAAAACCCAATCATCCATAGTGAACTCCAAAGGTCTCCTCCTACGATTGACATATGATCTCTACCTATTTTGAGTGGTGAAAAAACTATTCTAAATCAGTTACACTCTCTCAAAGGTCTCATGAACTAAACCAGAACCCAAAACTACCACCTCACCTACCTCATGCCAATAGAGCGATGAATGACATGGCCTCCCATAAATATCCTTATAAGGTGCCTTCTGAATTGAAGCTTGATAATTTTTTTTGTATACAAACTCAACCAAGGCTAGGTGATAATCCCAATATCCACCGAAGTTTAGAACACAAGATCAAATCATATCCTCTAGTATGTAAATATTCACTCCAACTGTCCATTTGGTTATGTGTGGTACACTATATTTAATCTTAGATGAGTCCCTAGGGACTTATATAATACCTAAAAAACCATGATGTAAAACATAAATATATATTAGATACAATGATCAAGGGAACTCCATGTAATAGTATGATCTCATTGACATATATCTTTCTTATATCTTTCACTAAGTGAGTCTCTTTGATTGGTCAGAAGTGAGTAACCTTCGTTATCCTATCAACAATCCTCTAGACAATGACACAAATCATCAGGGTCCTAGGTAACCTCATCAAAAATTCCATCATGATGTACTACCACTTCCACATGGGCACTAAAAGTGGATAGAGTTACCCATCAGGATGTTGGTGCTTGAAATTTACCCTCTAGTAGGTAAGCCATCGGGAATCAAACCCAGCGATGTCCCTATTCATCCATGTCCATCAGAGCTATTGACTAAAGATGTGGTACATCTTTGTCATACTAGGATGTATCACCAATAAATTAGTATGGAAGTACCTCATCAGCTCTTATATGATGGAATCATGGACTACTACTCTCCCATGCACAAGGATCACATTGTTATCTTCCAATGACCACCCGGGTATGGGGTCACCTCTAAATAGATATTCCCATATCAAAACACACTCTAGGTCAGTGTCATATCCATTTACCTAGTTAAATAGATAACATGTAACCACCAATGGACCACATATCATTGATACCTAATACCTAGCATAATATGTCCTCCAATAGACCGACAAGATCAACATGCATTACTTCTATTTAGAAGGCTACTCACCAAGATCCTTTTGAACCAGTGTCTTAGGGCTAAGAGAATCCAAAATGACATTACCTTTCCCTGACAAATATTCCATCTCAAAGTAAAATTTCTGAAGATAATCTACCTAGAACCTCTACCTCAAGTTCAAGCCCTACCATGTGAAGATGTAAAAAAGGCTCTTGTGGTCAGTTTATATGAAAAAACTTTTACTGAAGAGATAATGTCACCAAAATTTTAGATAACGGACCAAAACTACCATATCTAGGTAATGAGTGGGGTAGTTACCCTCATGGATTCATAACTTTCATGACCCATATACTACTATCTACTCTATCTGCATTAGTACTGCTCCCAAACCAACACCTGATGCATCATAATAGACTGCATATCCAATCCTGGACTCGGGAATTATTAGTACTAGAGCTTTAGTCATCCTCCTCTCTCGCTTAAGAAATTCTTGTTCACACTGGTTTAACCACTATAACTTCACTCTATTCTTTGTCAGTGTAGTCATATGTTCTGATAATTAAAAGAAGTCCTGCATAAAACATCAGTAATATCCTTCTAAGCCCATAATTCTATTTATTATGAACACATTATAGGAACATGTCCAAGACATCACTACCTCCACTTTCTATGGGTCCATATATATACCCATATTATACACCAAATTCCCCAACAACTTCACCTCTTGGATCCATAATTTACACTTTTATAGCTTGGTGAAAAGTTTATGTGTGTGATTTTTACTCAGAACTATCTCAAGATGTTTGGAATGCTACTTCAGTGTTAGTGAGTAGATGATAATTTCATCAATGAAAACCATGATGAACAAGTCTAGGTAAGGGTATTGTTCATGAGATCCATAAAAACTTTAAGTATGTTCTTTATTTCTAATAAAATCCCTATGTAATCATAAAACCCATACCTAATCTGAAATGACATATTCTGGATGTCCCCCCTCTAACCCACATCTGGTGGTATTATGATTGTAGTTCGATCTTAGAGAAACACCAGGCTCCCCATTAATAATAAGAAAAATCATCAATCTTAGTAAAAGGCTATATATTCTTCACCTTCACATGTTTCAATTTCTGGTAATCAATGTAGAGTTAAAGACTACCATATTCCTTCTTAGAGAACAATATAGGTGCACCCCACAATGAAGTACTTATACAGATAAATAACTTTTACTCTAAGTCACCATGTTACACCTTTATCTTCTTTATCTTGGATAGAACCATTTGATAAAGGAGTATTGAAATGGGTTGCAAACCTGGTATTATCTCTATCTTAAAGTCAACTCCTCTATCAGGAGGAATTCTTATGAATTCATCTAGAAAGACGTCCTGATAGAGATCCAAAACTAGAGGAAAAGTCAATGGAGACTCCACCAATCCCACCAAAAGATTAAAGCCCTCTATTTGTGCCGTGATAATCTTGAGCGAACTCAACTTTTAACTGACTCTAACAGTTTGTAGTTCCCATTATATGGTAATTACATACCTCTCTCCCTTAGATGAAGTAAGAAACACCAATTTATGATAGCAATCAACGTGAGCTCAGAAGTTGGTCAGCTAGTCCATAATGATAATCACATTGAAGCTCGTCATCTACAATATCATGAATTCACACAAATTTTCATATTTGGTAATGACTATAGGAAAATTTTGGCATTACTGAAGATGTTATATTTTATTCCCAATGGTGTATCAAGATAAACTAACTCAGAGGATAACTCAATCTATAAGTTAATTCCAAAAACTAATTGTGCATATATGAAGGAATTGGAAGCACCAATACTAAACATGGGAGTAGAAAAGGTAGACATGATCAAAATCATACCTTGAATAGTATATGGTCCCTCACCAACATCTATCAAAGTCTAGTTCACTATGTAAACATGACTTGCATCATCTTTATGACCCTATACTTGAGACCCATGACTAGTTTGATCTATCTACTTTATCTACTATTGAGGACCCCATCCAGATCCATGGGTCATATATAGAGTCTTCCCCCCACCTTTATAAGAACTTAGCCTCAAATCCCTAGATAAAAACTACTTTAGATGCCCCAAATTTTTTCACTACTGACATGTACTTTGAGGTGATGTATAGAACTTACAATAGTGTCCAACATTTCCACAGTTGAAGCACTATGGTACTCCTCCTAAGGGGGATGATTAATCCATACTCTACTCGACCTGTGTTCTACTAGATTGACATACATCCCAAACCTTCCTATTCCTACTACCAGAAGTGGAACTCATCATAGTAGTAAGAGGTCCACCATTCTATGTAATAATGGGTGAAAGGAAACTAGATACTTGATCCTCTATCAAACTCTTCTCTATCATCAGGGCCTTGTAGAGAACCTGAGTATGAGTCATTAGATCAAAGTTCCTAACACAGAATCTCAACTCTATTTGAAGCTCAATATTGAGATTCCTAGATTTCTGAACCTCATATCCATCCAAGAGAGGAGAAAATAAAAGAATCTCTATGAATCATATCGAATAAGAAGACACTTTCATCACTCCTTGATAAAGCTCCCTGAATTCTTGTGCTCAGTACAACTTCATCATTCCTGGAAAGAACTCCTTGAAGAATAGATCCTTGAACATTTCCCATGTGAGACCCTCTTTCCTTCCATCTTGGAGCATAACATCCCACAAATGTCCAACAACTCCCTACTACATAAATGTCACAAGATTCACCTTCTAATACCTTGGGGTATCTACTAGGTTGAATATCCTCTAAAAAATATGAATCTAGTACTCAACATCCCTAGGGCCTCCAGTGCCCTAGAAGGATGGAGGGTGCTGGAGGCGAAAGTATCGATCATATCTGACCATAGTCCTAGTGACTCCCCTACCTAGGATGAGTACCAAGAATAATACTCATAGTTGAAGTGTTACTTCCCCCTAAACTATTGGAGTGGGTGCAGGATCATGATTTGTATCACCCTACTACACATTAGGCAATCCCACCAGTCATCTACGTAGTAAAAAATTATATAATATAAAGGTCACATTTAGAACATTTAATATGGTTCCTAATTATTCTATGGGATTACAAAAATGTTTCCCCAAGGGTCTACCAATAAACCTAGGTGTACCACTCCTAGTACTAACCAAGGTCTCTTCCATGCATGTTAGTCATAGTTATATATAAAAAAACATAACATAACAACATTATTAGTTTAATTAGTTAATTACAAGAAATATATATAAAAAAATTATGGAAAAAAGATATATCACACAATAGATAAACTATACCGAATAGATAAAACACATAAAGGTGCTAAATTTAAGAACTAATATGTAACACAACATAGGTATATATATTAAATGTGATCCTACATGCCTAATCATGATGCATTAACACACAAAAAAATCAAATAAAAATAGTAACAATAATTATAAACATGGTAAATCAGAGGTCTGTCACACATGTGCTAACCAGGAACATGAAAAATACTCTACCTGAGTCCCACATAGATATCTCCTTTCTACCATGTCCCAAGTTAGTCCAAAAACCAAAGAATAAAATTTCCTTTTATACCATTTTTTAATTCCCTATCCTGAACCACCAGGTTTGATCTGGAGTGCCACATGACCTTATGAGTGCCTCCCCATATACAAGAGGTTGTTAACTAGCAGCGAGGGTCTAAGTTCATCAGTGGAGACTATACCCTTAGTATTAATCCTTGAAAAAATATTAATATAATATAATATAAATAACACTGTAATCAAATTAAACATGTGAAAACTATCTAGACGGCATACCAGTCATACAATAAGTAAACTGTAATGACCCAAAAATTAATTAATGAAAATTCCTCTTGGTCTATTTAAATGTCTTATTATGGTTATGTAAAACATATTCACTTATTTGGTTCTATGTTTTGGATTTTAAAATACCGTTAATAATTGTGACCATTTCTAATATAGTCGTTGAATAGTGATCTCATGATCAGTATAAATATAGGGCTTTAACAAATCCAATTTACTTAGAAAAAGGAAGCGATGGCCTCATCTAGTAAACTTTCCCCATACGAAGCCCATTTTTCAGAGATTGAAAAGGAGGTGGAATCATTGGGATTCGCTCTTGAACAAGCCCAAGCCAAGCTTGAATATGTTAAGCTTGAGCGGAACCGACTATGGGAGAAGTAGAATTTAATAGAGATTACCACCTGAGCGATGTTATCCGAGCCACCCCAAGAATATGTCACCATGGAACACCTTACCCTTCGGTCGTATGCAGGGGTTATAAGGGGTTATGTAACAATACCCTAGTACTACGATTATGTACATTATTCTTGTATAGAGAATATACATTCATTTTATTATTGTTACTTTGTAAATAGTTTTTGAAGCGCAAATAGTATTTTTAGTTAATATTAAAATAAGAAATATATTTTGATGAATTAATAGATTTTTGAATTAAATAATATTTTATTAAAATATTATTGTTATTATTAAATTACTTTTTATTAAATATAAATTATTTTATAATTTTATGAATGCAAATGTAATTTTTATTAAGGTTTGAAAGCTGTTTTTGTCAAAACCCATGAATTTTTGATAAATGCCAGTTTTTATTTTAAAAGTAAAAATTAAAATATTTATAAAATTATTTAGATAAAATGAATATTATTTTTGGAATCAGGACGTTGAAATTATCCAACGTATTTTTTTTCATAATTTTCTGAGACAGTCGAATTTTTGGGTAAAAATTAAATACCGTTTAAATATATAATGTGTTTTATGATATCATAATGACCAAATAGCGATGTAATAAAATACTATAAACATTATGTTCGGACAATATATCTTTTACCATTAAAATAATGTGATTTTAGATTTCTTTGATTTATTTTACAAATCTTTAGTGGACCCTCCAAGACTTATAAAACATTTTGTCTTTTTAAATTGTTTTCCTTGAGAGTGTGACTCACCACCACATAAACAACCCTATTATTTTAATAATTTAGGCCATTTTCCTTATGAAATTTTGTTTTCCACTTCCATTTGGAAAAAAACATTGGAAAAAAACCATGGGCTGGTTTGTGGTTTTGATTAGTTTAATGTGTGGTGTCCCAAACCAAAATAATAAAGAATTCCCCCTCCTTTCCTATATAAACCCACCCAAGATCCCACTTACTCCTCACTCAAAGCCTTTGGAGTTCGTCCAAAATCTTCCATCCTCTCTATATAATCCTACTAAGGTTCCCAAATCTTCTAAGAAGCCTCTCTCAATCCTCTCCCAAGCCTTTGGGATCACACTTCCAAGTAAGGGATTCCTACCTTTCTCTTTTTATCCAAGTTTCTTAATATTGTTATGACCTTTTATTTTCAATTATAAATGTTGGGGTATGATTTAAAAACTCTCCTATACTGTCCTATTTATGTTTTAATGATGAGATACCCCTTTATCTCTCATTAAATGCCTCCCATGTACACCCGTTACCATACCGAAATTCTGTAAGGAATTTCTCTCTCCTCATTTACATTCAAGTAATTCTTTTGTATCATGAATATAAATTCCATTGAAATTGTTGGGACATGTATCTTTATGACCCCCTTAATTTCCATTTCATGTAAATATTATGATACACCCCTTTCTCTCTCATAATTAATTTTTATGAGTTCTTATGTCACACCGTTATGCTGCCGAAATTGTACCACGATTTTCCAAGCCAAAGTCATTGTGTAGTGAATACCATACCCATTTCCCTATCAAGGGTATTCACCTTTATTCACATTTATTTATTGTTTAAAGAGTTTCATGTATTAATTACACACTCCTTTATCATGGAATAACTGATGATGTTTAATGAATCCATTTTTATGATCCATGTGGCACACTTATGCATGAAATGAAATGATTAAGAAGGGTGCACCCTGATAGCACTCCAATGAATTGGGTAAAGTATAGTATCATGATATGTCATGTGAAATGAGTGTGGAATCATGACAATTAAAGTGAAACAAGGGTTTACTCTTACTTCATGTGCAATGAGGGTTTACTCATGCTCCATGTGCAATGAGCCTTGGCTCATGCTAATTCCATGTTAAGTGTTGTTGTCACATTTCCATGTTATGATTATCATGATTTATCATGCCTTTATGTTCATGTTTCTATTATGCTATATTGATATTCCTATTTACTAACATGTATTGTATTCCTCATGTTATTCCATGTTTATTCCCTTACTCGACTTTATAGCTCACCCTTTTCTTATGCATGTCCTCAGGTCATCCCATGAAATGCTAAGTACGAGGGAATGTAGTGGTCATGTAAAGGAAGTTTTCAATAAAGATGCTAAATTTTATGTTTTAAGTTATTATGTAATGTTCCTAATCCCCAAAGACACTAGACCTCTTGATCTTCTATGTTGTATCAAGTGAAGGTTTTATGTAATAAATCATGTTAAGTGTGTAATAAAGAGAAGGGTTGTCATAGTTGGTATTAGAGGATAGGTTTAGTTATTTTTGGGATTAAGATTAGAAAAAACTAGTGAAAGACTTAGGGATAATAATAAGTATAATAAAAACATCTCTACATTTTGATGAGTATTGATTAAGTGGTTTATCAAGAAAATACATCCCTGTCTGGATACGAGCAGGTAGAGGCGGCTCTGACACAGATGTACCTGGGGGTGAAAACCCCAACAAGGAGTTTCAGGCTTGACCCGAGGTATCCTGGTACACAATAATGGGACTTGATACACTCTTAGTTATGACACTCCCTATGGACATGCTTTGGTAAATTAACAAGCTTATTATGAACCATTATTAAGGGAATTTAAAAAAAATGCCTCTAAGAATACATGTTAGAAAGTAGATCATGGATAACATAGATTGAAGTCTATAGATTCATAAGTTAAGGAAATAAAATACATTTATAAGTCATCTATTTTTGGGTTACCCTTTATGTGTTACCCCTAACTTTCCTTTTATTCTAGCCAATGGATGGTAATAGGAGGACTCGGACTAACAACCGATCTGAAGACCAATGTGATGACTGTTCTAATGAGATGCCCAATTTGATGGGAGTGGGAATCATGAACTTTGTCACGATACTCTCTCAGTTAACTCAAGAACTGAATAGAAACATGGGTCAATAGGAACGTTCAACCCCCCCTAAGAAATAACAAGTCTCTCTCGAGAGATTCATGAGACAAAGGCCTCCTACTTTTAATGGATCATCCGATCCCTCAATTGCCGAACAATAGATCAACTCCATTGAAAATATCTACTCCATCCTTCAATGTTCTGAATAAGTGAAGGTTCTTCTGGCTAATTATCTTATGGAGGGAGAAGCTAATCAGTGGTGGAAATTGATCAAAAATAAAAAGCCTAAGGAGGATATCGGGGTGTTGGAATGGAAGGATTTCTAGAAAATGTTTTTTGATAAATATTTTCCACGCACCCTCTGGCTTAAGATGGAAAGGGACTTCCTTTCACTCAAGAAAAAAGACGATGAATCCATCGGAGCGTACGAGGAAAACTTCACAAGGCTTGCATGATATGCCTCTGGCTTTGTCATTTCCCCCGAATGCAAGGTTGACTGCTTCTTTGGTGGGATAAAACCTAGCCTGCGGAAAGCCCTAACGATCCGTGACTTCGAAAACTATGAGTAAATTGTCTGATGTGCCCTCAAGGTCGAAATAGAGATCGACGAATCTCAAGGGTATCATGGGGATAATAAGCATAGGGTGGATTTCAATTCTGGTGGTCTGATGGATTAATCCAATGGTGCTAGGAAGATCCAGTACCCCACTTTACAAAGGTACGGAAAGAAGCACCCTAGAAATTGCTTGAAGGGGACAAGAAAATGATTTAGGTGTGGAAGAGAAGAACACCTAGCTGTTAACTGTCGACAAGAAAAACCCATGGTTGTGATAGAGGATAGCAACACTCTGTTTGACTCTCAACGCATTGTTCATTGCTTCAACTAAAAAGAACCAGGGCATCTTGCAAATCAGTGCCCTAAGACAAGGGTTTTCGGAGGCAACCAACAACCTCCAAGGCATCAAGGTCGATATTTTTCCATCACTACTACCGAAGTGAACCTAGAAAACGAAGTGGTGATAGGTACGCTAGTTATTCATTCAATAATAGAGAACATACTTTTTGATTTAGGTTTTATTCATTATTTTATATCTCTAAATTATAGTAGAACAATCTCCACACCACCACAAATCATGAAAGTAAAGATGTCGGTGAGTATGGAAAACGGGGCAATCATTGCATCCCATGAATATAACTCCTCCCTTGTCATAATCGGTGGATTGAAACTCTCGTAGAACCTCATAATACTCCCTCTGGTGGAATTTGATGAAATTATTAGCATGGATTGGATTTCCCTATATAGAGCCAACATAAATTGCTGTGAGAGGGAAATCACTCTCCATGTGGAGAATTGACCCCCGATTCTATAAAAGTGCAAGGGGGAAGATGAATCTTATTTAGCTACATCATCTCAAGTATGGATATTACTGCCCTATGAGCACGCGTATGTGGCTTAAATTATTGAGTTTAAGGAGGCAACCATCCTTGAAGACATGCTTATTATGAGGGAATTTGCTGAAGTGTTTCTCAAGGAATTTCCTAATCATCCTACTAGAAGAGATTTTGAATTCTCAATTGATCTTATACCTGTGGTATTGCCAATATCCAAGGATCTGTATAGAATGGATGTTTTGGAGCTTGAGGAGCTAAAGAAACAACTATAGTAGAATATAGATAAAGGGTTTATATGCCCAAGTGCTTCACCATGGGGTGCACCAGTCCTCTTCATAAAGAAGAAGGATGGTTCAACGCACCTTTGCATTGATTGTTGTGAGATTAAAAAAATCACAATAAAGAACAAGTACCCCTCCCATGAATTGATTACTTGTTCGATCAGCTGTGTGGAGCACAATACTTCTCCAAGGTGGATTTGCGGTCAGGATATTATCAAGTAAGGGTGAAGAAGGAAGATATCTCCAAGACTTCTTTTCATACAAGATACGGGCATTATGAATTCATAGTAATGCCTTTAGGACTCACTAATTCTCCATAAATTTTCATGGACTTGATGAATAGAGTCCTTAGAGATTACCTCGACAAATTTTTGGTAGTCTTTATAGATGATATTCTAATATAATACAAAACCAAGGAGGATCATGAGGAGCATCTAAGAACTATAATAGAGACATTGCGAAAGGATAAGCTCTATTCAAAGTATAGGTAGTGTGAGTTCTGGTTGAAGGAGGTCTCATTCTTGGGCCATATCATCACAAGAAATGGGATATTTGTGGATCCCTCCTAGACAACTGCAATAGAGGGATAGATAAGTCCAACATCGGTAATTGATATCTGTAGCTTCTTGGGGTCATTTGGATATTATCGATGATTTTTGAGAAATTTATCACAATTTTCCAACCCTATTACCAAACTAACTCGGAAGGGAGTAAAGTTTGCTTGGAGTGATGAATGCGAATAAATCTTAAAGAAGTTAAAAAGGAGGCTTATCACTGTGCCCATGCTCACTTTACCCACAAGTGGAGAACTTTTTGTGGTATTCAGTGATGCTTCAAAGAAGGCCCTGAGCTGTGTGTTGATGCAAAATGAAAAAGTCATTACCTATGCATCAATGCAATTGAAAGTTCATGAGAAGAATTATCCAACACATTATTTGGAGTTGGCTGCAGTGATATTCACTTTAAAAATTTGGTGGCATTATATCTTTGGGGAGAAGTGTGAAATATATACGGACCATAAAAGACTCATGTATATATTCACACAGAAAGAGTTGAACATGCGCCAACAAAGATGGTTAGAGCTGACCAGAGACTATGACTACTCAATCCATTACCACCCTGGGAAAGCGAACAAGGTGGCAGATTCTCTAAGTAGAAAGGACCCAATGATTCTATTATTTATGAGAATTGAGAAGGATCCAATCTTCTAAGATTTGATGAATATAGGAAAGAGGATCATAAAGAAGGGAACATCATCAATCCTTTCACAAATGATTGCTCAACCATCTCTTTTGGAAAGGTTAAAGGATGATCAAAAGGATGATATGGGAATGCAGAAGAAAGTGGAATATATCAATAAAGGGAAATCCTCATAGTTCAATGTTAATGAAGAAGGAATTGTGAGATTTGGGAAAAGACTATGTGTTCCATCAAGTCCAGAGTTGAAGAAGTAACTTTTGGATGATTCACATAGTTCAAATTTATCTATTCACCTAAGAAACACAAAGATGTATTGATATCTCCGAGAGCATTATTTGTGGGATAATATGAATAAGGAGATCGCTAAGAATACATCAAAGTGATTGGTATGTCAGCAAGTGAAGGCCAAGAGGAAGAAGTCTAAGGGGATGATCCAACCATTACCCATACCAACATAGAAATGGGAGAACATAACCATGTACTTTGTCACCAGACTTCCGAAGACATCCAAAGGAAAAAATGCAATATGATTTGTTGTAATCATGTTACAAAGTCTGCAGAATTCATTATAATTTGGGTGATTTCTCATTGGATCAAATAACACAGATATATATCAGGGAAGTGGTAAGGATGCATTAAGTACCACTATCTATTGTATCCGATCGAGATCCAAGATTCACCTCTAAGTTTTGGAAGAGTCTTGAACATGTTCTGGATACTTAAATGAACTTTAGTACGACCTATCATCCTCCAACTAATGGAAAATCTGAACGAACTATTTAGACACTGGAAGATATGTTAACATCATGTTCAATGGACTTTAAAGGAGAATGGGATCAACATCTTCCTCTATTTGAATTATCCTATAATAACATTTTCCACTCGAGCATCTGAATGGCACCTTATGAAGCCCTATATGGGAAGAGGTGCAAAACACCAAAATTTTGGGATGAAGTCGGTGAGCATAAGCTACTAGGACCAAAAATGGTCGAAGAAATAGTGGAGAAGGTAAAAACCATTCAGGATCATATCAAGGAAGCCCAGAGTTGACAGAAGAGTTATGAAGATAACCATCAACAAGACCTTGAGTTTAAAGTTGAAGACATGGTATTTTTATGCATATCTCTATGGAAGAAGGTCATGAGGTTTGGAAAGAAAGGGAAGTTAATTCCTAGGTACATCGGCCCCTTCGATATTCTTGATCATGTCGGGTTTGTGACCTATTGACCGACACTTCCACCTACCATGGCCAAAGTACATGCTGTCTTTCATGTATCCCTCTTAAGGAAGTACTTACCAAACCCTTCACATGTACTCTCTCCAGAACTAGTACAACTAGAGGATGGTCCTTCTTACGATGAGAAACCAGTGAAGATCTTAGATCATAGAGAAAAAGTTCTATGAAATAAGACAATTCCCCTCATCAAGGTGTTATAGAAAAACCACAAGTTTAAAGAAGTGACATGGGAGTTAGTGGAAGTGATGAATCAGATTTAACCACATTTTTTTTAGTGTGGGAAAAGAAAATTTCGAGGATGAAATTTCTTAAGGGGGGGAGATTGTAACGACCCAAAAAATTCATTAATGAAAATTCCTCTTGGTATATTTATTTGTATTCTTATGTTTATGTAAAATGTATGCACTTATTTGGTTATATGTTTTGGATTTTAAAATACCATTAAGAATTGTGACTGTTTCTAATATAGTCACTGAAAAATGATCACATGATTAGTATAAATATAGGGCTTTAACAAATCCAATTTACTCAGAAAAATGAAGCGATGACCTCATCCAGTAGACTTGTCCCATATGAATCCCATTTGTCAGAGCTCGGAAAGAAGGTGGCATAATTGGGCTTCACTCATGACCAAGACCAAGCCAATCTTGAACACATTAAGCTTGAGTAGAACCAACTATAGGAGAAGTGGAAGTTAATAGATATTACCACCCGAGCGATGTTATCCGAGCCACCCCAGGAATATGTCACCATCACACACCTTACCCTTCAGTCGTATGCAGGTGTTATAAGGGGTTATGTAACAAGACCCTAGTACTATGATTATTTACATTATTCTTGTATAGAGAATATACATTCATTTTATTATTGTTACTCTGTAAATAGTTTTTGAAGTGAAAATAGTATTTTTAGTTAATATTCAACTAAGAAATCTATTTTGATGAATTAATAGATTTTTGAATTAAATAATGTTTTAATAAAATATTATTGTTATTATTAAATTAATTTATATTAAATATAAATTATCATATAATTTTATGAATGCAAATGTAATTTTTATTAAGGTTCGAAAGCTGTTTTTGTCAAAACCCAGGAATTTTCGATAAATGTCGGTTTTTATTTTTAAAGTAAAAATTCACATATTTAGAAAATTATTTACATAAAATTAATATTATTTTTGGAATTAGGACATCGAAATTATCCAACGGTGATTTTTTTATAATTTTCTAAGACATTCAAATTTTTGGGTAAAAATTAAATACCGTTTAAATATATAATGTGTTTTATGACATCATAATGACCCAATAGTGATGTAATAAAATACTATATCATTATGTTCAGACAATATATGTTTTAACATTAAAATAATGTTATTTTATATTTGTTTTTTTATTTTACAAAGCTTTATTGGACCCTCCAAGACTTATAAAACATTTTGTCTTTTTAAATTGTTTTCCTTGAGGGTGTGACTTACCTCCACATAAGCAACCCTATTATTTTAAGAAGTTTGGAAATTTTCCTTATAAAATATTTTTTTCCACTATAATTTGGAAAAAACCATGGGAAAAATACTATGGTCTGGTTTTTGGTTTTGGTTAGTTTAATGTGTGGTGTCCCAAACCAAAATAATAAAGAATTCCCCCTCCTTTCCTATATAAACCCACCCAAGATCCCACTTCCTCTTCACTAAAAGCCTTTGTAGTTCATTAAAAATCTTATATACTCTCTCTATAATCCTCCCAAGGTGCCCCAATATCCCAAGAAGCCTCTCTCAAGCCTCTCCCCTTCCTTTGGGATCACACTTCTAAGTAAGAGATTCCCACCTTTCTCTTTTTTATCCAGGTTTCTTAATATTGTTATGCCCTTTTATTTTCAATTATAAATATCAGGGTATGATTTTAAACCTCCACCATAGTGACCTATTTATGTTTTAATGATTATATACCCCTTTATCTCTCATTAAATTCCTCCCATGTACACCTGTTACCATGCCGAAATTTCGTAAGAAATTTCTCTCTCCTCATTTACATTCAAGTGCTTCTTTTGTATCATGAATCTAAATTCCATTGAAATTGTTGGGAAATGTATCTATATGAACCAACTTACTTTAAATTTCATTTAAATATGATTAGACACCCCTTTATCTTTCATCAACCATTTTTATGTGTTCTTAGGTCATGCCGTTATGCTACCGAAATTGCACCACGATTTTCTAAGCCAACGTCATTGTGTAGTGAAGACCATGATCATTTCTCTATCAAGGGTATTAAACTTTATGCACATTTACTTATTGTTTAAATAGTTTCATTTATTAATTACACACTACTTTATCATGGAATAAATGATTATGTTTAATGAATCCATGTTTTATGATCAATGTGGCACAATTATGCATGAAATGAAATGATTAAGAAGGGTGTGCCCTGATAGCACTCCAATGCATTGGGTAAAGTATTGTATCATGATACATCATGTGAAATGGGTGTTTACTCATTCTAATTCAAGTGAAATTAGGGTTTAATCATGCTTTCAAAATGAGGGTTTACTCATGCTCCATGTGCAATGATCCTTGGCTCATGCTAATTCCATGTTAAGTGTTGTTGCCAGATTTCCATGTTATGATTATCATGCTTTATCATGCCTTTATATTCATGTTTTTCTTGTGATCCATTTATATTCCTATTGAATAACATGTATTGTATTCCTCATCTTATTCCACTATTATTCCCTTATTGAGCTTTATAGCTCACCCTTTTCTTATGCATGTCCTCAGGTTATCCCATGCAATGCTAAGTATGAGGGAATGTAGTGGTCATGTAAAGAAAGTTTTCAATAAAGATGCTGTGTTTTATGTTTTAAGTTGTTATGTAATGTTCCTAATCCCCAAAGACACTATACTTCTTGATCTTATATGTTGTATCAATTGAAGGTTTTATGTAATAAATCATGTTAAGTGTGTAATAAAGAGCAGGGTTGTTATATAAACAAGATCCCAAAGTGGAAATCCAAACCAAAGTATGAAATCATATAATAAATAAATAATTAAATTGTGGTGTCTCCCAAAGTCTATCCCAATCCCACTATTATCTCTAAGATCTACTACTCAATCATTGTTCATATACCCATTTCCCTTACTCGGATCCCCTGCATGCACATTGGAATTCCCATGTAGGGTGTGAGTAATAAAACCTAGTAGGACACCACCAATGCATCCTTAAAAAGTGAGCACTTATATAATAGGTGTATTATATTATGATAATAAATGTAAAAGAAAACATAAAAGACACACAATCATGTACCAAAAGGTTTTGATCTAAACAAGATTCCAAAACCCTCGATCGTACCTACTTTTGCTCCATACCAGATAAATAATGGATATTTCGGTAAAATCAGTACTAGATAAAATGATATTGACATATCGCTTGGTACCCCTAAGGATTTGATTGGAAATTATACTCAGAGGCCATAAGGAACCGAGTTTAAAAGCTACCCAAAATCCATAAGGCATCAATTTTAGGCATGTTCTTCAGAATCCTCAAGGTATAAAGTTCCATAAAACCATAAGGATATAATTCTACACCCTATTAAAAGTCAAAAATCATGAACACTCCATCTCCAAAGGGTAATCATACCATGATAGTCACCTGTCATGTGTACCAAGCACAAAAACTATAAAGGAAAGATAATACACAACATGGTAATTCATGACAAATATACATAACATGGAATTATGAGAAATATGGTAGTATTAAAAACATCATGTGAATAAAACATAGAACATGGAAATAAACTACTCTAATAATAATAATGGATCAAGGTTCATATATGGGTAACATGAAATCACCCACACCCACAAGAAATAACCATTAATAGAGAGTAAAAACCACAAAAACATAAAATTTATATCATGGAAACAAGTGTAAACTATATCCCTAAATGGAAAGGAACTTTCTACATCAATGTTTTAAATGTAAACATCATGGTTAATCAAGGAATCATCAGTCTAACCACATCCACATGTTCATCATCTCAAACCGCTCACCAAGGATTCCTAAAACTAATTATATTATTTTATTTCCAAATAAAATAAAATACCACATGCGATAATAGATTCTCTATCTTGAATAATTTACAAATTTTTTATTTAAGACAAAGAATTAGTTAACCATTTCTTCCTTATATAAATTTATAATTCCACACGTGATAATAATTTTCTATATCTAGAATAATATGAGATATGAAATAATAATTCTTATTATTATTTTATATAATTCTATACTATTATCATTTTAAAAAATATTTATCATTTTTCTAGAAATATTTATAAGGATAATTTCACAAATTGACTATGAAATAATTTTATAGAAATCTTACACAAGTTTTATCTTTTGAAAACATAGCACCCAAGAATAGAGGAGAGAGGGTGATGTTATTCCATGACTAGAAATCATATGAATAAATCATATTATTTGTATATTTTTTCACCAAACTTGAACATGGGAATTTATAGGCTTTTAGGACTCAAAAGAATCACCCAAAAATAATGTGTAACAAAGTTAAAATAATTTTAAGAAATCAATCCACATACAAATTCAGAGCGTTAAAACCCAAAAATTCAATTCATCATTTAATTTTTATTTAAAGCAATTATTAATTACAGTGTGTTTATATTATTCCATAATATGAGTTACAAGATTTAAATGAGTTAAGGAATTCATTCCCATAATTTTAGGATTTTAAAATAGCCAAGAATATGTTATAGGTGTTTACTGGGGATGAAGAAGCTAAAACATGTATTTTAATTTTTTTTCCAAAATGGGAACTGTGTAGTGGTAACATGGTTTTAATCTTATGTAGATCATATGTTTCATGTAATAGTAAAGAGTTTACCCTTACATAGGACATCTGATCAGAACCACCCTTACACAAACTTTAGAAAGCAGGTGCTATCCTTAAGTAGCTCCAAAACTATCCTCATGAAAGATTTAAAAAGAATAATATACCCTTACATAGATCTATAACTACCATTAAAATTTATTTATAAACAAAATTTTACCCTTACATAGTGAATGGTATCACCAAATTACCTTTACATGAGAAAAAGGTTTCCCGAATAACCCTTACACAATAACTGAGGTACCCTTACACAACTAAGGGTTACCTTTATGCATCCATTAGGATTTAGGAGTTACCCTTAAACAACACATAGAAAATATAGATAACCATTATGAAACAAAGTAAACTTCTATATACCCTTATTTAGCCTTTTAAAAACACAAGTTACCCTTATGAAAAACATAGGTCCTGCTTAAGGGTAAGAATTAAATTGATTTTTTTTAATTTTTCACACAAGAGGTTTATAAAATTTAAACAAAAGAGGGTTTTAAGAACATTTAAATAAGAAGAAAATTATAGTATCCCACTCTCATATGCTATCAGCTGGGATAATTTCCATTTAAATGTGAATATCTTATAATTCCTACTAAATTAAAGGATATTCACCTAGATATCTATGTAATTCAATTTACTATAGTAATTTGGAAAATACATATACCCATTAATTATATATGGGAAATTGTTGATTACTAATACATGTGTATGTAAGTGGTTACTTTATAAACTTTTTATGATATTTATTGTTAGAAAAACTATTTCATATAATGGATTTATTAGAATTATTATATGATAGGTGGGGCCCAAAATTATATATCCCCTCGATACATTTGTAGGTCTCATTAGATAATTAGTTTGGGGGTATTTGATGTATGAACAACGTATCATATATGATGTCTTGGCATAAGGACTTGATTATATGATTATGATGTCTTGGATGAGGTCTTGAAAAATTGATTAATATATTTAACATTATGAATCTTATCACTATAAATTAATTTATTATCATCCATGTAATTATTAGTTCACTTTTATTATTTTTTACATGGATATATTTTTATCACTTGAAATACATTTTATTATCTATTTATTCCATGTTATTTATTAATTGATATATCCATGTTAGATTCTGCTATACACTACCCCTTACAAAGAACCAAAGATCACCCTTTTATTTTAGTTTTATTTTCCCTAAGAAACCAATAATATTACTATGCGATATCTAATGATAAATATGGATTTTCACTAAATTTTATATCATATTTTAATTTTATAAATGAAATGTAAAGGTTGTGTATGTATCTAGTCACATAAGAATGATAATTTATTATATATTGTGTATTTTGATCTCTTATATTCTATGATAATGTAATAAAATAACCGTAGGCTCCAAGTTACTGGAGTTAAGTTATTACACTAGATCAAGACTTGGCCCCCATGGACAACTAGGGTAGAGAAGATGGAAGGACTTTGAAAAAGAAGAGAAAAGGAGAAGAGGGGAATATGAAATGGAAGAGGGATATGAGATTTACTTTTAGAATCACTAGAGATTGAAGAAGGAACACTGGATAAACTTGGACCATGAATCAACCATGAAATATCCAATATCCTAAGTTTTCCTCTCCCATATGGTCATACTTCATGATCATTAATACCATTCACATAGACCATGAAATATGGAATAATTTCTTAATTTTATTTCTATAGTTCCAAGATGGATCTTAAGGGACACAAGGGGGGGAGTGAATCAATGTACCCAATTTTACTAATTTTTTACTTCTTAATTAACCCCTATTACACTCAAAATTCTTCCCATGTTAAGAGTAATTTATTTTCAATGCACTATAAACCTCACCCAAGTATATATAACCAAATAAAAATATGAATAATAACACACGTGGATTTAAAAGGTTCGACCTTGATGTGAGAGCTTAATCCTTGAAAATAATGGGCCGATTTCTAAGACCTAGAGTATCACTAGAACCGGGATAGTAATTACAATATAATGAGGGAAGTATGCATCCTCAAATTCTTAGAAGCTTAATGCACTATATTACAAAAGCGTTACACAAGATATGGGTAGTATTATTCCTTGAGTCCTACAATAGTAATACCTCCCTATAGTTCTTCATCCTCCCACTGGTAATGATGGCATTGTTTATACTGGAACCACTATTATTAAAAATTCCTCATTGAACTCCTAAAATAGATATATCCTTTTGCTTCATATTTCACTACATAAACTAGAATAAGATATCATTCCTCAAGAAACAGATCATTGACTACTAAGACAATATAAGTAGGAATCCAAGTAGGTTGGTTTCTTTGTATCTTCTCAAAATCACTATATATATTGTGATCACAATAACTTTTTTCTCTTAAAATATCTCCAAATAATAAATATCAATAACCTCTATTGTTTATCCATTCTTTCTTCAATATCCTTCTACTATATGAGGATATCATATTATTCTCTTATATTTCTTATTTAGAACATAGGAAATACATTATTTTATTTATGGTTCTATATTTCCTTGATATTTATAATCATTAACAAAGAATAATGTCATTTATAATTTTTTATTAGCCTATATAACACACAATTCTCTCAAAGTTAGATCTCTCCTGTTGGTTTTTATTTTTCAACTAACAAAGGGTGGAACAGAAGTAACTAAGTCAAAATCTCCTTTTCTTTATCTTCTGTAACTCATATATATTCACCACACACAGAAATACTGTCTCTTTATTTTAATAAGTTAACTTTTATATTTTTTAATATTTAAAGATCATTCAAAATCACGCCAATAAATTTATCTAAGTCTTCTTAAAGTCTCAACAAAAGACTCATATTTTATTCTTATTTTACCTTCATGATATATGGAAATATATCCATGATTAACAAAAAAATTAGAATATGATCTTTAAATTTACACATATTTTAAGGTTAAAAAAATATTAAAGTCTTTATAAGGTTAAAAAAACCTTAAAGGATTTGTAGCATTAAATAAACCGTAAAAAATTTGACTCTTATGAACCTTTTATTTATTTTTATCTATATATATCATCTATCTCATCTTCTCCCCTTATTCAGTCTATCTTCCTTCTGAACCATATAAACTTCAAAATAATCATGCATCATAATGAATTTACAATAATTGTGATATACATATGGCAAATAATATCAATGAATCATCATATATATCTTCCATAAATTCATTTTTTGAATATTATATAGATCTTATAATGAATTATAGTGTTAATTCTTGGTATGATGGAGTTGGAATGGTGTGACGTAAAAGGTATAAAATATTGATTCATCCCATTTATAAACAATTCAAACCCATATATTTTAAAATAATGAGAAGTTCAACTTAATTTATCCCACATCAAAAAGAATCTTGGGATGAATCCTCTTAATATATTGAGACATGGATGAGACAACTTTATCAAATACCTTAGAACCAAACTAGATGAACGGTCACTATGCTACCCTATATGGTGCCTCTTCCACACTCAACTATCACCTCACACTCTTGATCACCATAGGCTAGTGTTGACCCACACTGGCCTTTCCTTAGGTCCTCTCTGGACACTATCAGCTGGTGTATACCCTTAAGCTTGGTCAACTATCCTTGTAATGGATATTTGATTGGGTTATCCTACCATGAGAGTTGTAATATTTTTGGCTAACTCATATAAAACCATGGAATAAATTACAATGATTCATACTTAGATAAACCAACCATTCGAATCTAATTATACATATTTTATGTTCCTTCTCTAAATTTCACACACTAAACAAACCTAGAATACAAAGTGATAAAATGGAATAAATTAATCCTATAATCTTCCCAATTCCTCTTTTTATATCTTCTCAACTTCATCCAAGTATAATTTAAAGACTATTAGTGTATAAACACTTCATCTAATACTCAAATTACTCTTATACTCTCTCAATTTCAAATTAGGCCTCTCAAACTTCAATTTGTTTTTCATCATGTGAATGGGTCATTAATAAACCCTAATATATTGTCTTTAAAATAAACATTAAAACCAAATACTTATGTAACATTCATAAAACACATTAATACCATTCTTGGTAACTCTAATATCATTCACAAAATTCTTTATAAATTCAATAAACTTCCAAGAAATTCATATTATACACATATTAACATTATCTTTATCATTAAGACATTCATCCATTTTTTTTAAATAAAATATTTGACATGGATTATTCAATACTCCATTTATATTTTTTGTAAATAACCTCAAATAATTTTAATTACATATTTGTGCATGCTTGATCCTTTTTATCTCCCACTTATTGATAATAAATACAATGGTGTTTATAGGGACTGGACCTCACTTTTCTCCAAACAACTTATCCTCCCAATTTCGTTTTTTTCTTTATATTGAATAAATTAAATGATGGATAACACCACATATTTTCTTAGCTACAAGAATATAATTAATAAACTCTAAGTCTATGTGGGTGAACATGGGGTATAAAATAAAATTGAGTAACAAAGGTATTCAAAGATGTTCATAAATGTCCTTAACAAGTGACACCACTTAAAGAAATCTCTTTTAAGGTTATATACATAGATTTGTCAATAAATACAAGTATATACTATACCATGCTCAAAATATACACCATATATTTAAATTATAATAAATGAGACTCACCCTTGAATTTAAATTTATAATCAACCATAACCCCCCTTTATAATGGATTTAATATAGTTAAAGTAAGGGAATAAAAGTTTGATTTCCTCCCTATAACTTCTATTTTTAAAAAAGAGAGAGGATATATTAGATTTTCATAAAAAAATTAATTTTAGTAGTAACTTATACATGTTATCTCCCTCTTAAGGGATGAAATCTATTTCTTTTTATCATGGTAGATTATATCATTATATAGGATTCAAGATATCTCATTCCAAGAATCCACTAGTGTAGATCAATTTAGACTTTCACCAAATCTAGAATAGTTATTACTACTTTTTCCTTTCCATGATACTATCAATCCATGATATATTATTCATATTCTTGTATCACTATCAATTCATTGCATTGAGAGAACAAAAATACCACACAAAGTTTAAGGTAATAAGGTGGGATTTCTTATTCTTTAATATGAAAAACAGGGTTGAGAATTCCTTCTCAACCTTGTTTCCTTTTTCTTTATATCTTTGAAACTCTTCCTTAGGATTGTACAACTATTTTAAAATACTATCATTACATTGGGAAGCATGAAATTATTTATTATTTAAACTTATTTATATGGCTTGTTACTATTTTTATTATCCAAAATGGAACATGTGTCTTATTATTTCATATTCATTTTCTTTAATAACTCTTATTATGATGGAATCATGGTTAAGAAATTTATGGTAGAATGTACAGTATATTAAATCTCCCACATAGTTCTTCTAAAACTCTTGGGTTGTAATTTTTTGAAAACCTATCATGAAATTTATTTTCTTATTATAGAGTAACTAACTGCCTTTTAGAACATTCCTTAGCTTGTGATTTCTCTATTCTTATTTCCTTTTCTAAATCAGCTGGAAAATCAATCAAAAAATATTTTAAAATTACCTCAGACTATTTTAAATCTCCACATCTCCTCTTGAGATCATTTTCAACCAAGTAATTTCCTTTTTATATTCCTTGGACTAATATTATTTTGATACATCAATCCATGGATTTTCAACATGTGTTTATGGCGTGTCCTCTATTTCCATAATATAAAAAATCCTTCATTTTTTTTGTGTAGATCCCATATTTAACTTTTTGGGATTATTCTAGTCATGTTATTTCTTTATATTGTTTTCCAGGGTTTCCTTATATTCATACCTCATTTTTATGGTATTCTTTACTTATGTATTTTAGGTGCATACTTAGTTGGTTCACACCAACATGTCTTTTCATAATAACCATAATAAGTGCATATTCTATGGGAATTCATTAGTATGTAAAACTTGTTTAAAATAGTATGGTTCTTCATTTGTGGATATGTTATATTCTTAGGCTTAGTCTCACTTAATATAGGATTTCACTGAGTTCTAAGTGCTGACATATTATTTCAACAATCTAGTTCCTTGTGTCCAAACTTATAATAACACTAGAAATTAGCAACAAACCTTGGTCTTATTATTTAGTGTGCGTTCTTTAGAATTTTTAGAACTACAAGATTATGATTTTTGGATGTTTTCCATATATGTTTGAGCTTATTTTGGGGAACCATATCTTCCACACATTTTTCTATCCACCCTTAACATAGTTATAGGTTTCTTATCACTTTTCTTTATCCATATTTATACATATTGTAATCTTAAAGCTACATTTTCTATCAAAATAAACTGATAATGATCATTAGATTTTGGTATGGATGGTAACTTTTTATTTGAGTATTATAGAGAGTGATAATTAGATTATATAAATATATTATTTACATAAATTTTAGATATTTTATCATGAGAATATTCCTTGAAATTATGCGCAAAAATAATAACTCTTTCATCTATTTATTATAAAGACAAAACATGATAAATTCTAAAATTTTCTAGTTTGATATTAATCTTAAGAAAATTTATTTCAAGAATATTCTTCTCATAATCAATTAATTTTATTCTATTTTCACTATAATTTTTTATTTTTTCAACTTACTCATCATGAATTTTCACCTTCTCTTATAATAACATGTAAAGCTCCTTGATCCTCTTATATTTAATTTCTAATTGTGCATTTTTGTCATCCATGGTACACTAGTGAGCATATTTTAGTGAATGGATTACTTCTTTAATAATCACTTCAACTAAATCATTCTCACAAACCTTTATTTTTAACTCATCTTCAACTAGAGACATATGTTCATTAAAAAGTAATATAGTTTCTTCTTTAGCTTCCATAATTTGTGTGTGAGCATTGTACTTACTAAAATTGTTACTTAGTGCATTATTTATTTATTCAACTTATTATTCTAGTTATTATTTTTTATCCATAAATCCATTAATGAATATATATATATATATATATATGTAGGTGATTACTTCAAAATGGAATTTCTTCATATGATCCTTTTTTTGAGTAGATTTGTTCAACTATCATAATAGTTTCATCTTCTTCATACTCTCTAAAACTTGATATTAAAACTTTTAAAGGATTAATTTCAATAGATTTATAAGATGAGTAATTAAAAATTTTATCATTTTCATGTAGTGGTTGATCCTTTTTTCCTTTTTAAAATATTTATCCACTTCTTTGCCCCACTTTTCATATATTTCTTAGAGTTTTAGATGAAGCTTCCATACTATCATCAACAGAAGGAACTTATTTTTTCTACACCAGAGGAATTTCAAAAATCTCCTAGAATCTGTACATTATGTAAGATATTAAAATAACTAGTGAAAAGAAATCCAATCATAGGTGGACCTGGTTAACCTTGATAATACCTGTAGTGTCCAGATGGATTATGTAGGGACACTAAGGTGGGTTGGGGGAGGGGGGTGAATCAGTGTGCCCAAATTTTATTGATTTTTTTTAAATTTATTCTTAATTAACACATCTTAAAATCAAACCTATACCGTTGTTAAGAGGAATGGACCTTCAACTCACTCTAAACCACACCCAAGTATGTAACAAAAAATAGAAAAAAGAATAATAAGACATATATATTTATAAGGTTCTATGTTAGTGTGTGAGCCTATTCCTTGCCAGGTATGAGCTGAGTTCTGAGACTTGAAGTAATCGCTAGAATTGGGAGAGTGATTACAATATAATAAGGGTATTATGAATCCCCTAATTTTGAAAAACTTCCTACACTATATTACACAATTTTCACATAGGATAAGGAAAGTATTATTACTTGAGCTCTATAGCATCAACTACCTGCCTATAATTCTTAATCCTCCTACTGGTAATGATGGAATTATTTATATTGGAACTAACCATATTAAAAATTACTCATTAAATCTAGAAAGATATATCTACTTTTTTTGGATATCACTACATCAACCATAATATGATCTCCTTCCTCAAGCAATAGATCTTTGACTTCCAGGACAATATAAGAAGGAATGCAAGAAGATTGATTCTTTTGTATCTTCTTAAAATCACTATGTATATTATGATCACAATATATTCTTTATATTCATGAATCTCGACGTAAGAAATATCAACAATTAGAAACATCAATCCCTTCTTTCTTCTATATACTTCTATGATATAAGGATATTGTAGACTTCTCTTCCTTTTCTTCTTTAGCACACAATACATAATTTAATGTAGTGCTGTTTTTCTCTTTACTAGAAACTCAATATCTATAATAGATAATAATATTAGGTCTCATTGTTCCTCAATTTTTAGAATATATAGTAATCATAAAATTTGATCTATCTCCTTGGTTTTTATTTTCAACTCTCAAAGGGTGTAATAGGAGTATCAGAGTTGAAAACTCTTTTTCTATATCATCTACATCTCATGTACATTCACTGCACATGTGAATATTATCTCCTTATTCAAATAAGGAAACTCTAAGATTTATATATATTTGAAGCCTATTCAAAATAGAGTCAATAAATTTATATAAGTATTCCTGAAGATTTGTAAAAAAAACTTGGATCCCATTCTTCTTTTCCCTTCACAATATATGAAAAATATCTCATTGATTCATGATATAAAGTATATGTAAATATGTAACTTTACATGTATCATAAGTTTAAAAAAACTTATGGGATTAATTAAGTTAAAAAAAACCTTTCATACTATGTAAGGTTAAATGAACCTTATGAAATTTAACCCTTACACATATCCTCTTTGTTTTGATCTAACTGTGTTGTGGAGCTCATCTTCTCCCCATGTTCAGACTATATTCCTTCTAAATTTCATACATTTAAAAATCAATATGCATCATGATGAATTTATAATCATCATGATATAGATATGAAAAATATTATCAAATCATAATATTGTTTATCTTTCATAAATTAATTTTCAAAGCCTCGTATATATCATCCAATGACCTATAGTTTTAATTTCAAGTATATTAGAGTTGGTGAGGCATGAGGTGGAAGAAAAATAATATGGTGTTATCCCAATTATAAAAAATGTGAACCCACACCTTTTAAAATAATGAAAATTGGTACTTAACACATACCATATTGAAAATAATCTTGGGAGGGATCTACTTTACATACTTGGATGTGGTTGGGATGGCTAAATAAATTCCCTTAGGCCCCAACTTGACAAAGGATTATCGCCCCACTCTACATGGTGCCTCCTCCCTACTCAAGTTCCTTACCATCTTCTTTATCACCTTAGGCTAGTGAAAACCCACATTGGACTTTACATCGATCCTCTGTAGCTAGTTTTATTCGGTGTTGAACCTTAATCTTTTACCGTGTAACAATTCAGAATTTTATCAATGAAATTTCCCTTCTGAATATAAAATTGTGTCATATTTAGTAATATAACACACACACCACACAATAAAACCAACTACATTTTATTATATAAATTTAAAAATTATTTTTAGAGAATAAATATGGCCATGAGAAATGAAAGTATTATAATGGGACAAAAAATAGAGAATAATACAATAATAGGAAAATTTGGATACGCTCCTATAATGGTACGGACCTCTCCGGTCCATTACTTTGTAAAAATGTAGTGTTAGAGGTGTTCTGGGAGGTTAAGGTGACTTGGGGGTGCGTTTGGGTGAACTTTTAAGGAAAAACAAAGGGAAATAGATTTCGCATTGGTTGCGCACGATTTGTCTAAACCATGCGAGGTGGGTGTTAGAGGTATTGGATAACACACGATTAGCGCAAGGTTTGGCTAACCGTGTGGACTAACCGTGTGAGGAGTGTTGTCGAGGCAGTAGCTAGCGCATGTTTTGTCAAATAGTGCGGACTAACCGTGCAGGCACTTAATCTTAGATCCTAAAATTGTGGATCTAACTCATTTTTCCTCTAAATGGTTTGTTTAAGCCCCTAAGTGACCATAACTCGGGATTACCCTCCCTTGAAGGTAGGAGAACCTCTCCCAAGCATTTTGGAGGTGATCCTAAGGCTTCCCTTAGCGAATCTAAGCCGATTTCTTGAGGTATGTGATCATTCTCCTTCATTCTTGACCGTTTCCTTAGATCTACTTAGATATACTTCTCCTCTTCCCTCGGTTTCTTAGATCTATGCTCGTTATGGGTAGATCTAAGTGTTTGGATGCCAAATATGATGAGATTTGGTCTTGGTTGTGTTAGAAAAAGGGATCTAAGGAGGATTCTTGGAGGATCAGCCCGGCTTCTTGTGCGTTCTTTGTTTGTTGGGGTTTTCATCAAAAGCCTTTGAGGTAGGGATCTTACCTTCGTCTCTCTCTCTCTCTTTTGTGCATCATGCCGGGTGGGTATCATCTTGTTTTCATGAGGTACGATTGAACCAGTAAATAAAGATAATAACTGGTTAAAGAAAGGGTTTGGGGAAATTTTTATTGATATCATTTTTCTATTTCCATCAATGCTTATCCTTTGATTATGTTGTGAATTGAATAGTCTTATGCCTACTGAAAATCACGGTCGTTGGGGGCCTTTTCTTGCACAATTAAAATTTTCCCTGTGTTTCTGGATTGTTTTGTGGATGGAATTTCATAGAATGTAGAAATTGGTTAATCATGTAAATTTGGATGATTAAATGAATATTTGGAACCCTTATATGATCACCCCGATTAAATTAAATGAAAGAATGAATTTTGTGGGTGCTGTTTGGGGTTTAATTATGTGAAGGGGTGTTTCGTGGGTTGTCATGAAACGGGTGAGCAGCAGGGCTGCGGTTGGATAAGTTGTGGATTGGTGTGTATCATATGGTTGTGATGGGCATTAGAGCTGCGATGAATGGTATCGAAGGGATAATGATGCGGTATGAGTATTGTTTCCGAGGTGTTTGTGGTTGTGGTGGTTGGCAGCAGGGCTATAGGGATGGGTTGTGCATATGAAAAAAAGTGGAAGATTTAACTAATGAATTGTCGGGCATGGTAGTTGATTAAATACGGAAAATCAATGGAATTGATTGGATGGTAAAATAAAATGGTTTTGTGTTGCTTGTGTTTTTACCTAACTATATTTGTGGTTGACAGGGATATGTTTTACGAACGATTGATCTGGTTTGGTTGTTGTTAGTTTCTCAGTATTTAAGGAACTGATAAACTAAAACTATTGAACATGAAAAGCTTAATGGGGTTTGGGGCTGTTCATTGTGTGCATACTTTTGTGGTAGCAGTGTCGAGGTATGTGCTCAGATCTTTTGTGTAGAAGCCTTAGGATGGACTAAGTGGTTGATATAATTATATAAATCTGTATGTTTTATGTTTCTTTACGCACCCCACCCATGTTGATCACTACGTGCCGAACACCTGTGAGACGGGGGGGGGGGGGGTGAGATTCCCAAACATCCAAAGGATTTATGGTTATTGTTCTTCCCTGTGCTCCCTCTTCTAGGTTCTATAGCCCAAGATCCTTCGGGCAGGTTATGACAGATATTTCCCAAGAGTCTTCGTGATGAGGATGTGATGTGTTCCCAAGAGTCTTCGGGATAAGGATGTGATGTGGTTCCTAGGTGTCTCTGGGATGATATGTGGTTATGGATGATGATTGAGTGCCGGTGTAATGCGGGATGATATGTGGTTATTTCCGAGGATTGAGTTCCGGAGGAATGCGGGATGAGATGTGGTTATGGCCGAGGATTGTGTGCTGGCGGGATACTATGAGCTTCGTACGCCCAGGTTGCGGCACTAGCTCGAGCTTCGTATGGCCAGGTTGCGGCACTAGCTCAGGAAGAGGGAGAAGCATCAGAGTGTTAGGCATGAGGGTTTGAGCAGTATTCAGTGGGAAGGTGGTGTGGGGTACCCATACTTTGATAATACTACTATACTACTCTATTGACTTGCGATATTTGGTGAGTGTGGATTGTAAGGTTGGGTGGATAGATTACTTTCTAGGCTTTTGTTCCTTCTGTTTTCTCATGGGTAATTAGGATGTCTCCCCACTTGTGCATGAGAGATCTAGGTTATCCTACTGAGTATACTTGTATGCTCACCCTATGTTTACTTTCAGGTCTTTAGGAGGACTTCAGGGACTGTGTGGGACCTTGCTAGTTGGGAATTGGAGTTTTTCTGGTTGCATTCTTTTCTTTATTTTTGGTATCATACCTTGGATCTTTTCTTGTTCTTGTAATTTTGTTTTAGTTTTGTATAAAACATGCATATGGGTTGATTTTGGGTTTATTTTCATTTACTTGTTCCTTTTCTTTTGGTGTTTGACCCATACTATTTCTCGATCTTAATTAATAAAAAGGGTAATGCCTCCCATAATTGTAAAAACTCATACCCTTGGTGCTAGTCTCCACTCCGGGGCCTACTGGAGGTGGGACTCGGGGGTCATTATCTCCCTTTCACCATTGACATCTTAGGAGGGGCATCTTTGGTGGGAGGGGGTCGTGACAGAATGGTATCAGAGGATGGAGGTTGAGAGATAGGATGGAGTCTGGTGTTAGGCACAGTGAGGATTGCATGGGATGGTAGGGAAACAATGTCGGGTGATCTTGGAGCGTGAAATAGGCCAGGGAAGACCGGCTAGGATACAGGATTTTAGGGCCCCACGTGATCTGATGCAGGGACTCTAGACCTACCAAACGACCAAGTGAGGCCACACTGATTGTAGGGTAGAGACTCTAAGAAAGGTACATGCATCATAATGACTCGTGTTCTTGTGTTTCTGGGGAATTTTGGGGATTTAAAATTAATAAAGAGTCTAAGAAAATTTAAGAACAATATTCTACACTTCTCGGGATTAAGCATTCCTTGTTTACCTTGTAGCTATGACACCTGGGAGATGACCACGAGTAGTGCGGGCGATCGAGGCCTAGGAGGTGACTTGGATGATCGAAAAAGGGATGACCAAGAGGAGGAGGATGATCAGTGGCAGAAGACTCTTTGAGCCTTTCAGCGGCAGACCCTCAGGAAGTATGAGGGCAACATCTTAGACATGGAGACAGAGAGCTGGCTAGAGGAGTTGGTGATAGCTTTCATCTTGATCCAGGCTCCGACGAAGTACTGGGTTCCTCTAGCTGTGATCTAGATGCATGGAGTAGCGCGTCAGTGGTGGATGCTTTATCTTAGGGAGAAGAGGGAGGCTGAGGTCACGTGGGCTGACTTCGAGAAGGAATTCTGGGCAAAATTCCTCTCTTCCACGATGAAGGCTGAGAAGAGGAAGAACTACTCTCTCTCCAGCAGGGGAGTATGTCAGTGAGAGAGTTGGGGATCAAGTTCAAGGATCTCCTTCGCTTTGCTCCCGACCTCTTTCTGGATGAGGGGTCTCAGTCGAGACGTTTGGAGGAGGCACTTCAACCTTCTCTCCAGTATTCTGTTACTCCCTTCACCTTACTGACATACTTGGAGGTCCAGAAGAAATCTGAAGTAGTGGATAGGATTCACATGAAGGGAGGTGTGTCGCGAGAGGGAATCTAGTTGGGCTCATAAAAGGTGAAGGCTGTCAGCAGTAGACCTCCAGCATTAGGGCCCACTAGGTTCCGACCAGTAGGGAGAAGGCCTCAATAGTTTCAGTTACGATCTCCCGGTCCTCTCCCTTTTCCTTCAGGCCCGGGACCGAGGTGTTTCATCTGTGGCAGCTGTGGGCACCTTCGGAACCAGTGCCCGAACCGAGTACAATATAGTGGCAGTGGACCAGTACAACACCTGCCTCAGCCACAACAGTTTCTAGCCAGGCCCTTCCAACAACAGCAATAGGGGTAGCGAGCTCCCGCTCCTCCGAGGGCAGACGTTGCAGAAGAAGCCCAAACTTAGGGCACTACTCAGGTACCTAGACCAGGGCATGGTCGGGGAGGTGTCCAATAGCCGAGAGGCAGAGGAACTGGGTGTGGGCAGATGCACACTATAGAGGCAGTAGTTCCAGTAGGTCCAAAAGTCGTTCAAGGTATGATCATCTTGTTTAGTACCCTTGCCTATGCCTTGTTTGATTTAGGAGCTTCGCACTCCTTTGTTGCACCCAGTCTAGCCTATGCCTTGGGCCTAGACATAGAGACACTTTCTGTACCATTGGTTTTGAGTATGCCAGTCGGAGTTCAGAACATCTTTTCTCGTGTTTTCCGGGGATGTAGGTTGATGTTGGGGCCACACCAATCTAGTGGAGATCTCCTTGTACTGCAAATACATCCATACGATGTCATTCTAGGCATCGAATGGCTGTTCTCAGTGTGTTCCATCATCGATTGTTTCCAAATAAGGGTTGTGTTTTCAGACTTGGGCGACCGACGTGTGACTTTCATCAGTGAGCAGGGTTACCAGGAAGGTAATCGACGAGTGGAGCCCTTCCTTTCCTTGTTAGATGAACTGTCAGTGGAGTTGGCAGGTACAGAAATGGTGGAAGTCCTAGGGATCATCGGTGAGTTTATGGACATCTTCCCTGAAGAGGTGGCGACTCTACCCCCTCAATGTGATGTTGAGTTCGGGATAGACTTGCAACCTGGTGCCCGTCCGATTTCGATGGATCTCTACAGGATGTCACCTTCTGAGTTGCAGGAGTTGCGTGTTCAGATTGACGATCCGATGAAGAAGGGTTTTGTTCGACCAAGTGCGTCACCTTGGGGTGCTCCTATCTTGTTCGCAAAGAAGAAAGATGGTGGTCTCAGGTTGTGCATAGACTACCAGAGACTGAACCGGGTAGCCATCAAGAACCGTTACCCCCTCCCAAGGATAGATGATATCTTTGTCCAGCTGAGGGGAGAAGGTTGGTTCTCTAAGATCAATCTGCGGTCTGGATATCACCATTTGAGGGTGAAGGAGGGTGACATCTCAAAGAATGACTTCAGGTGCAGATATGGGCACTTTGAGTTTGTAGTCATGTCGTTCGGCGTTACAAATTCACCAGCTGTGTTCATGGGACTCATGAAATCCGTCTTCCAGGAATACCTGGATCGGTTCGTAGTCATGTTTATTGAAGAAATTATGATCTACTCAAGATCCGAGGAGGATCACACTGAACACCCGAGAACAGTTTTAGAGGTCCTCCAACAACACCAAATCTTTGAGAAATTGTCCAAGTGAAAGTTCTGGACGCGAGAAGTGCACTTCCTTGGGAACGTGGTGTCTGAGCAGAGAATAAAGGTGGACCCATCGAAGGTCGAGGCGATTGTTTCTTGGGAAGCACCCAAGAACATGGCAGAGGTTCGTAGTTTCCTTGGACTGGTAGGTTACTACCAGAGGTTCATACCCAACTTCTCCCGAGCTACAGCACCTTTGACAGTCTTGATGAAGAATGATCGAGCTTTCATGTGGGATGAGAAGTGTGGGGCATCCTTAAGTTATCTAAAGGGAAAGTTGGTTAGTGCCCCAGTGCTGAGATTACTAGAGGAGGGAGTAACGTTTAAGGTATTCTGTGATGCCTCAAGACAAGGATTGGGGTGTGTTCTGATGCAACAGCAAGGGGTGATCTCTTATGGGTCTATGAAGTTACGTCCTCATGAACGTAACTATGCCACCCACGATCTAGAGTTTGTAGCGGTTGTGTTTTCACTGAAGTTGTGGCGACATTACCTTATCAGGGAGTGCTTCATGGTTTTCACGGATCACAAGAGTTTGAAGTATATCTTCTCCCAGTGGGACCTTAATTTGCGGCAGCGAAGGTGGATGAAGTTCCTTCAGGACTACGACTTCAAAATCTCCTATACCAAAGGCAAGGAAAATGTAGTGGCTGGCGCTTTGAGTAGGAGGAAGGACGCGGTTCAAAAGTCGACAGATGTCTGGAAGGCGATGGAAGAATTGGCTGCACTACACCTCAATGTATGGTAAGATGGTGGTAGAGGTTGTCTGTTTCAGATGACAGTGCAGTCCTCCCTAATACAGCAGGTGGAGGAGTATCAGTGGGGAGACATAGAGAGTGAAGTGATGTGCGATCAGGCTAGCCAGGGAAATGCTCCCGAAGGATGGTCTGAATCAGATACTTTTATGGGGGAATTTTTTTTGTTCCAGAGGCAATGCGCGATAGAGTTCCTGGTGAGTTCCACAACTCACCCCTGGAAGTACACCCGGGAGCTTCCAAGATGTACCAGGGCTTGAGAGGGCATTTCTGGTGGCCCGGGGTGAAACGGGCAGTAGCAGAGTTCGTAGCAAAGTGCCTCATGTGTCAGCAGGTTAAGGATGAACACCACATTCCATGAGGTCTATTACAACCTTTAGATGTCCCCGAGTGGAAGTGGGATGACATCTCGATGGATTTCGTCACCGGGCTGCCCAATGTTCAAGGGGGTTGCGACGCCATCTGGGTAGTGGTGGACCGGTTGACGAAATCAGCCCGTTTCCTAGAAATCAAGGAGTCAAGTATGGTTGAGGCCCTAGATCAGAGGTACGTGAATGAGGTGGTGTGGTTTCACGAAGTTCTAAGTTCTATAATCTCCAACTGGGATACCCGGTTTACCTCGTGGGTCTGGAGAGGATTGCAACATGCTTTTGGCACCCGGCTATGCCTAAACACTGCTTTCCACCCCCAGATAGATGGTAAGACAGAGCACACCATCTATACTTTGGAAGAATGCTACGAGAATGTGTTTTGGGACTTGGATGATCATGGGAACAACACTTGCCTCTGATAGAGTTCTCTTACAACAACAGCTATCACTCTACCATTGGCATGAATCCTTTAGAAGATTTGTACGAGAGGCCGTACCGCTCAACCATATGCTGGACAGAGGTCGGAGAAGCAGGTGTTCTTGGCCCGGAGGTTCTGTAGAGCACGACGTGGAAGGTTCAACTTATACGAGAGAGGTTAAAGGCAACTCATGACCGATAGAAGTCATACGCCGATAATAGGAGGAGACCCTTGGAGTTCAAGGTTGGGGACCACGTGTTCTTGAAGGTCTCTCCTCAGTGTGGGCAGCGAAGATTCAGAAATGGAAGAAAGATTTCTCCCCGGTTCGCCGGGCCCTTGAAGGTGTTGCAGCGGGTTGGCGAGGTGGCTTATCAACCGGAGTTTCCGGCACTGCTGCAAAGGGTGCACGACATCTTCCTTGTGTCTCAGCTCTGTCGGTACCTACACGATGATTCACATGTCCTCGATTGGGGAGAGCTAGATATCAGGGATGATGTAACGTTCATGGAATGAACCGTGATGATCGAAGGTCATGAAGAGAAGGTGCTTCGTGGATGAACCATTCCCTTAGTTCGTGTGCTATGGAGGCATGATGGGCTTGAGGAGAGTACCTGGAAATGGGAGGCATAGATGCACGCCCAATACCCAGAGCTGTTTTGAGTTTTGTTCTGTTATACTGGTTTGTGATGAAGCGTTTTTACCTTGTTAACTAGGGAATGTGTTGTTTTCCTTGTTCTATGAATATGTATGAAGAGTTTGGACTATGGGGAAGGGAGGACCTGATCCCTAATCAAGACGCATTAAGGTGGATGTGATTAAACCCGTGCGGGTGAGTCAGTGTCGCCCAAAGCGGATAGTATCTTGACATGGGGGAAGAAACTCCCTAACCCATATGATTGGAAAACTTGACCATTTAATGTTGCATGGTTTCTTAGGGGGGGGGGTGTTCCTATATGTTGGAGAGGTTCACTCCTGAGAGGTATCTTTCGGGGTGGTTGTTAAGACCCCCTCTTTTCTTCGGGTCTGGTTTTAATTCTTGAGGATGAGAATAGTTTGGGAGGTATTTGATGTAATGGACTGAACCTCTCCGGTCCATTACTTTGTAAAAATGTGGTAGTAGAGGTGTTTTGGGAGGTTAAGGTGACTTGGGGGTGCGTTTGGGTGAACTTTTAAGGAAAACCAAAGGGCAGTAGCTTTCGCACGGGCTGCACACGATTTGTCTAAACCGTGCGGCCAAACCGTGCGAGGTGGGTGTTAGAGGCAGTGGCTAACACATGGTTAGCACACGATTTGGATAACCATGCAGACTAACCATGTGAGGAGTGTTGGCATGGCAGTAGCTAACACACAGTTAGCGTACGGTTTGTCAAACCGTGCGGACTAACCGTGCATGCACTTAATCTTAGATCCTAAAATTGTGGATCTAACTCATTTTGCCTCTAAATGGTTCGTTTAAGCCCCTAAGGGGCCATAACTCAGGATTATCCTCCCTTGAATGTTGGAGAACCTCTCCCAAGCATTTTGGAGGCAATCCAAAGTCTTCCCTTGGCGAATCGAAGCCTGTTTCTTGAGGTATGTGATCGTTCTCCTTCGTTCTTGATATTTTCCTTAGATCTACTTAGATATACTTCTCCTATTCCCTCGGTTTCTTAGATCTACGCCCATTATGGGTAAATCTAAGTGTGTGAATGCCAAATATGATGAGATTTGGTCTTGGTTGTGTTAGGAGAAGGGATCTAAGGAGGATTCTTAGAGGATCAGCCTGGCTTCTTGTGCGTTCTTCGTTTTTTGGGGTTTTCCTCAAAAACCTTTGAGGTAGGAATCTTACCATCATCTCTCTCTCTCTCTTTTGTGCATCATGCTGGTTGGGTATCCTCTTGTTTTCATGAGGTATGTTTGAACCAATAAATAAAGATAATAACTGGTTAAAGAACGGATTTGGGGAATTTTTTGTTGATATCATTGTTCTATTTCCATCAATTCTTATCCTTTGATTATGTTGTGAATTGAATAGGCTTATGCATACTGAAAATCAAGGTCTTTGGGGGAGTTTGATTGCAAAATTAAATGTTTCCCTATGTTTCTGGATTGTTTTGTGGATGGAATTTCATAGAATGTGGAAATTGGTTAATCATGTAAAGTTGGATGATTAAATGAATACCTGGAACCCTTGTATGATCACCCCGATTAAATTAAATGAAAGAATGAATTTTGTGGGTGCTGTTTGGGGTTTAATTATGTGAATGGGTGTTTCATGGGTTGTCATGGAACATGTGAGCAATGGGGCTGCGGTTGTCTTGGTTGTGGATTGGCATGTATCATATGGTTGTGATGGGTAGCAGAGCTGCGGTGAATGGTATTGAAGGGATAATGATGCCGTACGAGTATTGTTTCTGAGGTGTTTGTGGTTGTGGTGGTTGGCAGCAGGGCTGCAGGGATGGGTTGTGCATATGAATAAAAGTGGAAGAGTTAACTAATTAATTGTGGGGCATGGTAGTTGATTAAATACATAAAATCAATGGAATTGATTGGATGGTAAAATAAAATGGTTTTGTGTTGCTTGTGTTTTTCTCTAACTATATTTGTGGTTGGCAGGGATATGTTTTACAAACGATTGATCTGGTTTGGTTGTTGTTAGTTTCTCGGTAGTTAATGAACTGATAAACTAAAACTGTTGAACATGAAAAGCTTAATGGGGTTTGAGGCTGTTCATTGTGTGCATACTTTCGTGGTAGCAGTGTCGAGGCATGTGCTCAGATCTTTTGTGTATAAGCCTTAGGATGGGCTGAGTGGTTGATATAATTATATAAATCTGTATGTTTTATTTTTATTTACACACCCCACCCATGTTGAGAACTACGTGCCGAACACGTGTGGGATGGGGGTGATATTCCCAAACATCCAAAGGATGGATGGTTACTGTTCTTCCCTGTGCTCCCTCTTCCAGGTTCTATAGCCCAAGATCCTTCGGGTAGGTTATGCCAGATTTCACAAGAGTCTTCGGGATGAGGATGTGATGTGTTCCCAAGAGTCTTCAGGATGAGGATGTGATGTGGTTCCCAGGTGTCTTCGGGATGGGATGTGGTTATGGCCGAGGATTGAGTTCTGGCAGAATGTGGGATGAGATGTGGTTATGGCCGAGGATTGTGTGCCGACGGGATACTATGAGCTTCGTATGGCCAGGTTGCGGCACTAGCTCGAGCTTCGTATGGCCAGGTTGCGGCACTAGCTCAGGAAGAGGGGGAAGCATCAGAGTGTTAGGCATGAGGTCTTGAGAAGTATTCAGTGGGAAGGTGGTTCAGGGTACCCATACTTTGATAATATTACTATACTACTCTATTGACTTGCGATATTTAGTGAGTGTGGCTTATAAGGTTGGGTGGATAGATTCCTTGCTAGGCTTTGGTTCCTTCTATTTTCTCATGGGGCATTAGGATGTCTCCCCAACTGTTCACAAGAGCTTTAGGTTATCCTACTGAGTATACTTGTATGCTCACCCTACGTTTACTTTCAAGTCTTCAGGAGGACTTCAGGGACAATGCGTGACCTTACTAGTTGGGCATTAGAGTTTTGCTGGTTGTAGTCTTTTCTTTCTTTTTGGTATCGTACCTTGGAGATTTTCTTGTTCTTGTACTTTTGTTTCAGTTTTGTATAAAACATGCATATGGGTTGGTTTTGGGTTTATTTTCATTTACTTGTTCCTTTTCTTTTGGTGTTTGACTCATCCTATTTCCCGATCTTAATTAATAAAAAGGGTAATGCCTCCCATAATTGTGAAAACTCATACCCTTGGTGCTAGTCGCCACTCCGGGGCCTACTGGAGGTGGGACTCAGGGGTCATTATCTCCCTTTCACCATTGCCAGCTCAGGAGGGGCATCTTTAGTGGGAGGGGGTCGTGACAGCTCCATCCCCCATAATAATCACATTCATGAACAACACTATAGAAATGAAGTAAAATGTTAGTAATGAAATATGCATTTTGAAAATGAAAATATAAAATTGAGAGAAAATAGAGGTGAATAAAGAATTAATAAAATTTTAGATATCTATAGAAATCATGGAACCAATATGGCCATTAAAAATCTGATCGTTAGAATAGTAATCTGATCATTGAAATAGTTACTTGACCATTAGAATAGTAATCCGACTATTGGGAACAGTAAGCCGACTGTTAGAATAGTATTATAACCTATAGAGGTGTAAAATAATATTTAGGTATCTTATAAAATTAAAATATGGCATATTTATATCATTATAAAAGTAAATAAATGTTTTAAAAATGATAAAATAAGTGTTTTTATTTTTGTAAAACATATATATTTATTTTCTTTTCTATACAAAATATAATGATTTAAAAGAAATTTTATTTTCATAAATGGTTTTATAAATTAATATTATTTTTTATCATAATGATAATATAATTTTATGATTATTTAAGTATTTTCTCAAAGGATCATAAAATCGATCAAAATATTAATTTTTTTTCAAATAAATGATGATTTTATTTAAAAATTAATTTTATCATTTTTAAAAAAATTATTTTTCATAAAATTATTTTTATTTTTGTAATCTAAATTCTGAAAAATGTTTATGGTGAAAAATTGGTATTTTCCAAAAATAGTTGAATTTTTTGTGAATATTGAAATATGAGAAAATACGATATTTACCATTATAAGATAAATAGTTGAATTTTTTATTCATGGATGATGTAATAACCCATTATTTCAACATCACATGCATAATTTATTTTATATATTCACAATAATTAATACTATTGGTAGTTTTGAGCTAAAATAACAAACTAATGATTATAATATTAAAAAACACCCCTCTCATCCCCTTATAAATACCACCTTCACCACCCCTTCTTCTCAAAAATTCTAATCCTTTTTGCTTGAAATATTTCTACCCAATAACCTCCATAATAATATACCTCATAACTTAATGTTTATGGTATCATAAAAATACTAATCTAATGTGCCTTAAGTGGAATCCAAGAGGATACATACAAAGGAGAAGGTAATTCCCTCAACCAATTCTTTTAAATTTTCTTCCTCCTCATCCTCTAAAAATATTCCATCCAACATGGAATAATATCTCTAGTATAATATATATACTGTAATTTTATATTGTTAATGGAATATATTACATCCTTCCTTTTCTATCTCCCACTATTGATTCTAAAATGAAAACGTTGTTTATAATATGGTTGGTTCACCACCTCCACGAACAACAATGTTCGTTTTTCTTCATCGCCTTCAAGGATGGTCATGAGAATATTATTATGGTTAAATAAGATTAAAATAAGTATATTATGAATTATTTTATATTCTATAATTAATATATATATATATATATATAATATTAAATAAAATTAAAATAGTTCATAATGGTTGGTTAAACAACATAAATGAAATAATCACATAATGTTAACATTTTTATTAATTGAACCACCCATATTTTGGAAAAAATAGGATATTTAGGAACATTAAAATTCTTTTAAGTACTTTCATACCATTTTATTTCACTTTTTGAGATATATTCCTATTTTACATGAACTTCAATAATTATCCACAAGTGATCCGACCTTAGAACCATGAAATGAACGCCCTCATAAAAGAAAAAATAGTCTTTATTTCTCAATGAAATGGTTGTAAATGAACATAATATAATTATAATAAATCATATATAGAATTAAAATGTTCTTAATTAATAAATTAATGAATTTAATTTAATTTTTAAAGACATTAAGTGCAAGTGCAAAACGATTTTGGAACATAAGGTAAGGGATCTCTCTGAACTGTACATTTTCTTTGGGTCATAACCATTCTCTTTATAAATCACTTTATCTATTTTTTATATTATGGAATTACTATAAATTATATATATATGTATCTTATATATATATATATATCTAGATTATTTCCCATTCCTTTTATGGGTTAATACATTTCTTAAGTTCATTTCTCAAATGCCTTCTTTAAAATCAATCTTGATTAAGGGAAACTTTTCTATCCCTTAATCATTTTATATAAAAATAATTATAATTATTTATTACCATTCATGATTTCATTAAATAAAGTAATATTTTGGGTATAACCCTTCTGATTTACCTTTGTTTTTCAAATAAAACTTCATACTTATCCTTTATCCAAAAGTCTTTAACCGATTCCTTAAAACACCATTTTGAAAGTTCATTTATATACCCAATTCTCTAACCTTTATCATGATTTTATTTACAAATGAACACCATATTTTTATACCTATTATTATGTACTCAGATTTTAACATAAAAAATATTTAATTCCTTATTATCTTTGGAATATTTATTAAATCACATTTGATTATGATATGAGGTAAGATTATGCAACCCATTTCTTTCCATGGGTAATTATTATGTTTATGAATTATGATTGATTTAATTTTGTGGAATACATAAGCATGTACATGTTATTATGGGTGTATATAGATATAAATTGAATAAATTAGGTATTTTTTTGTATTATGAGATGGTATGTATGGGATTATGGAGTGAACCTAATCCCTGATGGGACTTTTTCCACTATGTGATGTTGTATTGGAAGTTATCCTTGACTTATGCTTATGCCATGTTTTATGTTTCTTTCACATTCATATTTTTCCATTATATTATAATACCATTTTATTTACATTATTATCCCATGTTATTATTCACGATACATCTCTTTTATGATATCATGTTTTGTTGTTGGACTCACATGTTATGGTTCGTTACCATTTTTATTCCCTTAACGAGGTATATAGATCACCCCTTTCTTTTATGTATTCCCCAGGTTATCATATATAGTTTTAGGAGCTCAAATATATTTAGGATATCATTATGGAGAAAAAAATAAATAAATTTTATTTTAGTTTATTTTTGTTTTATTATGAACATATTCTTCCAAACACACTAGGACACACAATCTTTGGGTTGTGTTTATTGGATGTTTATGTTAAAAATTAGGTAAATATTTGTGTAAAAGTATTTGGCCACTATAGTTGGTATTAGAACATGGTCTAGTTATTTTTTTGGTATTATGATTAGAATAATTTATTTAGAACCCAAAGGATACATCTAAGTATAAGAAAATATCCTAAAATTTTGGTGAAGTATAGAGTGAGTAGCTTCCAAGAAATGAATTCCCTATATGGATATTATAAGTGGATGTGGATATGGAAAAGTTGTACTTAGGGTTAATAAACCCTTAAAGTGAAAATGGGAATTAAATTTATCATAACCTGGTATATGAAAAAGAGGTTTTTCTACGCACCTAGTTTGAAACTCCTGAGGGATATGCTTTAGAAAATCCTCAAAATATTTATAGACCATTATGAAAGACTTGAAAAGATTTTTAGGTTATGAAACCTAATAGGAAACATTACCATGGATAACCTAGATTAAAACCTTGAGACTCAAAATTTAGGATTTATGTTCCATATATAAGTTATTTCTTCAATTTTCATAGTTTCCCTTTTTATATGATTTTTAGTTTGAGTATTATCATCCCTATATTTATTTTGATATAGTAAATGACTTAAAACATAATAAAATAGTGAAAGGGGTGCTCATTATCCATTCATGAGATTCAAATTTCCTATATGATTATGTTTCTACACATTATTTCATATATTGAAATATTAGTAGAACTATTCAAACACCACCTCAAAACATGGGGGTTAAGCTATCTGTGAGAAAAGAAACCAAATCAATTATTACATCCCAAGTATATAACTTTTCCCTGATCAATTTATGTGGAATGAAACTCCTAAAAAAATATTTTCCTTCTTCCTTTAGTGGGGTTTGATTCTATATTGGTCATGTATTGGATATCCTTATATAAAGCTAACATCAACCTTCGGGATATGGATATCATTCTTCACATCCCAAGTCATCCTCTGATTATGTATGTATAAGGAGGAAGATGAATCTCTTTTTGAATATTTATCTCAAGTGTGGATATTATTTCCTTATGAAAAAGTATATCTAGCTCAAATAATTGAAACAAAGGATAGAATCATGCTCTAAGACATTCCCATTGTGAAGGATTATACTGATGCATTCCTCAAAGAGTTTCCCAGTCTTCCTCTTGACCAGGAGGTTGAGTTATTAATTGAACTTATATCTAGATCTATGACTATATCAAATAATACCTAAAAAATAGACACCATTGAGCTATAATAACTAAAGAATAATTTATAAGAGAATATTTATAAGATTTTTATATGCTTGAGTGCTTCATTGTGGGGTGTTCTAGTCCTCTTAATCAAGAATAAGGATGGGTCAATGCACTCTACCTTGATTATCATGAATTCAAAAAAAAATCATGATAAAGGATATGTATCCCCTTATATGAATATATTAGTTTTTCAATAAAATATTTTTGGGATAGTATTTCTATAATGTGTATCTTTATCCAAGATACACTAATTAAAGGTGAAGAAGGAAAATATTACCAAGACTATCTTTCAAACATGGTATAAACACTATGAGTACATAGTGATGCCCTTAAGACTCACCAATTCTCTATAAATGTTTATATAATTAATGGATATATTATTTATATATTACATTGATAAATTTTTGGTAGTATTTATAGATGATATTATGATATAATCCAAAAGTAAAGATAAGAATTAGGAGCATTTGAATACTGTGATGAATACTTTGAGAAAAGAGAAACTATATGAAAAGTATAGTAAATATGAGTTATGGATGGAGGAAGTGTCATTATTGTGTAATGTTATCACCGGTAAAGGGATATCTATGAACTATTATAAGAAAAATTCAATTGAGGAGTGACCTAGACCAACATCTTTATTAGAGATCCATAGTTTCCTTGGACTAGCTAGGTATTACCGATGATTTTTGAGAAAATTCTCATGATTGTAGAACCTGATAACCAAGATGATTAAGGAGAGAGTGAAGTTTTTTAGACTAATGAATGTGAAGATAGGTTCAAGAAATTTAAAAATAGGCTTTCCAATACACCATTCTTCACACTTCTCTCATGTGAGGAAAATTTCATTGCATACAATGATGCTTTAAATAAGGGCTTGAGATGTTTACTAATGGAAAATGATAAATTGATAGACAATTCCTAAAGGAAGTTGAAAATTCATGTATAGAACTATACAAAACATGATCTGGAGTTGGATACAAAAATATTCAAATTGAAAATATGGTGGCATTATCTATATGGGGAGAAGTGTGAAATATATATGGATCCTAAGATCCTCAAATATATATCCCCAAATAAAAAGCTTAATATTCACCTATGAAGATGGTTATAGATTATTAAGGAATATAAATTCTCAATCCACTACTATCCTAGGAAAGAAATAAAGTGGTATATTCTCTAAGTATTAAGGATATGATAAAATTATACATGATGAGAATCAAGAAGGATCTAATCTTCTTATACTTTTAAAGGATGAACATGGGGATCATCGAGGAAGGAACATCATTATTCCTTTCCCAAATGATTGCACAACCATCCCATTTGGAGAAGATAAAGGATGATTAAATAGATAATGTGAAAATATAGAAGAAGGTGGAAGCTATAAGAAAATAGAAATACTCAAAGTTAAAAATTGATGAAGAAGGAGTTGTAAGATTTAGGTCATGACTATGTGTACTATAAAATCTTAAGATAAAGGAGTTATTGAATGATGCACATAGATCAACCTTCTCTATCCACCCAAGGAGAACATATATGTATCAAGATATCTGATAGAACTAATGATGAGACAATATAAAGATAGAGATATTAAAATTTACATCAAAGTAACTAGTATATCTATAGGTGAATGATGAAAGGTAAACATCCAAAGGGATGATGCAACCATTACCCATACCTATATGGAAACGGGAAAAAAATACCATAGACTTTATCACTGGTCTTCTAAAGAAATACAGAGGAAATAATACTATATGGGTTGTGGTGGATAATCTTACAAAGATTTTTTAGTTAATTATAATTAAAGATGAATTCTCACTCAATCAACTTGCAAGGATATACTTTAGAGAAGTAGTGAGGCTGCATGGGATGCAACTATTGATTGAATCAGATTGAGATCCAAATTTTGACTCTAAGTTTTGGAAAAGTCTCCAACATTCTATAAACACTAACTTGAACTTAAATATGGATTATCACTATAACACCCTGACCCAGAAGCCACTAACAATGGTTCCCCAAGTCAACTTTTCATTAGACCTCAAGTGTGCCTCCCCATACACTAGAAGCTTTCGATTATCAACTAGGGTATAAAGGTGGTAAAGTGCGGAGACTATAAACTCTGGATCAGTATATAAAAATAGTAGATCACATAATAAATAAAAGAATCAAGATATAATAACAAATTATCATAAATAATAAATAAAAGAGTAGTCATTCATGAAAATTATATGACATAAGCATAGGTAGGTAAATATAGTACATGGAAAGTTTAACAATAGAACTAAATAAATAAAAGGCACAATGACTATATCTCATAGAATCAAAAGAACAAGCCTGTCCCTCTTCCCCCACACTCCATCCTAGTTTTGAAGGATAATAGTAAAAAATAACATAACACAATCTATGATCCCGAACCTACAAACATGAGGTCTTTTTGGGTTCCAAATGACAACCTAAATAGGGTGTGATATATACTCAATAGGCCACCAACAAAAATTTATAAATCTATATAGTCTATGAATACAAAATAATAAGTGTATAGGTATATAAAAATAAATCAGTAAATGATAAATAATAACATGTAGGGTTCAGGTTCCTAAAAGACACATAGATGAGCATACCTACATCGTCCTGATCCAGAATATCTTCACACACCTTCTATCATGTATATATATGAATATATAAGAAAATTATATAAAAAAATATACATGAACCCGTCTATACCTAAGGTTTATTACCAAGGAATCCACATGATAGAATCACATATTAGATAAGGGATGTTATGCCTTGGGTGACATACCCATCGATCACAATATAAGGGATTCCATGCCCATACTACCATGCCCGTAATCAAAATATAAGGGATGCCATGCCCAAGGTTACATACTCGTAATCAAATTATAAAGGACTCCATGACCTAGGTTCCCTACCTATAAATACAATATAAGGGACACCATGCCTAGGGTTCTATACCCATAATCACAATATATGGGACTCTATCCCTAAGGTTCCATAATGATAATCACAATATAAGAAATCCCATTCCCATTATAGTTCAAGACAAATACTTTTATCATTCCATTTACAAGTTCCAAGAAGGGGTTACGTTATATGGTCTTACCATTCACTCTTAATTTAATCTAATTACACAATTTTTTTGTTCAATAATAATAAAAAAGGCCATGTACATAAACATTCCATATTAAAATTCATTTATAAATGATAAGGATTCCATGTATGTAAACATGTCATACATCACCTGCTTATTCTCATTAAATAAACCCTTTTATTAGATAAGACAACACACCTCAAAGGTGGTTTTATTAGAAAACAGAGTCATAAGCATCATATCATTTATTTAAGTCAATTTAATAATTTCTTCCATGAATGATTTCCATCACACCTAATGAGGTGATTCAAAATGTGAATAGAGTAATATAATAATGTGCAACAAACAACACAACCTAAGTAGTGGTTTAGTCAAATAGGAAAATATTGATTTTGAGGGAAATCAGTCGAACTCACCTTAAATGGTGGTTTAAATTGAGGTCTTCAAACTCCAACCATGTATAAGGGTTTCATAACACATTTAGATTATGTTTAGGTAATTAATTTAAGGAATTTTATAATTTAGGAGAAACACACAGAAAAGATCAGCATGTGACCCAACAAAAATATTTTATAAACAACGATACTTTGAGGGAAAATCATATATAACACCTACCTTATTCTTAGTACAGTACAATAATCCAATATTAGGCCTTGATTTGATCTAGAATGATAGAAATCAAAATATTATACAAACTCCCTGAAAACAGGGTAAAAGAGACCACATGGATTTAACAGTCCATACAACGAGAGAAAAAGAAAAAGAAAAAAAGTTAAATTGAGAGCTTACTGATACATATCCAAAAAACTGAAGAATATTTAATCATAAAAATAATGAATAAGATTCACCAAGGTGAGATAGAGGAAGGGTGGTGCATGCATGAGAGGCTACCTGGGTGAGAGAGAAGAAAAAAATAGGGAAAAAACTATTTAAGGGCAGAGGGGAAATCAATAATTTTTCCCCTTTAAATGAGGAAAATAGTTTGGCAGAGTGGTTTGGATAACCTTGAACCAACCATGAATCTAAAACTTAAAAAAGTCTCACCTTTAATGGTTTAGCCACATGTTTTGGGCTAACAGTGCACCAATCATGTGGTGCTACTGGTTAAGTGGCATTAACTTTGTGGCTAGGTGAACAGTTTTGGAAAACCATGAACAACCTTTGAGACCACCTCTATAATTTACTATTGAAAATTTTCATGTCCATGAACCTCAGCTTACACAGTTTAATAAACTATGTGACACCCTTTATAGGGCCACACAGTTTCTCCAGAGGGGCTGCACAATTTAAAAAGTTGTGCGCCCTATCTGTTTCTCCTGGAAGGTGATCTTTTAGAGCCCAACACTTATGAAACTCATCCAAAATGTTGATAAAGCTCTTTATCCTTAAATATTATCCCAAAAAACACTTTTGAGTGTTTTAACTCTCGAAATTACATTATGATACTCTATTTAAGATTTAGCCCATCCACCAAACAAGATGTTCAATTTCCTTTTGATTTTTCAACTAGTTCAAAACCTGGGACATTATAACCTCCCCACCTTAGAAATTATCAAACCTGATAAGCCTAGGGAAACTATGAGAACATAAAATTACCTACTTGGGTCATGAAAATTTCATTGAAATCGCCATGTTACATTATCCCCACACAATACATGAACTAGCACTACCCTAAACCAGGGGTACTCAAGCCATTAAAACTTGATCCAATGATCAGAAATACCATCAAAACATTAATACAACACTTATATGAGCCTGTCATCCCTAATACACGATTACATATTCATCTAATTCCATCAACCTGCCTATGGTATTCCCCCAACATAGGTTCTAGAATTTCTCATGGCCAGCTCTGAGTCACAGTTCTTCCATCATTAGAATGAACTTTTTAAAACATGACCCTAGCATCCTAATGATGTTTTCAGTATGATTCTCAACCCTTGTCACCCATTCGCACATTATATCTCTACTCCCGGGCCTCAATTTTATCGAAATGGTCGAATACCCAATCAACCATTCTTTAACTGGTCATGCCAGATTTTCTTTAAAAGCCTCAACTAATTCATTAAGCATCACCTATCTCATCTTGATGACATGCCCAATGTGATTTCTCACTAAACACATCCAAATATTTGAGATAATTCAAGTTGAACCATCTCCGATCAAATATTTCAAAGATGATCAGCTCCTATGGACAACGAGTCCACAAAATCAAATCCTGAAGCCTTATCCTAAGACATACCAAGATCATTCTGATCACACTCACCAAATATCATACCCAACTTCTTGTGACATCCCCTGCTCAAATTCATCGTTCTATAACACTATCATCAACACTACTATGATCCAACATCTATGGATCTTTATAAGGTTCCCTAGGATTAATGAACACCTCTCAATTTTACTCAATCCATTATCAAATCATACTTTGAATTACCAAGGAATCCAACCATACATGATACCATTCATCAAACAGTATACGAGTGTAAAAACAACTATTACATGAATGACCTCTTGATTTCACAAATCTTCACATAGGAGGGGTTTCAACCAGTGACCAAAATTCCACTCCACACCTTAGGAGAATAATTGTCATCACATTTAATAAAAATGATTCATTGATTACCACAATCCATGCCCCATCTATCCTGGTCAGATTCCTGACATAGCTAAGGTCCTACTCATCATTAGCACTAATATAAATGCCAACCATCACCCATTACCACTTCCCGAGAATAGTTTCTATGATGATCACTAAAATTGAATCATAATAAGGGTCATCATCCTCCAATGGACAATGGTGTACTTTGAACCATTTGGATTTCCTTTGAATAACTCCATGAGCACAAATCTCAAAGAGTTCTTCCATCAACTCATAAATGTTATTTGGTTAGATAGCTTGGTGCACAAATGATGTTATCTCAGCATACTCAAGATGATTTCAAGATAGGGGTATGATCGTCTCTAAACTAGGATCACATTAAGGCCTCATCGATAGGCATGTATCACTCATCTTGATCCATGTTATATTTTAAAAAATCTAAAAAATCCTTCAATTACTCTTGACACTGTGTGTCCCTACCATGCATATCAAGGTTCAATCACGGGTCAACCATATCACATCATCTAATTGATTTTTTAATTAACTATTTATACAGGGTGCTTCATTTAATTTACCCCAAAGCTCTAGGTGACCATTCCTACAAGCATAACTTCCTAGAAAACACTGGTCCTTGGATTGAACCCATCCACTCACCAACCTTTAGTTTCAAATAGTTACCATGCCCAACTGACATGAACTACTTATCATGAAAAAGGATGTACATATTGTAAGACCTGGTTCGACACCCAACTCACACACCCACAAGTCATTCATAAATAGGGTCAAACTAACTGTGCTACATGGCACACCAGTATTTGAATATTCTAGGAGTTCTATTAGAACTCCTATTCAAAATCGTACATTGCTCCTAATCCATGATTTAATGAACGACCACCCATCACATGATGTCATTTCAAAAAGAAAAGAATCAACAATGTAAGAACCGGTAAATTGGTCTAGACATCCAGACAGTATTTCCAAATATAGCTAGTTTCAATAAAGAATAACTCATGGTGATTTTTTGAAAGAAAAGGCATCACCCTATCGGAATCAAAATACTCAAACACCTACCACGCATCGATAAAGAAAAGAGTATATAATAAAGCTTACTGAGAAAATGAAAACATAGTCCTGAACCAACCTATTCCATATGATATCCTTAATAGAACAATGTCATTGACCTATTAGATTCTAAGTCAAAGTGAGGGTATCTAGATCCATCCACCTAGCCATAAGGTATCAAACATGATAAACACATCCCATTTATGGGTATCAATTACACTGTGTCTAAAACACCTAAAACCACTCTTTTGGAAGAGTTAAAACTAAAACAAGTAAGGAATAATAGACCCACAAGGTTCAAAATCCATCGACATAGGTATAATGGAATCACCTGCCATACCTCGGATTACTAGGCCCTGATAATCACCTAGCATCTGAATAAGGGAGTGTTCATTGGAAGGTTAAAATTATAACATAAAGGATAAAGGGATGACACTCACTAGGTATCCACATTTGATAATAATCCCTCAAGGTTAGACTTACCAGATAATCACCCATCTACTTAGGGGTGTTGTTTCTTTATCTAGAGTCCTAATTGGGACAACTGGTACCCGAACGATACCTCACATTAGAAAAATGAAGGAAATAATTTCTAAATTCTTGAAGTTCATTGGGAACTACCATAACTGGGATAGACCCTTAATTGTATAAGGAATCAATTATAAAATAATGGAACACCTATAAATATCACTAGGCCTTACTAACCAACCTCCAGGTATAATGCAACCTATGAAGAAGTCATTAGAGTTCCATGAAAACACTCACATTCCCCTTCAAGGAAACTCTTAGGGAAAAATTTAATACAGAACCCTACATGAGGTTCCTTATAAAAATAACCTTTAAAATATTAATTTTAAGGAATTTAAATGATTCTTTTGGAAGAATATCATTTTAAAAGGATATACAGTACCAATTATCAAGGAAAACTATACTAAGCAATCAATTTATCTGGAACCATAGAACATCACTAGAAAAATATCTTATAATTTCCTTTTAAACATTAATCAATTTCATAATTCTTCACAACTCGTATCAATCAAATAAAATTTCAATTTTTAATCTATAGAGGAAAACACTCGTTAGATTGTAATTGGAATTTAAATTAATCAACACCTCATAATAGTAAATCTCAAAATAATTTAGTGGGGTTTTTATCAATTAAGGGAACTGGTTAAGTAAGATGTTGCCATAAATTTATATGTGATACCATATAAGTGTCTACATACACTTTAAATGACCATCACATTAACATAAACATACCCCAATGGGGTTTAAGTACTAAGAAAATAAGGAAGTAAATGCAACCTACAAGGGTTCTATCAAACCAATATGGGTTCAATTATATGGGCATCCATTCCCAATTTATGGAGTCAATGCTATATAAATTAAATCTGGAATCCCATTTAAGTGTAACCCATAATGGTTAAATTATTAAAATTCAAACACCCTTAATGGGTATACATTATAAAAACATTCCCCAACTGACCTACTTGGGTCCATTTGTGCATTTATTAATTTTTTCATACGAGTTTTCATTCCCAAATGATAGAGGTTTAGGCCTGTATAAAAGAATGCATTTTCTATAAGAATTTTAATTTATCATATATCAGGTCTCAGTTAGATGAATTAGCATTCCCAAGTTATAAAGTCACTTTTCTTTATAAGTTATAATTGGAATTTATATAATTGTAACTTGGTTTTTATTTTCAGCCTCAATTATTTTAAATTTAGGTATAATGGTTTGATTATATGTGTTACCATTCCCAATTTATAAAGTACCATACACTTTATAAATTGTTAGTGGAAACCATTTAATCAAAACCATAAATGTTTCATCCCATGAAACCAATGGTCTATGGATAAAACATGCCATAATTGATTAATTGAGGTTCAACCATAAAACTATACTAGAAAATTCCATTTAGGTTGACGAAGACACTTTAATAACAAATAATTTATCATAATTGTGACAAGGAATGCTAAAATAATAATGAAAATAGGCATAAAAAGGAAATAAAAGAAGCGTGGTATAAAACTAAGCATGTTAAATAATCATATGATCATGGTATAAAAATCGTCATACATCAGAAAATCTATAATACAGTCTACATGGAATGGAATATGCATGACATGTGATTCTCTACGTGCGAACAATGATTTATGAAACAATTCTTATTTTCCATACCAAGCCAAGGGTGAAATCCATAAATCAGTAAATCAATAACCAGTGAAAGTACAATAATCACCCGAAGTAAAATAATAATCAACTGTAATATAGAACAACATAAACACCATTCCCATCCCTAGAGACTTAGCCTTTTCCTTATGAGTGGGTTGGTCAGACCCATACACAAGCTATTTACCAAGTGCCAACACATTCCCAATCTCTTTTTTAGAATCCCAAAATAGTAATACAAAAGGAAAAGAAACCATTTGATACCACTTGTAATGCCCTAAGCCGGAAGCCACTAACAACGGTGCCCCAAGCCAGTTTTGCACTAGGCCTCAAGCACTCCTCACCATACACCAAATGATACCGATTGGTAGTAAGGGTATAAAGGTGGTACAATGGGGAGAATATTAACTTTGGATCGGAATATAAAAACATTAGAACCCATAATAAATAAAGGTAGTGGGATATAATAACAATTGATCATAAATAATAAATGAAAGAGTAGTCATGCATGAACATGCTCTGACATAAATACAGGTAGGTATACATAGTAAATGTAAAGATAGAAAATAGAAGTAAATAAATAAGAAACCTATACCATATTTAATATCATCATGAGCATAAGTTTGTTCCTCTACCCCCATTATTCATCCCAGCCTTGAAGGATAACAATAAGAAATCACATAGCACAATCCATGATCCTAAACCTACAAAAATGTGGTCTATCTGGGTACTAAATGGTGGCTTGAACAAGGTGTGAGATATAATCATTAGTCCACCACCAATGGTTTCTAAATATATTCAGTCTGTGAATATAAAATAAATAGTGTGTAGGTATATAAAAATAAATTAGTAAATAATAAATAATAACATATCAAGCTCAGGTTCCTCAAAGACACCTAGCCAACCACACCTACTTTGTCCTGATCCATAATGTCTCTCTACACCTGCCATCATGTATATATCTAGATACGTAATACAATCATATGAAAAAATATACATACACCAACATGGTCCCGAGGTTTATTACTAAGGAATGCACATGAGAGGATCATATGTGAGATAAGGGACGTAATTCCTAGGGTTCCATACTCATCGATCACAATATAAGGGATGCCATGCCTAGTGTTTCATACTAATAATCATAATATATGGGACTCCATGCCCAAGGTTCCATACCTGTAATAAAAATATAAGGGAAACTATGACTAGGGTTCCGTACTCATAATCACAATATAAGGGACACCATTCCCAAGGTTCTATACCCATAATCACAATATAAGGGATGCCATGACCAAGGTTGAATACCCGTAATCACAATATAAGGGATGATATTCCCATTTATAGTTCAATAAAATACTTTTATCATTTCAATTAAAAGTTCCAAGAAGGGGGTAAGTGAGATAGTCTTACCATTCACTCTTCATTTCATTCAATTACACAATTTGGTTTATTTAATAATTATTAAAATGGACATGTACTTGAATATTCTATATTACAATTCAATTATAAATGATAATGATGATATTTATGTAAAAATTCCATACATCTCCCAATTATTCTCATTAAATATCCGATTTTTATTAGATAAGATAATGCTCCTCAAAGGTGGTTTTGTTAGAAAACAAAGGATGAATCATCATATAATTTATTTAATTCAATATAATCATTTATTCCATGAATTATATTCATCACCCCTAAGAATATTATTCAAAATGTGAATATAGTAATATAATCATGTTCTTCAAACAACACACCTTAGGGGTTGTTTAGTCAAATAGTTAAACATTGATTCTGAGGTAAATTAGTCAAACTCACCTTATGTGGTGGTTTGGGTTGGGTTCGTCAACCTCAAAAAATTTAAAAGGATGTTATATCACATCTAGATTAGATTTAGGTAATTAATTTAAGTCATTTCATAATTTAGGAGCAACACTTAGAAAATTATGGCATGCGACATAATGGAAATAATTTATAAACAACACAAATTTGAGGGAAAAGAATATAGACCACCTAACTCATGCTTATGATGTTCCACTCATCCAATATCAGGACTTGATTCATGCTGTAATAAAATAAATAATAATATTAAACAAATTCCTTGAAAATAGGGAAACTTGTTAAGTGGAACTAACCATACACCAACTGTGCGGTTAAACTGGTTAAGTGGAACTAACCATGCGACTAGGTGCACAGTTTGGAAAACAATGCACATCCATTTTCCCACATCTTCAATTTACTACATAAATTTAACACCACCAAGAACCATACCTTGAATGGTTTAGAAAACCATGAAACACCCCCTATAGGGCCACACAGTTTCTCCTGAGGGGATGCACGATTTAAACAAACCATGCACCCTATATATTTCTCCTGGAAAGTGAGATTTCAAATCCCAATTCTCCCAAAACTCATCTAAAATTAATATATACCTTTCATGCCTTAAACCTTATATAATAAATACATTTGAGTGTTCCAAATCTCAAAATTATAATTCAAGACTCGGTTTAAGATTTGGACCATCCACAAAATGAGGAGTTTTTTTCCTTTATAATTTTAAACTAGTTCAAAATGTGGGATGCTACAATCACCCCCAAACAAATGGAAAATATGAGTAGAATATCCTGAAATTGGAATATATATTGACATCATGCTTGATAGACTTTAAAGGAGGTTGGGATCAAAATATTCCTTTGGTCAATTTCTATTATAACAATAATTTCCATTAAATCATCCAAATGGGTCCATATGAATCCCTTTATGGGATGGGATGTAGAAAACCCATGTGTTGGGATGAAGTTGAAAAAGAAAGCTAATAAGACTTAAAATGTTTGATGAAATGGTAGAAAATTTCAAGATCATTCAACAACACATCGGGGCTACTCAAAGTTGATAGAAGAGCTATAATAACAATTTTAAATGAGACTTGGGGTTTGAGGTTGGTGATAAAGTATTCATTTACATATCCCCATGGAAGAGTCATGAAATTTGGGAATAAGGGAAAGATATATCCCAGGTAGATCAACCCCTTTGAGATTCTTGATCGCATCAAAGATGTGGCCTATCAAATATCACTCCCACCAATCCTATATCAAGTACATGATGTGTTTCTCTTATCCCTCTTGAGGAAGTACATACCCGATACCTCACATGTACTGAATTTAGAGGTGATAAAATTGGAAAATGATCACTCTTAAGAAAATAATCCTATGAATATCTTGGACTATAGAGATAAATTTCTCCAAAACAATAAAAATCACATAGTCAAAGTACTATGGTGAAACCATAAGCACGAAGAGGTGAAATGGGAACCAACAAGATCCATAAAGTAGAAGTATCCTCAAATTTTCACTTAAGTATGAAAATTAAATTCCAAGGAGGAAATTTCTTAATGGGGGAAGAATGCAATGACCTAAAATTTTATCAATGGAATTTCTCTTCTGAATATATAATTGTGTCATATTTAGTAATATAATACACATGCACCACATGATAAAAACAACTAGATTTTATTATATTAATTTAAAAATTACATTTATATAATAAATATGGTAGTAATAATTGAAAGTATTGTAATGGGAACAAAATATAAAATAAGATAATAATAGGAAAATTTGGATCAACTCGATCCCCCATAATAATCTCACTCATGAACAACACTGTAGAACAGAAGAAGAATGTTACTAATGAAATATACATTTTGAAAATGAAAATATAACCTTGATGGAAAATAGATTTTAATAAAAAATGAATAAAATATGAGGTATTTATAGAAAGTAGGGAACCAATGTGACTATTACAAACCCGACTATTTGAATAATAATATGCTCATTGGATTGACCATTGGAATAATAATATGCTTGTTAATAATAGTTACTTGATGGTTAGAATAGTATACTTACCTATGGAGGTGTAAAATAATATTTATTTATCTTATAAAATTAAATTATTACATATTTATATCATGATACTTGTAAATAATTTTTTTAAAAATGATAAAATAAGTGTTTGTATTTTTGTAAAACATACATGTTTATTTTCATTTTTATAACAAATATAATGGTTTAAAAGGAATTTATTTTTCATAAAATGAGTTTATAAATTAAAATTATGTTGTATTATCATGATAATATAATTTTTCAATACCTTAAAGTAATTTTTCAAAGGGTTGGAAAATTGATCATAATATTAAAATTGGTATTTTTAAAAAAAATGAGGATTTCATTTAAAAATTAAATTTATCATATTTAAAAAAAATATTTTCATAAAATATATTCCATTTTTGGAATCTATATTTTAAAAAATTGTCAGGGAGGATTTTTATATTTATCTAAAATAGTTTAATTTTTTTATGAATAGTGAAATACGACAAAATACGATATTTAATATTATATGCTAAATACATGATTTTTCGAGTCATGGATGATGTAATCACCAATTATTTAGATATCATATGCATATTTTACTATATATAGTCACATTAATTAATAATATTAGTATTCTTGAGCCAAAATATTAAACTAATGATTACAATATTCAAAAAGAGCCCTCTCATCTTCTTATAAATACCACCCATCACCACCCCTTCTCCTCAAAAATTATAATCCTTGTATCTTGGAAAATTTATTCCCAAATACTTTACCAATATTCTCTCCCACATCATAGTGTTTTTTTTATCAAAATACAAATCCAAGGTTCCTTAATTGGAATCCAAGAGGAGACATCCAAAGGAGAAGGTAATTCCCTCCACTGATTCTTTTAAAATTTATTCCTCCTCATCATCTAAAATAAATTCTATATAAAATGGATTAACAACTCCAATAACATATATATAATGAGATATTGTAGTGATAATTTAATATCTACTATCCATCCTCTTCTATTTCCCTCAATTGTTTCTAAAACGAAAATGTTGTTTATAATATCATTGGTTCACTACCTCCATGAACACTGATCTTTATTTTTCTACACCACCATCAAGATTAGTCATAATTTTTTTTATTATAGTTTAATAATATTATAATAAGTATATTATTACTTATTTAATATTTTTAATGAATATATATATATATATATAATATTAAATAAAATGAAACAAGTCTGCAATGGTCGGTAAAACAACCTAAATGAACAAACCACATAATGTTAGCATTTTTACTAAGTGAATCACCCATATGTATGAACAAAATAGGATGTTTTAGACCCTTATAGTTTTTAAGTAATTTAATACCATTTCATTTCACTTCTAGAGTTTTATTACCATTTTATATGAACTTCAATAATTATTAATAAGTGATCCGACCTTGGAACCATGAAATGATAGCCTTAGGAAAGGAAAAATTAGTATTAGTGTTTCAATGAAATAGTTGTAAATGAAATTGATACAATTATAATAAATCGTATATATATGGAAAAGTTTTTTAATTAGGTAATAAAACATTTTAATTTTATTATTTAGGACATTAATTGCAAGTGAGGAATGATTATGGAACATAAGGTAAGATATCTCTCCAAACCACCATTTTTCTTTAGGTTATAACATTTCTCTCTCAAGCTCACTTTATCTCTCTTTTATGTAATAGATTTTTTTATAAATTATATATATATTTATCTTACATATATACCTAGATTATTATCCCTTTCTTTTATGGGGTAATATATTCCTTAAGTTCATTTCTCAAATTCCATCTTTAAAATCAAACCTGATTAAGGGAAAATTTTCTATCCCTTAATAATTTTTATATAACACCAATTTAAAGTATTTATTACTATTAATTATTTAATTAAATAAAGAAATATTTTAGGTATAAACATTCTATAATAACTCCGATTTTCAATGAAGATACCATAATTACTCTTTCTCCAAAAATCATTAACTGATTCCTTAAAACACCATTTTAAAAGTTCATTTCTATACCAAATTATCTAACCATTATCATGAAATTATTTCCAAATAAAAACCATATTTTTAGACCTACGATTATGTACTCAGATATGAGTATCCAAAATATTTAATTTATTTTTCTTTTTGGAATCTTTATGAAACATTATTTGATTAGGATATAAGGTAAGATTATGCAACTCATTTCTGTCTATAGGTAATTCTTATGTCTATGACTTATATTTGATTTCATTTTTTGGAACACATAAGCATGTACATGTTATGATCAATTTTCCTAGAAAGAGATCCAATTAATTGTGTATTGTTTTTGTATCATGAGATTGTATGTATGGTATTAGGGAGTTAACCTAATCCATGACAGGACTCTATCCACTATGTGATGTTTTCTTAGTGGTTAGCCTTGGATTATGTTTATGTCATGATTTATGATTCTACTACCTGACTATTTTTCCATGATATTATGATAACATGTTATTTACATTATTCTCCCATGTGATTATTCATGACCCTTGTCTTTTATGATATAATGTTATGCCATTTGACTCATATGTTATGCTTTGTTACCATATTTATTTCCTTACTGGGATTTATTTCTCACCCTTTATTTTATATATTCCTCAGGTTATTATATGAAGTTTTAGAAGATCAAGGGATTTAGGATCACATTATGGATATTTTTTTTATTTTAGTTTCTTTTATTATTATGAACCTTGTCTTTCAAAGACACTAGGCCTCATGATCTTTGTGTTGTGTTTATTGAATTTTTGTGTTAAAAATCATTAAAAAATATGTGTAAAAGGCTTGGGTCATTATAAGATAACTATCCTTATAGTGGATGGATACTTGGGTTGGACTACCTTTAGAGTTTTCATATTTTTTTCTAACTCATATAAAACCATGGAAACAATTATAATGTCTCGTGCGCATATAAGCTAGCCACTCAAATTGAATCATATGAAGTTTATGAGACTTTATGAAATTTTATATAGACAATGAACCTAGAACATAGAGTGATAAAATGGAATTAACTTATCCTACAACCTTCTCAATATATCTTTTTACATTTCCTCAACTCCATCCAAGTATACTTAAAAGCTCCACAGTGTATAGTCACTTCATAGAATACTTGAATGACTCTTCCACTATCATAATTTCAAATTAAACCACTAAAAATTCAAACTTATTTATCACCATATGAATGGTTATTTAGTAAACTCTAATGAAAATATATTTTCAAGAAATTAAAAAACCAAATCCTTATGTAACATTAAAAATACATATTTTCACCATACTAGGGAACTCCAATTTCCTTCACAATAAGATCGAGAACTTTAATGAAATTCTAAGAAATTACTCTTCTACACATATTGAAATCATCTTTATCATAAAAAAATTCATCATTATTGAAAACAAATACAATCTTTGACATGGTCTCTTCACATTATTTCCTTTATCCAACTCATAAATCTCAAGAAAATAAATAAATAAAAAGATAAATATATACCTATGACATTGTTGATGTTAGATGTTGGTTAGTGTACCCATAGCAACCATATCATTTTTCAGTAAAAGATTATTTCATCTATAATGACGTATAAAATAAGTTACTTGGTTATATCATAATAAAAAATAGAAATATGATAGTATATGTATAATGATAGTTTAATCTTCATGATTGGAATTATATTAATCATGATTTTGAGTAGGAAATAATAATATTTGTTTTAAATATTTGGAATCATTTAATATATGTATAAAGTTGTGATATATATAAACATACCATAAAATTATGAAATATATATTCACCTAGAAATATTTAAACATGTGGATGATATTCCTTGAGATAATTAAGGATTATGATTAGAATATTTATTATTATTTTAGAAAGGTAAAAAATCCAGGCTATTCCTTAAGTATAAAGAATTACACTGCTCTATTTTTAATGAGGATAGAGCATGATACATTAACTAATGAATAGGTAAAGTTTGGATTATACACATAAGGAAAAAAATTCATTGTATCATTCCCATGTAATTTCTCAACCATCATTACTAGAAAAGATCATGAATAATAAAAGAGATGATATTAGGTTACTAAAAAAATATTTCCTAAGTTTAACAATAATTAAAAGGGATTCCTATGGTTTATGAAAATATTAAGTGTTTTATAAGTATTTAATTTAAATAAATAATCATTGGATAGAGTCTATAATTATACTTTATTTGTACATATTAAGTGCACTAAGTTGTATATGGATATTGATAATAACTATTAGTGTAATAATATTAAATGATAAATTAACAAGTATATTACAAGATATCTTTTACATTGACATGAAAAATTTGTGAGAAAACTAGCCAAGAAAATTATGTAATCATTTTTAGTATTTGTATAGATGTATGACTATATAATAATAGATATTTTTTTTTCATTTTATATTCAATAAAATTGAAAGAATATTATCTAGGTTGTGGTTGACATATAATAAATTCATTCCAATTCATATTAATAATATAATACTCTTCTCTTAACCATTTTATCTACATTTATTTAAGATATGTGGTATGAATTTATGGTTCACCTATATAATTATCTAAGATAGTGATCTACAGTCTATATAAAACTTTCATAGGGGTTTTCAATAGGTACTAAGTACAAAGTATCTTTACACTGATTTACATACTCAAACTAATAGATAATCCAAAATAAACATTTAAAAGATAATGGATAAGCAAAGTTCATACTCACTCAATTTATAAGTAAATTGGTATGGGAACATTATATATGTGGAATTATCATATAATAAAAATAACCATTTGATCATTTAGATTCCACCCAATAAGGTGGTATATAAGAATAACTTTTTGACTCCATAATGTTGGTATGGAATTGGAAAGAGGATATTATTGTTTCCATAATTTATTCAAGAGAAAATAGTGAAGATGAAGATAATAAAAAAAACATTAAACCTAAAAAGTTCCAACCCCACCAATACCTCTAATTATATCAATGAGGAGACTAGGTAGGCTTTTTATAAACTCCACCTCAAATAGGATAGAGATTGATGACTATAACTGAGGGTATAAGACACTTAGGGGAAGAATTAAACTCTAGTAACTTATAATATCCAAAACCAGAACATGAAAACCCAAATAAATGAATAAATTAATAAAATACATGAAAAATAAAATCAATATGGTATGTATTAATGTAAATAATAAATCATAGGATCACTATAAACCAAAATTAATCCCCCAGGTACCCAAAACATAAAAACCATGGAATAAGGAAAAAAGGAAATCCCCATGCCACTAATATACCTCTAATTTATCTCATGTACCATAACCAATATTGTAAACCACTTGAACAATAATATCAACACCACCAACAAAAAACTTATAATAATTTAATAATATAGGTTCACAAGTGTGTTGATAGAGGGGTGAGTATTTATGCACTCATTAGGGTTATATCAAATAAATATATAACCATTCAACATGAATAAAACCCACCATGTACAAAAATGGTTGTGTAAATCATCCAAATAAAGATAAACCAACCTATCCCAAGGGTAAAATGTATAACCTAGAGCTACCTATATCTAAAAAATAATATCCACTCACCAATCATGTATAGATATTTTGAATTTTGTATCCATTAAAAAATAAATATCACACTCCACTAAGATATCTATATTACCTATATCACTATAACATACCTCTATTAATTCTAATAATAAAACTCATAATGGGTTACTCTCACCAGAGAGGCACCTTATACATAGGAACACCACCTCCCATCTTTGACGGTCAAAAGAAACTCTACGGGGAATGATAACCACCAACTGAGTATGGAATCACACTCTTCTCAAAACAAATTTTACTAGATAATCAATTATATCCCATGGTCACACATCCCAAATTAGTTAACTATAACACATGGATAGGGGATATATTCTACTCAACTAGGTATCCTGGGTCCCACACACCCACCAAATATTGGGCCACACTCAACCATGATCACATGTGGTGGTTGTGTCTCCATCCTTAACTATATCAAAAGAATTGTAATTAAATTACATAAAAAAGATCATAAAATCACATAATTAAGAAATATCACCTCTATAAATTCATACAATAACATTACTTTTACATGAAACTAACTTCTCTTTCACTACATGCAACACTGACTTGGCATACGTTACACGCAACACTATGTTTCTACACAACATCATTTTATTGTAATAAATATTTAAATGAGGTAATTATAACCTAGCCGTTAAACATAGTAATATTAATAGAAATAAATACTTTTAAAATATTATATATAATGTTTTTATATAAATAAAACATATTTATAATAAAAAATATAATTTTTGGTAAATTATTTATATGTTTTAAAATACTATAATCTTAAATGAACTGCTTTTCATGTCCTTCTGTGAAAAACAATAAAATAAATTTTAGACACATTTAGAAATTTTATTTGATAAAATAAACTTTTTTTTAATTTATAAATTCAAAATTATATTAGGTTGAATTTTTGGGATTTTTCGGAGAAACTTCATTTTTGGATGAATAGTAAAAAAATACAGAATCTTAATTCAAAACTACTTTTTCATTTATTTTATTTATAAGGTTAAATTATATTTTAAATTAGTTTAAAATTTTAATTATATAATATTTTATCAATTAATAAAATGTGGTTCATTGGAATTAATTTCACTTTGAAATTGAATATAAAAAACATAGTAAACTTTTAAATGTTTTTACTTTAAAAACCTGCATTGTCAACCCAACTACATGATTAAATTTAAATTAATTTATTCCAATTATGTGATTGGAATTTGTAAAAATGGATTTTATATTTGGAATCATCATAATTTATAGTGAATAATAAGTTCAAATTATTTTTTGACCAAAAATATTAGTGAAAGTAATTAAAATTAATTACAACGATTAAGGTATGATTAAGCATATTAAGGGACTAAACATTAATCTTAAGGGCCCAAAGGACCTAGAAACTTGTACAATAGAAATTTTATAGAAATATTTAGACCCTATCCTCCATTTTCTCAATTTTTTTCCTTTATTGTATCCACTTGACATGGGAAAAACGTGGGTGAAATTCCTTTTCCCAAAATTTACAAGAGTGCACTCCTCCACTATAAAAAGACCTCATCTCCTCCCACTTATTCAAACCTATCAATAAACTTTGTCTTGAAAAATATATAAATTAATATATTCTAAAAATACCTACCCTCATCCTATAATCCTCTCCTTTGGTAAAAAGAAATCAAAGGGAGTCCTTCGGTGCAAACCAAAAAAAGTTACCCAAATAAGAGGTAACATTCTTCCTCAAGTTATTTTATTTTATTTCGATTATATAGAACTTAAAACACTTATTATTCCACGATTTTATAAAAAACAATATACTAAATATAATATGATTTCTTTATACTAAGTGTTTGACTTAAACTTACACACACTTCCACCTAATGGGTAACAAACATACTATTTATGTGTATGGCGAACTACCGCCTCATGAAACAATGACTGTTCATTTTTTACTTTACCACCTCTCATGGAGGAAATTATTATGGAAAATATGTTTATATATGTTATATATTATTTCTTTAATATTATGTAATCCTTTTACAACACATATCTTTATAATTTCTATTTTGTGTAAATATGATAATTTCATTTAAGGAAGTGTGGACTACCACCCCCTCAAAGCGTTGTGATTCATTCACACACTACATGGAATGTATTAAGGATGTATTTAGTGAAATTATATGATATATATGAAATAATAATGCGAATTAAATTTTAATATATATATATATATATGTAATTTTCTTTCTTTCTTTCAATACGACAATAAAAACGGAAACAATGTTCATGTATACGTACGACTTACCGTCTCCATGAACGGTGTATTAAATTTCATAATTATATATTATATAGATTATTAAAATAAAAATATAATGAATATAAATGATATTTATATCATGGTTTACATTATGGAAATCATGATATCAGTATAAGGACCAACTATATTACAAATTAAGACACATGTAAAGAACAAAACAGATATTACCCAAAGTGAAACCTTAATATAGAATTGTTAACAATCGGGTAATATAAAGTCATAATAAAACCATATAAGGTATTAGATATAATAATATGGTTATTTTATATATTATAATAAACTTATATTTATTATAAAAGATTTTTTTATGAGTACGATGAGATTCAAGACACAAGGTAAGGGTATTTCATCTCACTTTTAATTTCCACGAGATACATGCTTTATTCACCACCCATTTCTTTTGTGTGGTGTGTATAATTAACATGGATGTATTCTATGATTATTATAATAAAAAATATGGGTATTTACATATCCATTCTATGATATTTATTTCATGGGGTTTATATTTCAAAATTTACCAAATTGGTAAAGTAATTTTGTCTCAATTTGCCTTCTTTGAGACACATGCCATGTTATGCACCTATATTTTTCCATGAGGTGTATATAATTATTTAAAATTTTATATCATGAATCTAATTATTTTCATGATATTTTAAGCTTCATATAATTTAATTTTTCTTATGTGGTTTGTATGGTTCAAAGTTAGTGATAAAGCTAATATTTCCACTATTTTTCATATCTAATTTAAGGATTTAAACCCCAAAAATATGTGATTTTATAATAAATTGTATTGTTTTTAGAATTTAGGGATGGATTTGATCTTGAAATATAAAATTTAACAATTTTATACTTTTAACTATTTTCAATTTTTTTGTATTCTAAGATTACAGCTAAATGACACTTCGCACCGCAAGAGAAGCGAAGCGGCACGACACATGATTTGTGATAAAGAAGAGGAGTTGAAAACTGAAGCAGAATGATTACATATCGTGTAATACAATTACATGTCATGAATTTTCCAAAAGGAATTTTTCTTACAAGACAATTCGTGACATCATTACAAGCCATGAAGGACCAATACAAGTCATGTAACTTCATTACACGATGTGACATTTTCCAGGACACATTTTTGGAGATGATCATGCTAAGATTCACGATGATTGTTAACCAAAAAATTATGCATTGTGTAAGTCCATTACACATCATGTAATGGATGAAACAAATAAATAAATAAATAAATATGATACGGGCCAATGTTTTGATGGGACTGCTTATAAAAGGCACCCCTTGGCTGCTTCTTGGAGACAATCTGGAACAATAGGAGAAGCACTACACCGAAGGACATCCGCCAAATAATAGAGGAGGATCCAGAGAATTTCTTGGACATGGTGAAGATCAATATCTTTATGAGGATTCCATACATCTATGATGAAATGGAGAAGGCAAAGGCTACTCCAGTGATGTGTAGTTAAACCCCACATGGCTGTAAATGACGACAATCGATGAACACTCTCTTTTGAGTTGCGATCTTATTTTACAATCACTTTTTGAATTTCTATTAAACATATATTTTTGAATTAATGCAGTTGTTTTATTTCTTGAAAATAATTTCAAAATTTTTTTTGGATGGTTTATCGATCTATGAAGTAAATTAATTAACTTTACTATTTAAATTTATTCGGTGAGGTATTTTCGTTGAGCGTAGTGGTTTCAATTAGGTTCAATTACTTAGAGGTCTTTAAGTAATTGAATCACTTCAATAGGTGGAAAAAATCATATTGAGGTCTTGATATGATGTCTATGAAAATTGAGTGTTCACATGGGGGTCCTTGGGGGTGAATTTTGAAATTTAATTGAGAAATATTTGTATACAAGGAAGAGGGGAGTGTCCAAGAGGTTTAAGCATGTCCATGATCACTATTTTAATTCTAACTTCAAAAACTTTTTTTTCTATCAATTTTTCTGTATTTCCATTCAATTTTATTTCAATTTAATTATTTTTTCTAACTTTAAATAAAATTCCCCAAATATTATCTTCTTGTAAAAATAAACAAAAGAAAGTGAAAGTTTTGAAACTCAATTTGAAACCTCCTCAAGAAACAACCCCATGGTCACCACTGCACTACATTATAAGGGAAACAATATTTGTAATGACCCAAATGATTTATTAATGGAAATTACCTTCTTATAATTATGGGATACAATCACATGAAATCACAACTCAATGAACTAATAAGTACTATGCCACCTTTAAACATAATATTTTCACTTTTGTGATTTAAATTTTAAAAATATGACATACACGGTTGCGATCATCAAGAGGTTTGGAGTCCTATAAGACAAAATTAATTTTTGGTGAATAGTAACCTACCCTTATGAATATTAATATGACCCTTATGATCAGTAAATCTTCTAAAATAATAGTAACCTCTCCCTTGAATGTATAAATAAAATCGAGGTATCTTATAGGTGATAATATGACCATAGTAAAAGTATTGGTATTTTTGTAAGTCATAAATAATTAATTACAATTAATTAATTAAATTAAAAGAAAATTTATTTTCTTTAAAGTTTTTCATAAATTAACAATTTTATGTCTTCTATTTTTAAGATAATTTTATTATACCTTATGTAATTTTTGAAAACATTATAAAATCAGTTATAGTTTTAAAATATTTATTTTTCAAGTAAATTATGATTTTAATTAAAAATTAAATTAATTATATTTAGAAAATTATTTTTGAAAAATGAAGTTCATTTTTGGATTCTAAATATCAGAAAATGGTTAGGGTTATTTTTTGTGTTTTTTTAAATACTTGAATTTTTATATGAATAGTGAAATACGGTAATTTACTGTATATATACATTATAAGATAAGTTGAATATTAATAGCATAATGAATGATGTAAGAAAACTTAATTTGAATTAACATGAACTTATTACTATTTTTGGTCATGGAATAATCACTATTTATGGTCTTTAGGGAAATTAATAAACTGAGGAATTAAATATTATGGAAACCCTCCTCTCCTCCACTATAAATACCACCCCTCCTAACCTATTCTCTTTAGTCCTCTCAACCCTCAGGCCTTGCCTAAATTCTACCCAAATATCTCCCCAATATCTTCCCCCATGTAAAAAATATCTTAATATATTCAAAATACCAAATCCTGTCCCCTTAAGAGGCTCTCAAGGAAGATTGATTCAAGAGGTAAATTCATCTTTTCAATTAGTTTACTTTCTTTTCAAGTTCATTTGTTTTATTTTATATCCTTAACTCTAATCATCCAAATGTTATGATAAATCCATTACCTTACATGTAATTTAATGTTTTATGATAATTTATTAATTTATTATCATCTCTCATTTACTCTTCTTTTATACTAGTAGTAAAGACACCATCCGAGATGTGTTAATTTACCACATTCAAGGACAATGGGTTTTAAATTTATTTTACCATATTAAATTATAGTCATGAAACCATTTTTTATTATGGTTGAACCATATTATTATTTAACATATCCTATTTAAGGTTATATAATCTTTTTTGTACACATGATATTAAATTATAATGCAACATGAGTTCGTAGTGATCAAAAACCACTAATAAATCCAAAAAGTTATCACTAAAGTTTTATATAATGTTTCAGCTTTACTCCAAGTAAAAAAAATTAAATTTATAACCATTTAACCTTATGGATTTTTAATAATAAAATATAACTCCAATTCTATACAACCTCCCCCATTTTACATGATTCTCCATTCATGAAAATAAGTAAACTGATTGTAAAAACCAGGAAAACAAATGGACCCAAACAGTGAAATTAAATCACTTAACCCATGAAAAAGGTCATGAATGAACTTAAAAAGGTTGTAATAAATATTTTATATATATAAGAGGTTCTAAAATTATTAATCAATGAACCTAATTTTATTATTCATGTCATTAATATCAAGTGGAGAACACCATCAGACTTAAGGTAAGGGGTCCTCTCTATTCCACTTTTATTCAAGAATATACTCTATGTTATGCCCTTTTATGTGTAATACCTAATGTTGGGGTATTATTTTTTACCTTCCCATACTTACCTAATTATGTAAAAGTTATGATAAAACCCTTTCGCTCTCATTAATCCCTCTTAAGTACACCCGATACCATGCCGATAATCCTTAAGATATTCCACCTAAACCTTCTTTGTTCCTTCAGGTTGCCTTATCTTTATTTTAACAACATTAAGTTATATTATCATTTTATGTGAATTTTTAAAATGCTGTGTAAATATACCAAATTCATTTTTAAATACCCTTTCATCATTATCTTTCAGGTATATACATGTTTTTAAGTGATTCCCTCTTCAATACTTCTTGATAAGCAAACTTCTTTTGGGGAAACTTCCCGAATTCTTACCCGATTTAAAGTGCAATCTATCTTAAGTTTTAAGCCACAATTGTATTTATAAAATCAGACTTTTTTATTATGAAAATATTCTTGTTTAAATTCTGGTTTTATATAAAGGATTATTCCCTTTTCTATTTTAAAGGCTCTATAATATTTTTCTTAAAACCGCACAAAAATGTTTTAATGCTAAAATTTCTTAAATAATTTTCTTACATGTTATCACTTATACTTTAAATCACTTACCATGATACATTCCTTTTTTATATTATGAATATCCATGTATATTTTAGTTCATTTATTTCATGGACAATTTTACGACACACCCATTTGTTATGCTTTATGACATGATTATGGTAACCAATTCCTTCCATGGGTTACCCTTATGTTATGTAAGATTGATTATGTATGATTATTTATGTGGAAAAAATATTCATGAAAATTTAAGATGGGAGCACCCAGACAGTGCTCAAATTCATTGGGTAAAGTTGAGTCTTAGGAGATGTTATGTGCGATTGTCTTGGCGGTTAGCCTTGACTTGTGCTACCATATGCGACAGTCTTGGCGGTTAGCCTTGGCTTGTGATACCATGTGAAACGGTATTGGCGGTTAACCTTGACTCATGATAAAGTCATGTTTTATGTTTCTTCCACATTATTATGACTCCATTTTTATATTATTCCATATTTATATGTTATGATTCCATATGTTACATGCCTTTTTATATCATCATGTCATGCCTTTTATCCCATGTGCTAATGATTTGTTCTTATGGATATTCCCTTACTAGAATATTTAACTCATCCCTTTGTTCATGTGTTCCATAGGGTAACCTATGTAGATGTTTGAGCACAATGGATGTCAGGATCTCAATTTGAATATTAAATAAAGAAATGTTTCATTTAGTTCCATGTTTTCAGTTTTATGTACCTAGTCTTCCAAGAAACCAGACTTCACGATCCTTGGCTTGTACTCTGATGTATAATTATGCTTAAAATCATGTAATTTTATGTGTAAAAGGCTAGGGTTTCTATAATATTTATTGAGGTTTTTACAAAAAAAATCTTACTTCAGTTAGCAAGTGGTAAGAGTTTATTAAAACAATCTCATCACCTTTTGTGATTGTTTATGTTTATACTTCCTTTGATGAAATATTATGATACATCTCTCAAGAACATTCATAAACTTTCTTCTCATATTTTTATTCATGATATATTCATGTATTGGTACCATTTTTTTACTCTTTAGTACATAAGATAGTTAATAAAGTATTTTTAAGAAATCCCAACTTTACCCTCTCTTCGATCAAAAATCTGTGTTCCTTCAAAACCATGTTTTATAAAAATTATTTCCATGAATATTCTACTATCATAATATAATATTTTAAATACATTTTTTCCCATTTTTTATTTTTCCAATGTTTTCAAAGTAATCTACTTATCACTTTCTGAACAAGGAATTTTTATAACCTATTATCGTGAAAAATGAATGTTCTTATTACCTTGTATGAAATGTATGGATTTACCCACCATTATTTATGTAAAGCATCATTTTCATGTTTAAAAGGTTAATTTTTAAAGAAATGTTTATAAAAATAATTTTAAAATAAATGGTTTTCAAAATGTTTTTAGGATTCATTATAAGTTTTAAAATTATTTTTCAAGGAAAGTGTTTTTAAAAAGGTTTTTAAGATTCTTTTATAAGTTTTTAAGGAAAATTGTTTTCTAAATATTTTCAAGCTTCTTTTATAAGTTTTCAAGGAAATTTTTTTACAAAATGTTTTCAAGATTATTTTATAAGGTTTCAAGGAAACTTGTTTTCAAAATTTTTTCAAGATTCACTTATAATATTTCAAGGAAAATGGTTTTCAAAATGATTTGAATCCATATTTATAAGTTTGAAAAGTATTTTCAATGAAATGGTTTTCATAAAATTTTCAAGATCCTTTTATAAGTTTTTAAGGAAAATGGGTTTTAAAATATTTTCAAGATCTCTATATATGTTTTCAAAGAAAAAGGTTTCCAAAAGGTTTTCAAAGATTTATTTATAAGCTTTCAAATGTATTTTCAATAAAAATTTTTTTAAATTTTTTTTATGTTTTAAAGATCACTTTTTTCAATAAGAAAGGATATTTTATTTAATAAATGTTTTCAAAATATATTTCCAAGTTATTTTCCATCTAAGACGACATCTGTTGATGTTACTCGTTCTATTATAAAAAAAGATCCAAAGGTTCCATTCACATCCTTTATTGAATTATTTATGTTTTGATGAAGTGATTCTTATGAAACTTGTTTCACTTCCACAAGTTATTTTCTTTTGTAACCCGCTTCCTCTCATGGGTTATTATTTGATGAAATGATTATGAAACCTGTCTTTTTCCACAGGTTAAGATATGATTACATGTTTATGATACCCTTTTTATTTCATTGGTTATGATATTATTGTTTATGATTTTGTGGCACAAGTATATATGATTTAATTATGATACGGGTGATACCTATATATCCCTCCAATTCATTGGGTAAAGATTTATATCTCATGAGATAGACATGGTTGGAATGATAAATGAACTCAGTTTAGTATTATAGGGCTAGAATGAGGAGTGAAATCATTTCAGTAATATAGGGATGGAATGGGGAGTGAACTTGGTTCAGTAAAGAAATTTTTCCACTAATATGGACTTGGTAGTAATGAATTGACTACTAGGGAAATCATTATATATGCTTATGTGTTCCAAAATTCCATGTTTTATTCCTATGTTACGATTTTAGGGATTATGTTCTTTGTTTCCTTATGATTAATATCTTATGAGATACTAAGATTTATTCCATGATTCATGTTTATGATATTTAATATACAGTGTATGATATTCTATTGTCATGATCATGTTATCATACCCTTATGATCATGATTATTCTTACATATCTCCATTGTTTACCCTTACTGAGCATATGAGACAACCCATTTTTATGTTTCCTTAACCAAGGTTATGAAGATATGTATTATGTTTTATGTGTCTAAAATGAGTTCTATTCAAGAAGAATCTAGTGGGAGATGATGTAGCTCATTTATGTACCAGTGTTTTTTTCCATGTTTCCAAAGGCACTAGACTAGTACGATCTTTAGGCATCTATTTGTATAATGTTTTAAGTATTCCGAAAAAGTTATGTAATGTTAATTTATGAAAATCATGGGTTGATATAGTTATTATCATAGTAAAGGTTTAGTTAACCATTCGAATCTAGGATGATACAACCTTAGTGAGAAACCTAAGGACATGTCTAAGGATAAGTCTAAGGATTATGAAAAATATAGGAAAATGTCCTGGAATTATGGTAAAGGATAGAGTGAGTGATTTCCTAGAAATAAATCCCTATCTGGATAATAAAAGTGGATGTGGATCTAGAACATATGTACATAGGGGTAACAAATCCTACAAGATATTCTGGGATTGACTCAGGGTAATCTGGTTTACGGCAACGAGCCTTGCTGCACACTTGGTTTAACACTCCTAGGGGATGTACTTTGGGAATTCACAATCTCTTCATGAAACATCATAAAGTATTTAAATATAAGTTAGCTATGAATATCCTTGTATAAACCTAGGGTGTCATATCTCAATAAATGTGTCTTGATTTAGACATACTATAAGTAATTCTTTTCATGACTATGTGGTTTTCTGCTATGATAAGTAATTATCACACTATGCTTCTAGTTTTAGTCAGTGGAGGGAACCAAAAGGAACTGGATTAACGTTGAATGTTATGGATGATTTTTAGATGATAATTCAAGTGGTATGATCACTGAAGTGAAAGATGTTGTGATCATGCCTAATCAGTTTTGATAGAGCATGATTAATAAAGTGTACCTTAACCAACTCTCAGACTCACCAAGGAAGAGAAAAAATATTTTATTGAGAGTTAGGGTAATGGATACCATGGAGGAAATAAGATTAATTTTACTTTATGTGAAGAATGTAGAAATAATCACCCAAGTGAATGTCTTAGAGGAACAAGCAGATGTTTTGACTATGGAAAATAAGGACACAAAGAAAGTGACTACAAGGGAAAGATAAAGAGTTCAGTTAATGAAATAGATGAGAATATTCCCCCCATAAGGAATCATCAAAGGTTAAGTGTTTTAAGTGTGGAATAAATGGTCATTATGAAACTCAATATACCAAGAGGAAATATTCTGAAGAGAATCAATAGGGTGGTGCGAGTAATGGTTATATTACTGATGATGATGAGACTACAGATAAAATGTGAAAGGAAATAGGTATTAAGTAATAGGATGAGGTTTCATTCTTATATATTTTGGATGAAGTGGAATAATCAATTTTTTTATGTATTTGGGATTCAATAATTATGTTATATGAATGGTGAAATAAACAAGGATTGTCTAGTTTATGTTTTTTCACAAAGGATTTAAAAGATTATGTTTAATATTTCTGATGGATTGGAAAAGTGATTTAATGAAAATTTTATATTTTGACTAAGGGAAGATAACCCCTAATATGTTACTTATGTTAAGATATTATTGTTTGGATAAAGATATGTGGGATATTAATAAGTAAATTAGACGGTATTGATTAACTTGGAACTAATTAAGGACTTGTTGAAAAGTAGTTATTTCTATCATGGATTAAGTTTACAACTTCTTGGATTTATGGAATATATCCAGTAATCTAGGGAATAAGGAAGCATGCCTATTTTCTAAAAGGATTTATGGCAATTCTAGTTGTTATCATGTTCCAATAGAATTTTCAATGAGGGTATTCACATGTTTGGAATGTGATAACCAAGAGATACTTTGTGATATATGGGGGATTAATGTTAATCCAATTTCATGAATTTATTTCTAAAGTATTATATTTTTATCTTTTATAAGGTTTATAAGGTTAACCATTCATGAAAAGTTTAAGATAAAATTCAGATAAAGTATTAATGTATTGATATTGTATTGAAAACCTTGGTTAAAAGGCTTTTTAGTGATTAACCTTATTTCAAGGATGTCCATTATATTTATTTTAGAAATTATATTAGTGTAGTTTTATAAAAGGACACCATCTATATTGGGTGAAAACCATTCAAGTATAACAAGGATGAGGGTCTTGAACCCATGACCAAAGGATGATAAGGGCTTCACACCTACCGCTGGCCTACGCGATGTCCTGGTTAATGTATAATTATTTTTGATGAATAAATATTTATGATGAAACAGTAGTGTTAATTTTTATGTTTTGAGATTAATGTATTAACCATATTTATTTTTAAGAATAGTTATAGATAAATAGTTATACTTTTCATTCTGTTATGGGCCTTAATATCTACTAAAAATATATTTTAGTGATTCAGGCATCAAATTTAATTTATGGACATCCATTTCTTGAAGTAATTGATTAATTAGAAATAGTTAAAAGTGCAACCAAAGAATTATTTTTTATAGAAATATATCAATTAAGTATGTTTCCTTATATTATTGGTCAATAAAAGAATTAATCAAAGATAGAATAATGATAAAAAAATATTGTTCTAATACCTTAATTTTTGTTGAACTGATGGCCTTTTAAATTATCATAAATTTATGAGTTAGAGGCTCTCAACTTTTCTTTGATCATTCACTTGTTTGTGATTGATGACATCAACCACTCCTTATAAATATTTATGTTTTCCTCTATATCAAATCTTTACTTCCAACCTATGTTCTCTTATGTGGAAACCTAGTTATATGTTACTTTGGGTAACCGTTATTGTTTCAACTTTCCCTTTATAAAGTAAGTTTTAGAATTCATTTTAACTATGTGGGTTTCTATGAAATGAACTTTCAAGTATTAATGCTTTGATAAACTAGAAGAATTTAGAGGGTGAAATTAATTTTAAGCGGGGTATAATGTAACACCCCGAGATTTTGTGAAATATTTTTTTGAATTAATTTGATATTTTGATATTTTTTATTACACACAACTTTGAAAACAGTTTTTTTATATATTAAATCACTAATTAAAACATTTCTTTCACACAACACTAACCTAGATTGCACTACATGCAACACTGACTTGGAGTACGTTACATACAACACCGAGTTTCTATGAAGATAATTTTATTGTTATAAATATTTAAATGAGAGAATTTTAACCTATATGTTAAACACAATAATATAAAAAATATAATTTTTGGCAATGTCTTTATATTTTTAAAAATACTATAATCTCAAATGAACTACTTTTCATGTTATTTTGTGAAAAATAATAAAATTAATTTTAGAAACATTTAGAAATTTAATTTGATAAAATAATCTTCATTTTTTAATTTATAAAGTCAAAATTATCTTAGGGTGATTTTTTTTATAGAGAAACTTCATTTTTGGATGATTAATGAAAAATATAGAATTATAATTCCAAACCACATTTTCATGTATTTTATTTATAAGGTTAAATTATATTTTAAATTGGTTTCAAACTTTAATTAGATAACATTTTTATTAATTAATAAAATTTGTGTCATTTAAATTAATTTCACTTAGAAATTGAATATAAAAACATAACAAGCTTTTGAACACTTTTACTTTAAAAACCCGCATTATCGTCCCGACTATAGGATTAAATTTAAATTAATTTCTGCCACTTATGTTATTAAGATTTTGAAAAATGGATTCCATATTTGAAATTAGTATAATTTATAATTTCTAAAAAGTTCAAATTAATTTTTACCATAAATATTAGTGAAATTATTAAAATTAATTACAACGATTAAGGTAAGATTAAGCTTAATAAGGGACTAAACATTAATCTTAAGTGCCCAAATGTCCTAGAAACTTATCCAAGAGCCATTTAATGACCATATTTCGAACATATCATCTGTTTTATAAATTTTTGTCCATTATTGGATCCACTTGACATGGTAAAAACGTGGGTGAAATTCGTTTTCCCAAAATTTACAAGAGTTCCATTCCTCCACTATAAAAAGGCGTCATCTCCTCCCACTTCCTCACACCTCTCAATACACTTTGGATAAAAAAATATCTTACCAAATAGATCCTAAAAATACCTCCCATCATATTATAATCCTCCCATTTGTAATAAATCAATCCTAGGTAGCTCGTTGGTGCAAACCAAAAGGAGTTACCCAAATAAGAGGTAATATTCTTCCACAAGTTCTTTTATTTTATTTCAAATTTTCACCCCATAAACACTTATTATTATTTTATTGTATAAAAAATAATTATAATAAATATAATAGGATTTTTTATGCTAAGGTTTCAACCTACACTTATACACATTTCTATATAATGGGTAACGAACACACTGTTTACGTGTACGATGAATTACCGCCTCACGAAACGATGATTGTTCATTTTTCCTTTACCACCCCTCACGGTGGATGTTATGATGAAAAATATGTTTATATATGTTATATATTATATATTTATAATTATTTAATCTTTTTACAACACATATTTTTATACTTTTTATTTTTTGTAAATACAATAATTTCATTTGAGGAAGTGTGGACTACCTCCCCCTCAAAGTGATGCGATTATTTCACACACTACATGGAATGTATTAAGGATGATTTTAGTGAAATTATATGATATATATTAAATAATAATGATATTTGAATTATAATATATATATATAAATATATGTCAATTTCTTTCTTTCTTTCAATACAACAATAAAAATAGAAACAACGTTCATGTGTACATACGACTTACAATCTCCATGAATGATGTAATCCATTTCATACTTTTATATTATATATATTGTTATAATAAAAATATAATTAATATAAATGATTTTTATATCATGTTTTAAATTCTTGAAATCATGATATCAGTATAAGGACCAAAGATATAACAAATTAAGACACATGCAAAGAATAAAGCCGATATTACCTGAAGTGAAACCTTATTCATAGAATTGTTAACAAGAGGGAAATATAAAGTCACAATCAAACCATATAAGGTATTAGATATAAAAATATGGATATTTTATATATTTATAATAAACTTATATTTTTTATACAGGAGTTTTTTATGAGTATGACGAGAGTCAAGACACAAGGTAAGGGGATTTCATCTCACTTTTTATTTCCATGAGATACATGCTTTATTCACCACCGATTCATTTTGTGTGGTGTGTATACTACCCATGGATGATTTTTATGATTATTATAATTAAAATTATTGGAATTTAAATATCTATTCTATGATATTTATTTCATGGGGTTTATGTTTCAAAAGTTACCAAATCGGTAAAGTAATTTTGTTGCAATTTACAATCTTTGAGACACATGCCATGTTATGTACCTATATTTTTTCATGAGGTGTAAAAAAATCATTTTAAATGTTATATAATGAATATGATTATTCTCATGATATTTTAAACTTAATGTAATTTCATTTTTCTTATGTGGGGAGTATATTTCAAAGTTACCAATTGGAAAGAGTTTATTAAAACAATCTCATCGCTTTTCCAGATTGTTTATGTTTATGTTTACTTTGATGAAATATTATGATCCATATCTTAAGAAAATTCAGGAATTTTATTATACTATGATTATTCATGATATATTCATGTATGGGTACCATTTTTATACTTTTGGTACATAAGATAGTTAATAAATTATTTTTAAGAAAGCCTGAATTTACCCACTCTTCGGCCAGAAATATTTGTTCCTTCAAAACCATGTTTTCTAAAAAGGGTTTCCAAGAATATTATACTATCCTCCTATAATCTTTAAAATACATTTTTTCACCTTTTGTATTTTACCAATATTTTCAAATTAATCTACCTATCGTTTTATGAACAATTCATTTTTCAAACCTTTTACCCTGAAAAAGAAATATTCTTCTTACCTCGTATGACATGTACAAACTTACCTACCATAAATTATGTGAAGATTACTTTGAATGTTTAAAAGGTTAATTATTAAGGAATTTTTTCTAAAAATAATGTTTGAAAAAATTATTTTCCAAACGTTTTCATGATTTATTTATAAATTTTCAAATTATTTTTCAAGGAAAGTTTTTTTCAAAAGGTTTTGCAGATTATTTTATAATTTTTTAAGGAATTTTTTTTACAAATGTTTTCAAGATTCTTTTATAAGTTTTCAAGGAATTTTTTTACAAAATTTTTTAAAGCTTCTTTTATAAGTTTTCAAGAAAAATTATTTTCAAATTATTTTCATTATTCTCTTATAAGCTTTCATGGAAAACAATTTTCAAAATTATTTCAAGACTTATTTAAAAGTTTTAAAATTATTTTCAAAGAAATGGTTTTAAAAACGTTTTCAAGATATTTTTATAAGTTTTAAAAGAAAATGGGTTTCAAAATGTTTTCAAGATCTCTTTATATGTTTTCAAAAAAAATGTTTCCAAAAGATTTCCAAAGATTTCTTTATAATATTTCAAGTTTATTTTCATTAAAATGGTTTCCAAAAGGTTTTTATGTTTTAAAGAGCCTTTAAAAAAAATAAAGGATATTTTACTAAATAAATTTTTTCAAAATATCTTTCCAAATTATTTTCCATATAATATGAAATTTGTTGATGTTACTCATTCCCTTATAGAAAATTATCCAATGGTTCCATTTATATTCTTTCTTGAATGGATTATGTTTTAATGAAATGATTTCTATGAAACCAATTTCTATTCCACATGTTATATGATTTTGAAACCCGCTTCCTTTCAGGGGTTATTCTTTGATGAAATGACTATGAAACCTATATTTTTCCATAGGTTAAGATATGATTGTGTATTTATTATACCCATTTCTTTTCATGGTTTATGATATTATTGTTTATTATTTTGTGGAACAAGTATGTATGATTTCATTTTAAGATGGGAGGTACCTATATATCCCTGCAATGTATTGGGTAAAGATTTATTTCTCATGAGATAGACATAGATGGAATGAGAAATGAACTTGGTTTAGTATTACAGGGCTGGAGAAAGGAGTGAAATCGATCCAGTAATAGAGGGTTAGAATGAGGAGTAAACTTGGTTCAGTAAAATACTTTGTCCACTAAGATGGGCACAATAGCAATAAAATTTCTACTATGGAAGTAATCATATATTCATATGTGTATTCCACAATTCCATGTTTTATTACTATGTTATGATTTCAAGGCTTATGTTTTATTTCCTTATGATTCATATCTTATGAACTTCCAAGGTTTATGCCATGATTCATGTTTATGATCTTTGATATGTAGGGTATGATATTCTACTATCATGATCATGTTCTCATACCCTTATGATCATGATTATGCTCATGTATCTCCCTTTTTTACCCTTACTGAGCATCTGAGCTCACCCCTTTCTATGTTTCCTTCTTCCAAGTTATGAATATATGTATTTAATGTGTCTAAGAGGGGTGATGGTCAAGAAAAACCAAGTGGGAGATGATGTAGATCATTTATGTACATGTAACATCTCTGTTCCGGGTGCCTTCCAAAGGTTCCCCATACCTGGTTGGTCACATGGCCTCAAGTGAATTTCCTTGAAAGCTAGAGGATATCGAATAACAGGGAGGGTCTTGGGTGTGATAGTGGGGAAACTATGCCCCCATCGGTAGAGTATGTATAATAGAATAACAAATAATAAACAGTAGAAGAAGCAATAATACCATAAAATAAGTAAATAATAGAAGACTGAAAGTAAATAAATAACTGGAGCACATATATAAATGATGCATGTTACATATGTCTAGAAAAATAGCCAAACAAGTCACAATGTTGGGAATACAGTATTAAACCAATATACAAAATAAAAAAATAAACTCCAACAGCTAACAAGCTTCAACTTGCTCCCATGCTCTCCAACTCCACAACAATCAAGTACCTAAGGAAGAAGGGCGCTTGCCCTTATCTACCCATGCAACAATATAATCTGTTTGGGTCCAAAAGCATGACCCAAATAGGGTGTGAGATGAATCCCAGTAGGAAAACACCATAATATATGTGCCTAATTATCAGTGAGTATATATAGTAAGTAATAATGGAAATGCAATAAAGAAACTAGAAGCACACAAAAGTAACCAATCCTATAGTTTCCATTTACATTTATTAGCATTTAATGTTCAAAATTTAATCATGTAAGTATCAAAAATAGGTATATCAGAATAATACCTAACTAGACCGAATCCAAGCTTGTGCTTTGGCTTGGAAGATGCATCACAAACATTCAATATTTACCTTAACCCTCTGGGTAGCTGACATAGTCTAACCCCTTTATCCAAAATGTAATAAAAAGGCAAAGACACTATGAGGAATCACTCACCGTCAATTCCCCCTATGGTCTTTCCATAATAACTATAGTCTTTATGGGGAATCACTCAACTTCAATTCCCCTAGTAGTCTTGTAATGTAATCTATAGAAACTCTGAGGGAGAACTCATTGTCAATCACCCCTGTGGTCTCGTAGTGTGAAATATAACAGACACTCTGAGGAAGCACTCGACGTCAATTTCCCCTATGGTCTAAATACATGAGGTTCTCATATCCCTGTGAAATTCAATCATGAATTAACAATATCAATAAGCCCAAGGTAATCTCAACTACTACATGGATACACAATTCCAATGCATATCACAAGAATTTAATAAGTAGAAAAAGGAAATCAATTCCATCCTATCAAGAAAGACAAGGGAACAAGGTCTGCCTCATAGGAAACCTAGACCAAACAACCCTAATCATTCAAACAAGTAAAAGAACCAATGGGGTGATCCTTAACCATGAAATTCCACATAATATCATATCAACCAACCCTTAATTTAATAATCAATCTAAGGTAGATAAAATAGGGTACAATTTCTTTAACCTGAAATACCCAAAACATGGGTAATCAACACTTTGGAATATAAAAATCAAAGACAAACAATGAAAGGCAAGAAACCACCTACCTAAAAGTTTTATGAAGAATACTCTCGAACGTCGTCCCTTGAATCAGCCTAGAATGTCATAGATCAGTGGGATTCCAACACACCTGCCAGAGATCGAATTAGAGAACGGATGACGGATCAGTGGCTCGGAGAAGAATCGTCGTTCTCTACCACTCCTTGATGAGACAAGGTTAGAAGAAGTCATTTCTGGGAATTAGACGTGACCCTGATCTGATTTATCAAATAAAATAAAAATTACACGATGTGTTCATTTAATGTACACACCGTGTATATGCCTCAACTAGCCCCCACTTTTGGTGGTCTTCAGGTCACCTCACACGACCATGTCTTGGATGTTACACGTCTAGTACACGACTACCTGCGGAAGCCCAGTACACAACGTGTACTCCCAAGTACACGACATGTACTTCAAAAATTTCAAAAAACCCCCCTTTTTCTCAAAAACACCTGAAAACAAGACCCATACATGAAAAGAAGATCCGAGTTCTTACAAACTCCCCCCCCTAAAAGAAATTCATCTCCAAATTTCCATAACAAGGTGGTGAAGAAGAATCCTTGAATAGCTCCGACCACTGCGATCACACATCATCCTCCCTCTCCCAAGTCTCATCCTGTACTCATATGTGTTTCCATAGCACCCATACCAGATGAATAGAACAGCCATAGAGAACCTTCATGCTTTGATCGATAATCTGGATAGAATTCTCCTCAAACAATGCATCCACCTCCAACTCAACCTCCTCGAGTTAAAAAACATGAGACTGGTCTGAAAAGTAATGTCGTAGCTGAGAAACATGGAACACGTCGTGCATATCCTGATACCTCTGAGGTAACTGCAACCGATAGGCAACCAACCCAACTCTCTCCAAAACCTCAAAAGTCCCAACATATCTTGGTGAAAGCTTTCCTAGTCTCCTAATCCTCATGTGTCCCAACCTTAGTGTGACACGAAAGAAAAAATGATCTACAACCTCGAACTCCAGAGGTCATCTCCGTTGATCAACATAAGACTTATGCTGAGACTATTCAGTATCCATCCTCTTTAGAATCAACTCCATGTGCTCAATGGTCTCCTGGACAAGATGAGGTCCCAACATAGATTCCTCTCCTTTCTACAGCCAAAATAGGGGTGATCAGCATGGCCTACCGTAAAAAGCGTCATAAGGCACCATCTGAATAGTTACCTAAAAGCTGTTATTATAGGAAAACTCCACCAGATATATGTACTTCTCCCAAGAAACACCAAAATCTAGGACGTATTCTCAAATCATGTCCTCTAATACCTGAATCGTGTTCTCTGACTAGAAATCTATCTGGGGATGGTAAGATGTACTTAGAAGTACTTGTGTACCCAAATCATTCTATATCCCTTTCTAGAAGTGTTAAGTAAAGCACAGATCCCTATCTAAAATGATAGAGCATGAAACCCCATGCAACCATACAATCTCTCAGATGTACCACCTTACCAACTCATCAAAACTGAATGTTTCCTTGATCGGAAAGAAACATGAAAACTTCACGATCCTTTCAATGACAACCCAAACTGCATCATTCCCTTAATGTGACCTCAGAAACCCCATCACAAAATCCATTGCGACATTATTCCACTTCCACTCAGGAATGGGTAACTGCGGTAAAAGCCATGCTGGTTGCTGATGCTCCACCTTCACCTGAAGACAGGTGGAACCTCTCATCACAAAACTAGCAACATATTTCTTCATATCTGGCCACCAATAATGACGATGTAGATCTCGGTACATCTTGGTGACACCAGGATGAATTGACCAAACTGAGGAATGAAAATCCTACATCAACTCATCACGAATGTTCGCTGAAACCCATACACATCCATGAAAATGTAAGACCTCATCCTAATCTACGGTCTACCCAGGAGTAGGGTCCTCTCCTAACACACTCTCCTGTAGGACTAGGCCTTTGGAGTCCGATGCTGCTTCATCCGCACCCGATCCAAAAGAGTAGCAGTAGCAACTACAGAAGAAAGAAACGTCTACCCCTGCCTATTATGCACCTCCAAATGCATCATACAGAATAGAGCCATAAGATGCCACTCACTACTAGCATCCTGAACTGCCTGTATCTGAGTCCTCCTACTCAATGCATTAGCCACTGCATTATCTTTCCTAGGTGTGTAGGTAAGCTCAAAGTCAAAGGACTGAATGCAATCAACCCACCTTCACTATCTCAAATTCATATCACACTGAGTAAAGATATACTTAAGACTTTTTTGGTCAGTGAAAACCACAAAATGATCTCCCAAAATAAAATGTCTCCAATAGCACAATGCATGTACAACTGCAGCTAACTCGAGATAGTGCACCAGGTAATTCCTCTCATGTGGCCTCAACTGCCGAGACCCGTACACAATGACTCCTCCCCCTACATAATCACTATTCCCAACCCAATACCTAATGCATCACAGTAAATGGTATAACTCTTTACTAGATCTGGAAAGACTAGTATTGTTGTTCAATTCAACCTCCATTTTAGCTTCTGAAAGGCTGACTCACAATAATCTTACCATGAGTAATTCCCACCCTTCTTAGTCAGGCCCATCAGTGGTGCTGCTAAGTGTTAAAAGTCCTATATAAAATTTTTGTAGTAACTAAACAGTCCTAGAAAAATCTACACCTTAAATAAGTTCTTCAGTTTCTCCTAGGAATCTACTACTCTCACTTTCTATGGGTGTATTGATACTACTGTCTCTAAGATAACATGACCCAAAAAGTGAATATGGTCCATCCAAAAGTGGAATTTTGGGAGATTATCATATAACCGATTCTCTCTTAATGTAATCAAAATGATCTCAAGATGGATAACATGGTCTTGTCGAGTGTGAGAGTACACCAAAATATCATCCACGAAGACTACCACAAAAGAATCCAAGTAAGGATGATCAAATAGATCATCAATCCTTGACAAAGGATATCAGTTCTTGACCATCAACTGGTTAAAATTTCGATAATCCACGCAAAGTCTGAGGGAACTATCTTCCTTCTTTGCAAACAGGAAGGGAGAACCCCAAGGAGAATTACTAAGTTAGATGAAAACCTTTGCCTTCAACTCCTCTAACTGCTTCTTAAGATTTTGTAACTCTAGTGTAGCCATCCTATAAGGAGTAATTGACACCAATGCCGCTCCTAGAATAAGGTCAATATAAAATTCTACCTCTCAGTTAGGAGGAAAACCTGAAAAGTCATCTAGAAAGACATAACTAAAATGATAGAACACTGGAGGAAAGTCCATCTGTGAAGATCCCTAGTTATCTAGATAAAACTAGCAATTTAGGCTGTAACAACTCTCAACCCATGATGCTCGGGTCTAGCTCTGCTCGCCTGGACATCCCATTCACCCTTATGTAGAAACAATCCACCCTATAGTGATGTGAAACTCACCCTATGATGATAGTAATCGATAAGATCCTGGAAGAAAACTAACCAGTCCATTTCAAGAATGAAATCATAGCCTGTCATCTCTAAGACATAAAGGTCCCATAAGAAGTGACACCCACCAACCTCAAGAGGGAACTCTTGTACTGACATAAACTAGCTGTTCTAATCCCCAATAGAGTGTCTAATGTTATTATATCAGCAGAAGTGAAGATACAGAGCCCAAGGATCTCCACAATAGGAACAAATATAAAGATATGGGAAGACCTTATATCGAAAAGAGAAGAAGCTAAGACTGAGGCAACCAAAATCGTACCTCTAACCATAGAGGGTCCGGGATCCTGCTTCTGCTGAATCTACTCTAGCACAAAAGCCTGACCTGCACTGTGAACCTATGACGCTGTCTGAGATCCCTGAGCTGATCCACCCTACAGCTGTCGAAAACCCTGTGTCTGAACACTGCGGCCACAAATACCACCTCATCCTGAATGGCCTGAAGAACTCTAGCCCCCAGTCTGACATGGAATTCGTGGTCCTGCTCTGGTATGAGGAGTCGAGATAGAACCTCCCTTACTAGATACTGGAAGGAGGACATTTCATAAACACTAAATATGTCCCATATTGCCACAATATCAACACTCAACTGGGTATCTCAGGCACTGAGTTTTCTTATGTCTTCCCTTTCCTCACTGGTAGCATACCACCTGGCTACCTGAAGAAAAATCCTGCCTACTCGGATCTCTACATGTATACTCCCTACGGTGCTTCCTGCTATCAGTTAGAAGGGTACAAAATTTGGACGTAGAACCATCCAAGACCACATATTTAGAATCCCTAAAGTTTTTCTTGGTGATTAGTTCCTATTTGACTATAGAAGATATAGAAGTCAACCTGGAGATGTTCACCTGAGATCGAATGTCCTGCCTGGGACTATCCTCAAACTTCCTCTCCAGAAATAACTCATCACCCCCCAGAATGGGTGTGAAGCACTGAAAATATATAAAGTGAGAAGAATAATCCATTACTGATATAGTACCTTAATCCAAAATCATGAACTCTCAGGCTCGGTCGGCCCTCATGGTCTCTGGGTAAAAGTAGTCATAGAAGGTCTATTGGAACTCATCCCAAGCCATAACCCGCTGGTGTCCTGACTATGATATCACATCCCACCACCTCTTAGTAGAATCCTAAATCATGTATGTTTCAAGATTCAATCTCCTCTCAATAGGTGTATTTAGAGGCTCGAATATAGAAAACATGGATTATAACCATGACTCTGCAGCCTGAGGTCCTCCATCCCCTGAGAAAGTGGGAGGATGCTGCTGCTAAAAAACCCATATCAATTCTGCCATAGACGGGGCTGGATGCGGTGCTCCCTAAAAGGTCTACATCATCCTCATGAATCCTTATTAGAACTGTGAATCAGCACCTGTGTCCATTACTACAACTGGTGCCAAGACGGGCACAACGGGAGGATCTTCTGGTAGTCCCAGATCTACCATTTTTGGTGTCTGATCAATGCCCTGTATCTATCATACAATCGAAGGATGTCTCAGTGGCATGAATCTACAAGGTCAAGAACACACCTTAGTTCAATATTATCAAGGACATAAACTAAAAGTTTAATAAAGGAACAAGAGAATAAAAAAAATCAAGTTTTTACCAAACATGGTTACACAACATGTATGCCCTCCACACGGTGTGTTTCCTTAGGTTTCAACATGGGTGTGTACTTCTTTCAAAACTAGTAGTGTAACACCCCTATACATGACATGTTCATGCTGTGACAGATGTGTACATGAATTTTCCCTCCTACCCAATTTCTTCTACATGAATAAACCACATGGTTATCTCCTGGGTAACACTACAAAGCGTGTTCCCCATACAAACAGCGTGTAATACCTAAGTTCTAACCACCCGTGTCCTTAGTCACATGGCCGAACATACAGTCAATTTTCACACGATGTGTTCAAGATGGACACGACATGTATCACCTGAACTTCATCCACCTGTGTCATTAGTCACATGGACGGATACATGGCCTCTTGGGCACGACGTGTACTCCCAGTACACGATGTGTTCCACCAAACATTTCCTAACCCCGTGTCTCTGCCCACACAGTCAGTCACGGTTAAAGACTACATGACATGTACAGATAGTACATGGCGTGTACTTAAGAAAAGTTGTTTCTTCCTGAATAAAAGGATACATGGCATGCATTCATCATCACACACCGTGTATTCTGGGTTTTTCTGGACAGTAAGCCTCAGAAACTACTCCGTAACCCCATAAAACGCTGAAACAAACATTAAGGCACCAAATTTTGATCCATGGGGGCCCATACTCCCCGTGAATAAAAGATTGGAATCATATTCATGTCATATCATAGCATAATTCAGTTAAAGTTCAATATGATCCTCCAAATTCCGATCCAAGAGGGCCCATAACACCTCAGGGACCAAAGTTTGGTACCCATTCAAATGAAACTTTAAATTTTCTAATACTCTATCAAAATAGCAGGTATTATATCACAACATATATAACAACAACATGCATATCTAGCACAACATCTATCACAAAAGCATACAATCAATAATGCACCCTAAATAACATGACAAGAATGCATGACATGTGATCCCTATCAAGTGCCTATATGATGCATGAGATGGAATACCCTCATCTCACCAGGTTTCAATAAAAATAGAACCTCAATGATATAAATCATAACAACACAAATCAAGTGCGTCACCCAATGGTGAAATCAAATCAACTGTAATAATTGCAAAACTAGAAAACTTTCAATATTTGAGGTAACTTGGATTTTCTCTGTACACGGGTTAGCTAATCCTGGGCACAACTTATTACCAACTACCTATTCCTTCATATCCCTATCTATAGGCTCAAAATAGTAAGTCAAAGAAGAAAATAACCTGCCTATAGTACCACTTTACAATGTTCCAGTTTCGGGTGCCTCCCAAAGGTGCCCCATACTCGGTTGTTCACATGGCCTCAAGCACATTTCCACAAATTCTAGAGGCTGTCGACTAGCGGTTAGGGACTTGGGTGTGATAGTGGGGAAAATATTACCTCATTGGTAGAGTATGCATAGCGGAATAAAAAATAATAAATAGTATAAAAATAAGTAATATCGTACAAGTGAAAAATATAATACTAAAAGTAAATAAATAACTTGAGCACATATATAAATGATTCATGTTACATATGTCTAGGAAAAAATTCCAACAAGTCACAATGATGTAAATATAATACTAAACCAAAGTACAAAAAAAAACTCTATCAGAATCTCAAGCCTCAACTTGGTCCCATGCTCTCCAAATCCACAGCAATCAAGTACCCGAGGAAGAAGGGCACTTGACCTTATCTACAACTAAAACCATATAATCTGTTTGGGTCCAAAATCATGACCCAAATAGGTTGTGAGATGAATCCTAGAAGGAAACCACCACAATATTTGTGCCTAACTGTCAGTGAGTATATATAGAAGGTAATAATGGAAATGAAGCAAAGAAACTAGGAGTGTGCAAAAGTAACCAATCCTATAGTTTCCATTTACATTCATTAGCATTTAATGTTCAACATTTAATCAAGTATCACAAATAGGTATCTCAAAAGACTACCTAATAGCACTAAATCCAAGCTTATTCTTTGTCTTGGAAGATGTGTCAACAACATTCAACATTTACTTTAACCTTCTGGGTAGCTGACACAGTATAACCCCTTTGGCTAAAATGCAATAAAAATGAAAAGAAACTCTAAGGAAGCACTCACCACCAATTCCCCCTATGGTATTTCCAAAATAACTATAGACTCTCTAGGGAAGCACTCAACTTCACTTCCCCCCGTGGTCTCATAATGTAATCTATAGAAAATCTGAGGGATAACTCACCGTCAATACCCCATGTGGTCTTGTAGCATGAAATATAATAGACACTCTGAGAAAACACTCAACGTCAATTCCCCATGTGGTCTAACTACACCTGGTTCTCATAGTCCTATGCAATTTAATTATGCATTAAAAATATCAAGCAGCCTAAGGTAATCTCAAATACTACATGAATAAACAATTCCAATGCATATCACAAGCATTTACCAAGAATAAAAAGGAAATAAATTCCATCCTATCAAGCAAGGTAAGGGAACAAGGTCTTCCTCATAGGCAACCTATACCAAACGAATCTAATCATTCAAACAAGGAAAATAACCCATGGGGTGTTACTTAATCATAAAATTCCATATAAAATCATATCAGCCAACCCTTAACCCCACAATCAATCTAAGGAAGATAAAATAGGGTTGAATTTCCTTAACCCGAAATACTCGAAACATGGGTAATCGACACTTTGGCATATAAAAATCAAATACAAACAATGAAATAAAAAAAACTACCCACCTCAATGTTGTACGCAGAACACTCTCGAACGTCGGCCCTTGAATAAGCCTAGAACATCATAGATCAATGGGATTACAACACACCCTCCAGAGATCGAATCATAGAATGAATAAAGAATAAGTGGCTCAGAGAAGAATCATCGCTCTCGGCCACTCCTGGGTGAGAAGAGGTTAGAAGAAGTTGTTTCTGGAAATTAGACGCGACCCTGGTCCAATTTATCAAATAAAAGAAAATGTACATAGCATGTTAATTTAAGGTATAAATCATGTACATGCCTCAACTGGCCCCCACTTTAAGTAGTCTCTAGGTTACCTCACACAACCACGTCTCAGCCATTATAAGGCTAGTACATGGATACCCACGACAACCTGGTATACGACCTATACTCCCAAGTACACGACGTGTACTTCTAAAATTTCCAAAAACTCCACTTTTTCTCAAAATACCCGAAAACAAGATCCATACCTGAAAAAAAGATCCATGTTCTTACAGTACCAGTGTTTATGTTTCCATATTTCTAAAGTCACTAGAATAGTAAGGTCTTTGGGAATCTGTTTTTATAATGTTTTAAATATTCATAAAAATTTATGTAATGTTAATGTATGAAAAGAGAGGGTATCTATAATCAAAATGAACCCATCATGAATATATAACCTCATATTTGTTGAAACATAAAATATAATAAGCCTCACACAAAATACCACACCACATAATCCAAGGTTCAAGGTCTATATCATTAGAAAATAGTTCTTCCATGGATCCACAAACTAAATCCTTAACATTAAAAATAATAGGATAAAAATAATAATGCTTACATTGACCAAACCCTTTAAGGGTTATCCCACATCATAATAAGTCTATAATGGATCTTAAGACATCACAACAACTAAAACATGTAACCCCATGCCTATGAATAACTACCACCATGAAAAGTGAAAGGGTGAAAGATATCAAGAATTTATCTTTTATATGACATTTTCTAAGAATTATTTTCAACCACAAATAAACACAAGAATTCATCAAAGAACCAACATTAAACCAACATCTAAATTTATATAAGGGAAAGTAAAATTCTCATCAATAATATTCCAAAGGAATTATATGATAAAAAGAAAATAAGAAACCACTAAAAATTAAATTATTCACAAAAAATCAACTGAATTCATCCATAAAAATAGCTTAAAAGAACCTCTATTAAAAAGAATTTAATCCTAGTATGAATCTTTGAAAATAAAGATAAGATAATCCACCTAAATATCTATGTTTATAGAATTTAATGAGGCCTATAATATACCATTTAATGTTCAATGTGTACCATTAAAATTAAAGTAGACACCAAAAGTACAATGGTTTATGATTTAGCTTATTAACCCCACTAAAAATTTGGTATAACACCACCAACATTCAATTTAGATTTCATAGAAGCACCAAAACACCTTTTAAATCATCCAATAATAAATATAAATTCTCAAAATTAATTATATGATGAAAAAATATGGTTAGATAGACCAATATCATGATCAAACATAAATGTATCATCTAAAATCCAAGATATCACGAATATGTTCTAATAAATCAATTAAAATCAACCATAGCACCTAAAAATGACTAATAATGAAATTTTAGATTACAAAAAACCATGAAATAATAAATCATAAAAATTAATAATTACATTATAAGGATCAAAATAGCTTTATAACTTATTTATATTAAAATTATGGATCAACCTATATTTTTAATAATTCAAAGAATAATTTCAAGAAAGAATAAATTCCATAATTTTTATTTTAAATAAAATGTGTATTTTATGATTTAAAAATATTATTAATTTAATTCAAAATCATATATCTATAATAAATAATACTTTAATGATAAAAAAATAATTAAAAGACCATAAATTTATAAGATCTTCATATCATAGAGAAAAAATATGAATAAACACGAATAACTTAATAGTAATAAGAGAAGTCCACCATATTGAAGTTTGACTCTTGGATCATTGATTGTTATTGAGGATGATAATTTTTATTAATATAATTAATTAAATAAATTTTTTCATAAAAATATAATATTATGTAAAGGTTAGAGTCTAACCATGAATTTATAGATATTTTTTAATGGTCTGAGTTTAGTTAAGTGGCTAGAAAAACCATTTGTCTCAAAATAATCAAGAATAACATACCAAGGTAAAAAAACATTCTGAAATTAATTTAATGATAAAAATTTTAATTTTAATTTGTTTATAGGCTAAAAATTATCATTTTACCTCAATATGGAAATTGGATAAAATACATGTGAACCTCTAAAATAAATGAAAAAAATCCAAGACTTTTCTATGTCATATTCTTTACCTTAAGTGTCACTGAGAGGAACTATCACTTAACTAGTCCAAAAACTTTTTCAAAATATAAAATAAATGATCTTTATCAATGTAATTTTAGATTCCACCACTGTAATTAAATAGTACAAAAAAAAATCTAAATCAACACAATGAAAAGATGGGCTTTACACTAACACGAAAGCAGCCTCAATATCGTTTAGACACTCCTTGTATATCTAATTTCATACACCTACATAGAATCTCAATATTCTATACTACTAAAAATTTGATAAATATATTTTTCAATCATTATCTATCACTAAATCAATGTTTATAACTCTACAATAAACTATACGTGGTGCATTCATCGATGTTGAATCATATAACACTACCCTCATAAAATGAAGTGGAGATTCCAATCCAAACAAATACTTAGGGACTATTATATTATGTTTCAATGGAATATCCAAAGTTTAAATAAGCATATCTAAATTAAAAATCAACTAAGTATATGGATACAGGAACAATATATGCTTTAATACACCCCAAGTGATCCTTCACCCAAAACAACAATATAAAAAAAATATCATAACCTATATGATTATTGATCCCATACCTACAAAAATACCCTTTAGAAAGTGCACCAAACCAACCTGGGCGTACCCATAGTGTCACACAGATTGGCCCACCACAAGGATCGAAGAACATTACCGATTACCATGGGTTAGAAACAATAACCATGGCATCATATAAAGAAATATGAGAATGATTTCACCCACAATAGATATAAGATAAGAAAGAAACAAAAAATGGTATCATCGTTGATAACCAAAATACATCATATGTCAAGAATAATCAAACGATAAAGGTAACATCCAAAACATGGATAACATAGTCTATATGAACAAGCTTCAAGACCAAAAAAATTGAACCTGAAGCAACCCAAGTGTCTATGTCCATGTGACCATATGTCACCACCATCCCAACCCACCATAAAGGAAACACAATCTTGGAGAGATATCTTCTACATGAAACTCTCATCTTTACCTATATCCTGTGAAACCAAGTCAATAAATTCTCAAAGTAAAAAATAAGGGTGTGAGCACTAAACCTCAATCATATAACACTAAGAATATATACAATTTTTATCCACATGAATCCATTAGTTCTCATATAAAACATATTTCTAAAACAGAGAAATTATTTATTTTCAATATAAAATCATCCTTTAGTTTTATTTTAAAAGAAAATACCATATTAAAATAAATAAATTAATAAGACATTATATATATCCATGATGCATAAAAAATGTATAAAATAGGTTTCAAGTATCAATATCCATACAAAGTGGGAAAATAAGCACATCAAATGAATATTCATTCAATATATCTATTGATGCTAAAAAATTAATCCAAGAATGGATCAAGTGATGAAAAAACCATTCCATGAGTGTAGTTCATTTTTTAGGATTCGATTTGACTGCTTGTGGAGCCCAAACTGACTTATCAATCAAGATTTATGGTCATTCGAAGTTATACTTCTAAAAACGACCTACCAGGGTGATTCTAAAGCAAAGTATAGTATTGTGCACAAGTTTCTAAAAGTGTGTTCAACCCCTTCATGGTCGCACAACTTAGTTACATGAGGAATGAAATTTCATATAGATAATATCTTTACATATGCGAGCTGAACTCAAAAATAGTGTCATTTTCATGAAAATTGATGGTGTGGTTTGACATAGTCTAAGTTTTACGACATAGCTAAAATTCCATAAATATAGAATCAACACATTATTTTTAGGAGGAGCTTTGGGATTCGAGTTCCATATCTCTCAATCACACAACTCGGGGCTTCACATATCACGCAAACCAAAAATCCAAAACCTGGGAAAAATTACCTCACAAAGTCCCTCAATGCATGGGCTTCTTCTTGAGATGTTTTCACGCAACTTTCTCCATAGAGATAATAGTTTTTCATGGATAACAAACATTATTGATACATTATTTGTGTGAAACTCCAAAGTTTCATGACATAATTTCATCCAAAAATTGCACTCATAGGCTATGCCCCACACATAACCCTTTTCACGCAACACAAAAGTTGTGTGACACAGTGTCTAGTTGCGCAAAACATCACCCAATTGCATGAACTAGTGTATAGTTGTGTGAAATAGTGTTTAAAACATTTGACCACTAGTTCATTCCATGGGGGATGCACCCTCGTACCCCCACTCAGGATCAATGTCAGGCTATAGTTCTAGGCATCTGGCAAGGTCCCTTCACTATTATCACTGACCCCATGGAAAATAGAGAGTCTCACTATGATCTTTTTAGTCTGGGTTGAGGAAATTTTGTGTAGAATCCTATAAATCCTCTATTTCCACCCCATATAACACCATGATTCAAAATACTCCTATACACTCCATGAAATACCTTGAGTCAATGTAATCCTCTCAGCCCCTTTACCGTGCCATGAGATGATATTCTCCCCTTGGTTTCCTCAAATACCTTGAGATGAGATACCCCTCAATCAATTCCAAAAACCCATCACATGAATTCTATTATAGGTAGAACTAGAAAGGTTAACTCTTACTTAAGTCCCACACCAACCATTACTAGGCATCTTCTACCTAGTAGTCCTCACTACATGATGTTAAACTATAAAATACCATATATGACAAGCATATAATGCCTCCCATGATAAATATGTGATTCTTTATGCATCAAGTATAATATTCCTCATGTAATGATCATGAGTTTCCCCCCCAAATAGTTTCCATGGGATTCCTCTTCAATTTTAAGCCCCAATCATATTCCTCGACCAATCAGTAAGCTAATATATCCTCATGAACTAAAATGAGGAAGATAGAATGGGAAACTCAATTCATAAGCCCCACATAAAATGTCCTTGCACATGACATTAAATTATGATCTTACCCTATGTAACATACATGGGATTCTCTATGTAATACATGTAGGATTCATCCTCATATCTTCTACACATAAGACCCAACCACATCATTGCTACTCATAACAACACTTGAGAAGCTCCCATGAATATGACCCATTTACACCATCACTACTCCTATTAGTACCTAAGAAAATCCCATGCATAAGCCTCATTCATACCATTAATTCCCATAACATCACCCAGGTAGTTCCCACGTGTAATCCCCATTCATACCACCACTGATCCTAGCAATACCTAGGAAGATCCCATGAATATGCCTCATTCACACCATCATTGATCCTAGATGCAACCAATATAGCCTATACCAATGGTTCTCTAAACCATTGGATAATGAGGTGTAGTTATAGGCTTATACCAATGTTTTGTATTGAACCGTTGGTATAATTCTTCTAGAATTTCAGGTAATCGATGGTTTTGATATAATCACTGGTGTAAGGATTTACCAATGGTTTAGAAAACAATTTCTACAGCCACATACTAATGGTTTATAAACTTCTAGAATATGCTTCCCATACTGAAATATATACCAATGGTTGCATGAAACTATTGGTATAACTCTATACCAACAGTTTTGAAACCGTTGGTATAGACCTCTTATAAATTCCTAGGCAGCAACACCCCCACCTTTCCCAAACAACCAGTAGAAAACACCAAAGTTTACAACACCCCCACCATTCCCAATTACCTTTAGAAATCACTAAATAGTTTCACTAAAAATTTTCACCAAACATCAATCACCAATATAAAAACAATGATAACATAATAAGCTAATTAATGCATTCAACCAGTGATAACACACATTTAAAACATCATATATATTCATTCACAACTAATCATCAAACATAAAATGTCATAAATATCAGTAAAAATTATAAAGGATCAATCTCTATCTCATCACCATCACCATCACTATCGTCATCTTCATCCTCATCGTCATCCTCACCATCATCCTCGCCATCATCCTCACCATCTTCCTTACTATCATCCTCATCGTCATCCTCACCATCGCCATCACCATCACTATCTCCAGGAACATTATCATCCAAACCACCACTAATACCATCTCCCAGTGCACCATATAACATATTCATAATTGATATATATGTATCACAAGTCCTAATGGTATCTAGTGTATGTGATGGACGTAAGACCACTATAAATTTCATAAATTCATCATTGGAATTTTGACTCCATTCACACTCTTGTATGACCATTTAGGCCTCTTCTACCTCATCTTGTGCCTGTGCTACCGTTTCATGAGATACTTTCTAATCGGTGCTACCAGAACTAGTACTTGAAGTGGTCCAATATGTAATGGGGAAAATATTCTTCCCTTGTCGACATTGTACTCTTCCATGGTTCTCATCTCCCAAAAACTGATTTAAATGATTTTTTGTCCCAAAGTTGTCAGCTACCTTCTCATCAAGGGTCTCAAAAGAACACTGTTATAAATATAAATGGACAATTTAGTTACAAAATAGATATTAAAATTTGAAATTAACAAATTAAAACTTACAATCTATTTTTGTGTCTGTTTGTTTACCATAATTTTATCTTTCTTATTTCTGCTAAATTTTTTTTTATCGAGGCACACATCCTTCAATATTCAAAACCTAACTCTAAAATGACATTGAATATAGAAAACCATAATTCAAAATAGGTTATTAATAATTAATTTTATAACTAAAATCAGATGGATATACTTGATGATGTAATATTATTTTTTATAATGATTGATTACTTTGTGCTAGTATGATAATCGTTGGTTAACAAAATAAATTTTAAATAATTAATTGGGATAATTGATAATATAATTAAATAATTATTTTATAAATTAACTTAAGTGTAATTTAGGGATTCTTTCTTGTATATATTATTTCCATGAATATAAGGGCAATTTAATTATAGAATAATGTAAATGGAATGTATTTGTTGATAAAAACTAATCAATATTATATACATGTATAATATGGTAAAATGGAATGGTAAAATGTATGCTAGATGTGTTACTATTAGGTTGTTTCTATATATCTATGATTTAATTTGAAAGGGGTAAAAATAGATAAAATCAAGGTAATTGTTTCATTGATAGATATTCATGAAAGTGTATAGAAAATACTGGTGTTCGTTTTTGTTAAAAAGACACATGAAAAAAATTGGATTTATTGATTATTTGGTTAAATAATATTAATGTTTAGTTAGAATGAGAGTATGTAAAATTAAAATTTTATGTTCTAGGAGGATTAAAAATCTGCTTGCTATGTTGAAATGGTGTGTATATTGTTTCCCTTATGGTTTAGGTAAAATAAAATAGGTTTAATTTATTTTATGTTTTAATTCATGTTTTTCTTTTAGTTATTAGTGTATTCTTGATATTTTGTAATTAGAGTGGGAATTAGGCTTCTAATACCTGTGAGGAATAGTAATATACCTTTAGGTAAGTGGTTGTGAACTTTTTTGATCTTATAATTTACTACTCTAGTGTATTATGGTTAATCTGATAATTGAATTTAATTGTTTTCTATTTTTTGATATGAAATCAGCTAATAATTCAAAGAGGGATGTGTTAACATGATTTTTTATAGATTAATAATTAGAGCACATGTGAAATTCTATTTTTTAAACTTAGAATATTATAGGTAATTAAATATGTTATGGAATAAAATGAGTTGTACGATTTAATAGAGACCTTAAGTGGAATAAAATGTTGTATGAATTTTTATTTTATTGAATTTATGCTATGAAAATATGATTATATGGTATTTAATAATCATTCCATGTGATTTAAAGGGTTAAATTGATGGAATAACATTTAAAGGTGATAAATGTGTCAAATGTTGAATTAATAAAACTTAATCATATTGATGTGTTGGATTTTTTTGTTTTCATAGTTTTATTTGTATGGTGAGTGATCATTAATTATTTATAATGATTTTTTTAAATAATCATGTGGCATGTTGACATGTAAAAGGTATTTTACGTGATTTACTTTCTTTTTTGGGTTGAATAAATTATGTACATGATGTAATTTCTATCATGGATTTTGGAAATTAACTCATGATTTTTCTTATTGTGATTATTTTTTAACTTTGAGTCTCATCAACTCTCTCTTTCACTCATAAGATTCATGTATTAAACTATTCACTATTTCAAATTAAATTTGACATCTATTGGTAACATTAGTTCTATCTCAGTTATATATTCAATAAACCTATCATTTTATAAGAATGTTATGAGATTTTGTCCCTTTAAATTTTTAATATTCTCTCTTCTAATTCAAGTTTTAATGGATTATTGATTCTTTGTGTTCTTAGAGGATCTATAACTCCCTTCCTTGTGTAGATTTTTTTATTGTTCAATGTTGGTAACTTACTTCTTTAATTTGGTGTTTAAATTGTGATTATATTTTATAGGTGCACTATTTAATGATTAAATAATTTCATGTGAGTATTTTATCATGGAAAACTAGTTATTATATTAATATTCTATAATTTTTTGTGGAATTCACATTCTAATGTTGTTTATGAGTGCAAGAATTTTGGATGACCATATTTAATGTGATAAATTAAAGAGAATAATGGTAAAATAAAATTTTTAAATGATGTAATCATTGATTAAACGATTAAGGTGAATAAATGAGTACTAGAATTTATGTTTAAATGAGGAATTATGTGTGTTAAGTATTAATAATTGTAATACAAATTAATATTATATGTTTATGGATTTTTTTTTTATCAGGATGAGTTTTTTATGTTTTTTGTATTAAAAAATAATAATTTCTATTGTAATTATTATATTATTATATTAAAAGAATGGTTTAATAGTAAACACAATTAATTAACTAGAGGATTTTATAATGTGTCTGCGTGATGTGAGTTTGGTGTGACTTTATATGATTTGTGTTTTGTTTGAATTTTTGATTAAATAGGGTAAAGTGAATATAAGAAGGAGAAATATATGAATAATATTGAATATAAGTAAAAGTGTAATAAATATATAAAAATGGGATTTCTTAAAACACTTGATGAGTTTGTGTGTTTGATACTAAAAATGTAATTGGGAAATCTTGACTTTTATTGTATTTTTCAAAGTGTTTTCATTATTCAATTGGAATAAATTGGACTGAATGTTATATGTTATTCTAGAAATTAAAAAAAATGTCTGGATGGTTTCAAGTAACTCTTTTTTATTTTATAAAATTCCCTCAAGTTGATCAATTTCATTTTTCCCTCAATTTTGCAGTGACATGAGATATTAACATGAGATCTATTTTCTTAGCTTAGCCTTAAGTTGGGCCTAAGAAATATGTGACTCCATGTGTTTGGTGTGACTTTCAATGATGTGTGATTTTTTTAATTTACAATTAAATAGGTTAAAGTAAATAAAAAAGGGGAAATGTATGTCAAATTTTAAATATATAGAAAATTGTGATAAAGATACTAAAAAAGGGAATTTTAGTGTGAAAACACTTGCTTAGTTTGTGTGATACTAAAAATATAATTAGACATTCCTAAATTTTCAATGTGTTTGGATTATTCTTGAGTAAGTACCATGAAATATGTGATTCCATGTGTTTGGAAGATGAGATTTTGTGATTTTATGTGTTTGACATAAGGGAAGATTAAGAGAAATGTGTTTGTCTATATTGTTGTATAGGTATCGACATTGGATGAAGTAGGTATGAGTTTACTTGAGTGTCTTGGTTTATCATATTATACTTAAATTATATGCCAAAAGTGATAATATTAAATAATTTTCTAATTTAAAGTGATTATATATGATCACAGTTAACTTTGTTGGATAATAAGGGTTTTAGTGGTTTCTACTACAAATTTTATTCTCACTCTATACGTACACAACTCATGTATATACAAATTATATCAGTGATGTTTAAAGTAATAGTTATATGCCTCTGTATCAAAGAGACAAGTTAATAGAAAAATCATATTTTATTTTATGTACTTTTAGAGTCATCTGGAAGGGGTTTTATATACTTCGTTGTATTTTAATTTTTAGTTATTTTGTTAAAAAAATTATTTTTGGGATTTATATTTGAATCATGTTTGGTATTAGAATACTATTGAATAGAAATAAGATCCTTCTATTATTATTTCAATATTTCAAAGTTGGTGGATTACCTTAAAAAGCAATAACGTATTGGTTACTTTTAACTGATCACCATCAATCATCTAAGTTAATGATTAATGGATAGAAGGTTTGTTGTATTTATGTTAATCATGTTTATTTTATATTATTCTAACATTTTTTTATAATTGGTTTTAAGTATATAAAATTTTTATACTATTGAGAAAAAAAATTGAAAATGGGAAAAATTAGAATAATGGATAAATATAAGTAGGAAAAGAAGACAAATATTTTATTGATGATGTTAGAGTTTTATTACATTAGGTGTTCTAATTTTTAAAAGGTTACACTACATTTTTTAGGTAGTGCATAAGGGGATTGATGGGGGTGGGAAGCCCACCCCTATTAAATGGTGCAGCCACTGGCTTTCCAACACCCCCCTTGGGATGAACACCCCTACCAATTTCGTACATGTTTTGATACTGCCTCATTAAAAACATTTTCCCAAAAAACACAATGGGATAAAAAATGGAATAAGGAAAAGAGTACAATCACGTAGAATCCCCATGAAAGTTAAATTTCATTAAAAATTTTATAATCTATGCATACCTATATTATGTAAAAAATTTCTAAATATGAAGGTTGGTATTTCCTTTGTAAATAAATCCACAGTGTTGTCACTGGATCGAACATATTTCATATTGATATCTCTTTTCTTCATTAACTCTTGTGTGAAGTAGAAAATTTTTAGTGGTATGTATTTTGTTTGATCATTATTTATGAAGAATTACTTTAATTTTATTATGCACGTAGTATAATATTTAAAAAAATTGTTAGGATACTATCCATAGACAATCAACTTACCGCTCGAATATGTTGAGTCATAGACCACAACTAAACACATTCTTGACAGGCTTCATGTAATGCTATAACTTCTAAATGATTTTAAGATTTTGTGATGAATGTATGATTTTGTGATCTCCAAGATATAGATGTACCACCTATTATTAACACATAATCATTTTGTGATCACACATTATGTAGATCATATAAATAACCCACATATACAAAACTGTCTATCTTTCTTTCTGATTTGTTAGAATAGAATAAACCCAAATGAATAGTTCCACAAAGATATTGAAAATTATGTTTTATAAAATTATAGTGTATTCATGTAGGAGATAAAATAAATCTTTCTAATAAATTAGTAGAAAAATATATATCAGGATGAGTACAATTAGCAAGATATATTAGTGCTTCGATAGCACTGAGGTATGGTACTTCTTGACCAACCAACTCCTCATTTTCTTCACAAGGTCAAAATTGATCTTTCTCAATATTTAAAGACCGAAAAACCATTAGAGAACTTAAATTAATCTCTTTATTCATATTAAATCATTTTAAGTCTTTTTTTAGTGTAATTTTATTGATGAAAAAATATACCACTTGGCATGCTCAATTTGTAATCCAAGAAAATAATTTTTTTCTCCTTAATATTTCATTTCAAATTAATCCTTTAAGTTATTAAGTATTTCATTTATCTCTTCTAGAGTTATAATGGCATTTTAATCATCGATATAAAAAGAAATGATTACATATCTATATGTTTCTTGCTTAATAAAAACACATGGCCATATGGGGTTATTGACATGTCCTTTATTTAAAAAATATTTTCTCAAACAATTATACCACATACACCCATATTGTTTTAATCCTTACATGGATTTATGAAATTTAATTTTATATAAGTCTTTGGGTTTTGATTTCAATAGTTCAAGTATTTTGAATACTTATGGAATTATCATATATATACTACTATCATGTTACCCATATAAATAAGCTGTAACAAAATCCATAAGATGCATACATGCCTTTTTAGCTACTGCAAGGATGATTAGATATAAAAAAGTTATGGAATCTATAATAGGAGAATATGTCTCTTCATAATCAATTTCAAGTCTTTGGGAATAACCTTGTGTGACAAGACGATCTTTGTATCTTACAATCTTAGGCTTCACATATTTTGGCGTGAGCATGATATGTCTAAAAACTCTTCACCTATTAAGTTAATTTAATTCAACTTGAATTGAATCTTTCCATTTATTCCAATCAGGTCCTTTTTGACATTCCATAAAGGACCTTGGTTCGGGGTCTTCATTTTCTATATCACATGACATAGAGCATGAAAATATTTCATCAATATTTTCCATACTACTATAATTATATATATCACCTGTAGTGGTATAATTAACATATATTTTATTATTTCCCAAACCTTTAGGGTTTTCTATATCTTGTGATTTCTATTTATGATTCTCATCACGTGTTTCTTTAAGAAAAGTTAAATTATATGTTTTTTTTGGAACACTCACCTTCATAATGGTGTTTTAATTATACTCATACATTTTCTTTTATGAGGATTTACATCCTTAAATCCAATTGGTCTTCCATGCTTTAGGCATGTTTTTTTAGATTTCTGTAACATCATTATGTAATTGTGTCTTTAGGACATCAATTCTAGCTGGTTTATTTACAACTGGTACGTGTGATTTAGTCACACCCTTTGAATCAGTAAATGATTAATGCAATTGATTTTTTAGTTCTTGAAAATTTAAAATCTTTTTTCACTTCTATCTCACACTACCAGGTGGGAGGATTGAGAAAATATAACGTTTTCACATTCTAGGAAATATCCTCCCTTTGTTTCTTCCCCCTAATAATGGTAATACTTCTTCATTGAAGTGAAAATCAACAAAATGTGTTGTAAATACATCACGAGTTTGTGGTTCAAGATATCTTTTGATGGATGAGGATTCATATCCTATATATATTCCTATCCTCCTTTGAGGTACCATATTTATACATTGTGGGGGATAAATTGGTATATATACTGCACAACCAAATATTCTTAAGTGGGATATTTCAGGCTCTTGGTCATAATACAATTGGAGTGGAGAGTGTTTATGATATGCACTTGGTCTGATGTGAATTAATTTTGAGGAATTAAATATTGCATGACCCCATACAGAGCTCAATAACTTTTTTCTCATTATTAATGGTCTAGAAATAATTTGGAGGTGTTTTATTAGTGATTCAGTTAAACCATTTTGTGTATGCACATAGGTGACTAGATGATCCACAATAACCCCCATTTCCATAAAATAATCATTGAAATCTTGAGAGGTAAACTCTCCAACATTATCATGCCTTACTTTTGGAATGAAATGATCAGGGAATTATACTCTCAATTTAATTATTTGGGAACAAAAACATGAATACTCCACATTACAAGTTGAGATAAAACATAAATGTGACCATCTTCTAGATGCATCAATTAATACCATAAAATATTTAAATGGACCAAATGATGGATGAATTGGTCCACATATATCACCTTGAATTTTTTCAAGAAAGGATGGTATTTTGGCCTTAATTTTAGTTATAGATGGTTCCACAATCATCTTTCCAAGAGAAAAAAATCCTCTCATGGAATGTTTCTTAGTGTAGAGATCTGTTGGACCTTTACTGAATGTCCATGATAAATTTCAATATGTTTTCACATCATTCCTGAACTAGGATTACCTAACTAATTATTCCATAAATCAACAATTTGTGGTCCATTATTTACTACCATATGTGTTTTGAATACACTTATATATGTATAATGCAATCTAAAATTTAGGAAAATTGCAATTTCACGACATTTTTTTGGACATGGAGGCAGTTTAAACCGCCGCCATATGCTTATGCAGCAGTTTCTGAAAACCACCGCTAAATTGCGTGTTAGGAAACTATTTGCAGCAGTTAAAGCGGTTTAGCGGCGGTTTAGGGGAACCATCGTAGTTGGCGCATTTTGGCGGTGGTTTTTCCGGGCATGGGATTACTTTTTTTAGCAGCGGTTAAAACTGCCGCTAAAAAAAGTAATGGTCTGCTGGGAGAAATCGCCGCGACAAACAATATAACCGCCGCCAAAAAAGTGTGGAAGATGGGCCACTATAGCAGCGGTTAGAACCACCGATAAATTTAAGACCATAACGATGGTTAAAACCACCACTAATAGAAAAATATTGGCATTTAGCGGCAGTTAAAACTGCCACTAAATGTACCTGTTACAGTTTACGGTGGTTGAAACCACCGTTAAAGAGTAGATTTACAAAAAAAAAAGAACTAGTTTCTGGAGCCCCTATACCAGTGCCCTAAAAAAACCAATCAAAGAATACCAGAACACCAACAGAATACATACTATAGTCAATATTAAAAGAGATGATTAACTAAGCACAACCGAATGCATCATTCAGTGAGTAAAGTAATGCAGATAAACATATCACATGGTATAATCCTAGTATCCAATAAAATGTAGTAGTGAATTTACATGTTTACCCCTATCCTATTCTTATACCACTTTCCCTTTTCTATTTCATCTTCTAATTATTTTTAATTCTTTAACCTCTTTTATAACTCAAATTTTTTTAACATAGGTTCATCTATATCTCTATCATTAGACACCCAATTCAAGATCTGAAGGAAGAATTGGATAGCTCAATGTAAGGCAAACCCCACTCATACATCGTATTTTAGTTTCCCATTGGATACTTTATACTGTATAGGCATAGGTACATTTTCCATACTATCATGGAACTTATCCATTTCTCATATTTCTCCCAAAAATATTGAAATATGAAGCAGATATTGGGAGAGGCATCATCTATGACCTTTAGGTTGGTAGTCACATTGTTTTCCCTTTGGGGTTCGATGTTTCTTAATTAACCCACTGTGTCACACACCATATTTGGTCAAGAATCTCTATTTAAGTGATTTATGTATTTAAAATTGACCATTGCAGACTCATATGTACTAGTTGATCCTTGATTGGATGTTCACATGTTGTGTGAAACATATATGGTCACCCATTGTGTGATCTAGGTGAAATGGGACAATATGTTTTTTTTCAAATGTTGGTACTCCCATATATCTTCTGGAATTGTTCAAGAATATAATATCCCTTTATATATGATTATTTGATAGAACCCAAGGCATCCCTTAGGTGTTTGGACCACTTATAGTTGGAATTTCTAAAGTGGGAAATTTCCTAGATTAACATGTCACCATCTAAGTGACTCCATTGAGATTATATATGGGTTTCCCATGTTTTAATGAATTGAATTACTTAATTTTAACTGATAATGTGAAATGGATAATTAATTATTGGTTTCCTTTATTAAAATAAATCATTTTTTTAAATTGAATGAACCCAAGTGATTGTAATGTCATGCTCTTGATTTATGCTTTATAAAATGCTTAATAATAATTGTAATATTTTAAATGGGAATTGAACAAGGATAAAGACATGAATAAGAGGTTATTAATTATCTATTATGACACAAATTATTAAGCCTTTATTTTTTAAAGCAAGATCCGCCAGAAGCTAAGCTTCTGACAATTTATTAAATAAAAGAAAAAGGTACAGAAGAGATGGGTGGGGTCAAACAAAGGAACAAGCCCTCAGCCGTCAAACACAACATTACAGATCATAATAAGACATGTCATTCCCATAGTCAGAGTCACCCGAAGTTTCCCATTCAGAGTTGGACTTACCCTGATTGAGGATTTTAAGAATATCAGAATTGAACTTACCAGTAAGCTTAGAAGATCGGGTAGATACAGTCCGAGGTGTTTTGGAATAATCCTTCCTTGGTCGTCGCTTCAAAGGAGGAGGAGTGAGGGCTTCATCAACCTTCCCTTTCCTAGAGAGAAACACATCCTTGAAAGTGCTAGGACCGCTGCAACCTTCCACTGTCTCTTCTGCCTCAGAAATGTCACCCCACTTCCCAGAAATCCTAGAAGGAAGTTGCTGAATTGCCTAATGACAATCAACATTTTGTGGAGGCTCGGATTCAGGAGCCAGCTCAATAATCTCATCACATGTCAAGCCTGCATCAGGACTACCATGAACACTTATATCTGGAGGGTCAGCACATATAGGGGATCCAGCCGCAGAGAGGCTAGGAGTAATTCCCGTCTCAACAAAATCAGTGGGAATAAAAGCACAACCATCCTTGGATGTAATATCCTTAGAGAAATCTGCTATAACATTAGAGGGACCACTCATCGGAGACTTGTCCACTATCGGTTTTTTCCCATTCAAATCATGCACATAGGGAATAGATTTACCTGAGGCCATCTCAGCCTAAGAGACATTCTTGTGGAAGTCTCTATCATGAGTTGACAAGTCCAAACGCTTCCCCTCAAGTTTCCTTCTACAAAGAGTAGCTGAATAACCCTTCATCCCACATCTCTCACAAGATATCTTCCTCCGACATAAATCCAACGAGTGCCCAACAACCATGAATTCAGTACAAAAGAGAGGCTTCCTTTCATACTCAACCTCAATATTGATATTATCAGTGGGAGTGGAAAGAGTTACCTTATCAATTAAGTTAGAGCTCAGATCAACCTCCACTAACATTCTGGCAAAGTGGCCAAACCGAACAACTTCAGTTTCCTTATCAAGGCGAATAGGAGACCCAATGGCCATGCCAATGTCATGAAGAATCTTTGGATGCCAAAGGACCCAATTAAGACCATGAAACCGAACCCAGACATGAGAGAAAGAATTCCTTGCATGAGAGGCATTAAAATCCAAGGACCATTCATGAAGATGGAGCCAGCCAGGTTTCAAAGATAGGGAACCAATGCTCCACGCATGTACTCTTAGAGCATTTGTTGGGAAAATGCAATGGAAGAATCCACGACCAAGAGAGACACACCGCCAATCAGATGAGCCCCACAAAAACTAAACCCATCTAACAAGGTCATCAAACTTCCATGAAATCACACCCTTCGGTAGAACAAGGCGCACAATTAGAGAGTTCTTTCCAATTGCAATCCTTTCCTCAAAAATATCAGGACTGACATCAACATGAGCCGCTGTCCCCTTTCGAAGAATCCTATTTGAATGGGAATCAATAAATGAAGAAAATGCAGGCAATGAAGTAGGACAAACCGCTTGTCCACACCGGTTCTGTTCATTGACATCTGCTATCGATGAAGGATTTTTCAGCTTCACCGCAAGAGGATCAGAACGCAAGATTGTGGGGGCCGAACTCTTCGGCAACACCCTCTTCGCCACAGACCCATTCAAAGCCAAGTCCCTCACTGCTCCAGCCCCTAGATTCACACTGCAAACCATGCCTCCAGATCTGGAATCGCCAACTGAGGTGTGAAGAACACTTGCAGGAGCCCCCGTCGAAGCTGACGGCAGATCTGGGAGACCTGCAACCCGACGTGCAACGACTACATCTGAAGGATCCACCGTCGAAACCAGATCTCGGAGATCTGTCCGAGCGTCACACCGCGCATCTGGATGCAACACCTTCGCTGCGGTATCAACATCCTTCAAGGTCAATCCCAGGTCTCCGGCCATGAGAGTAGAGTGAAGAAAATGCGGGAATGGCATGGGAAAAAACCCTAGATGGGAGAGACGCAGCAGCCATGGCCGCAAAGCTCCCGCTCCCCCTGAAACCCTAGCGCCATCCAGCCAAGCCTTTATTATGTATATGGTGTATATAGAGGAGATGGATGTGAGGTAATTCCCCTTGCTAGTTATATTTAATATATGCCTTTATAGAGGTTGTGGTATGATGGTATGAGATTTTTGAGCAAAGAGATATCACAATTCCTTTCATCAGGTGTTGAGCATGGTGTATCACAAAAATGTTAATATATAAGTATTGTGATTTACTCACCACATTCCATGACTATAATTTTGATCTAATGGCACACTCAACATCCCATGTGTTGTTTCATGGCGTCTCTCACTCTATTGGGATATAGGGCATGTGCCCAATTACATGAGCACATAGGCTCGTTAGACTAGTTAGGGATGTCTGCGTTATGCCATGGTCTATTCATCAATATTATTATATGTATATGTCTACATACATCTTCACATACCTTGGAAATATAGGTGGATGAAATATATATAAACTATATATATATTACTACTATATATATAGTAACTATTTAGATTTATATTCCATCTATGTGTCGATAAATTTAAACCCTCATACAGTCTTTTAGGAACATGATTGGGTGGTTATTTATTTATTCCTTAGTTACTCAAAAGATGTGGGGTGTAGTATGTTGGTGGTAGACCCTTTATCATGGGAATAATTATGTGGTTATATTTTCTTGGGATTAATTTATGTTGGTGTTCCGTGTGGAATTATTATAAATGAAACATAACATAGGATTTAGGTAAAATCATCTCTCCCTTGGGTTATTCCATGTGGAATTATTATACTTGACACTAAAGATAGAAAAAGGTAAAATCATCTCTCCCATGGATAAGGGTTCCTAATTTTTTAAGAGTGATGGATCAGGTTCCAGTATCATATTTGTTTCGCTCATGTCATTTCTTTGGAAAATGATTCTTTAGTGTGGTTTCCTTAGAAGGAATGGAATCTGGATCCTAATATATTGTCAATACCATTATGAATCCTAGTTATTTTGATGTTTGGAATATAATAGAAGTGATTAGGTACATTACTTCAAAGGTAAGAGTATCTTGTGAAGGGGGTTGATATATTATATCAAGGAATATGGCTGATTATAATAAATTATTTGTGATAGGGTAGTTGATGTTATGAATGGTAAATAACTGATCATATAGTCTATTTAATATTTTTCTAGGGTAGGGGGTTCTAGATAATCTACTGGGAGTTTACCATTGGCATGTCATGCCTACTAAGATAATGGACACTTTCATTCACACTACCTAACTATTCTTGGAGGCCACTTTGGAAATGGTGGGAAAACCCTATTTTAGACAATATAGAAAAATTTACCCTAATCTCATATCAGTATCTATGGATTCCAACTATTTTTTGAAATTTTGGATACTAGGATTTTGCCACACTAAAGGGTGATCTATCTTAAACATGTTAGCGAGACACACATTCTCATCCCTAGGGATTGATACAAGAGAATAACTAAGAAGTACTTCTTAGAAATGGAAATGTAGTGGTATAAGCATTGGGATAGAAAATATAGGATAAGTTATTATAATGAAAAATGAATTTAGGAAAAATTAATCATAAAAAATGAATCATCACAGTAAAGAGTCAATATATATGGTGCATACCACACTCAAGAAATCAAGACATAAAAGGAAACAATAGAAATCAATAAAATACATAAAAGGAAACATGAGAAATCAAGAAAATGTTAGGTCATGAAAATATTTGGAGGAAAATATGTGCCACACATGATACATATACATACTGACTATTACAATATTTTTCCACATATCAACAATAATACTAATCACTATCCGATAATGAACAGATATCGTCACCATCTCCACCTCCATCTCCACTTCCTGCTACCACCTGTAAGAACATTATATTGAAAATTAAATAGTGTTACATATTTATATTTAAACTTAAAACCAATAAAAGTTTTCAAAATAAATGATTTTGAATTTTTGCGATTTACCTGCTCACCACCAGTTGATGGAATACCACCGGGGGGATATCTGCTCATCTGCTGACGTATACCAGTCAATGCTTTCTGAAAAGTAGATATCTGAGCCCCCTGGTCTTGAACTGTGTTTCATAGAGAAACAATCTCTCTCTGAGCATCTCTAGGTATGGACTGACTACAACTAGAAGTAGATGTAGCTGTAATCCCTGATGTCTTTCCAAAGGCCTCAGATGATACGAGTCCCAAACCCATCCCGCACACTCTACCAAGATACGCCTTCCTAAGGACTTTATCAACTGGGTCATCCTGGGAGACTGAGTTGGACTGCCCAGGATTAACATCCCATATTTTTTTAATTTTTACCTATAAATAAATTATCAATATATATTAACATAGTTAAAAATGATAATAAGTTATTATAATGAAAAAATGATTTCATACCCCAACTTCTTTGGCAGGCTCATTAACAAAACTTCCATTAGATTTTTTTTGTGAACATCGAACCATACTTAGGTTCGGGATGCTTTGTACCCTAAAATATGTGACTGAATTAAACAAAGATAAATAAAAAATTTAATATATTAAATAGATAACATTTTCTTATAAATATTTAAACTAATGAAAATATTACCAGATTCGATCGACTTCTAGAAAATCTTTTTGACCCTGTAGTGTGAGGGATGACTTTCTTAGCCCGACTTGATGCATTATTTCTTGAGAGATCCTGAAATAAATAAAATGAAATTTAATAGTAATGTATTCAATGTCATCTCCTCTTCATATACATGTATACATGTAAAATGAGGTTAATATAATAATATATATTTAAATACCATCTGCTTCTCAATACGATGTTTGTCAACAAAAACTTTCCGCTGTTCTATTGGTACCCCATTGGGTAGATTCTCATACATTTGTTGGATGGTTAATGAAGTATCATTTAAATCACTCCACAATCTGTATTTGAAGTCTTTCCATTTCTTACCAAGATTTTTTAACATCCACTTTCATGCTATCACATCAGCAACTGTAAAGTGGAAAAACATCTGTATACAGAAATTCATTTTGAACATATTAATAACATGACATTAAATTACACCATAATGTATTACAATTACCATTATATGGGAATCAAAAACTTCATTTTTCCAACTTGGAGGCATATGTATCCAATCATCATAAGAAATAGGAAGGGTAATGGGCTCCGCTGCAAGCTGTCCTAGAATTTGGCCAAGTAAACCTGCGACGTCATCCATAGGGACCCGATATGAATCAAATGGGACAACTATCTTCTCTCCATTAATATTCCACACATCCAAAAAATTTATATTTTTCTCCACAGTTTCATTCTTTTCATCTTTAATGAACAAATAATTAGTATAAAAAAATGAAATAAATTTATTTATATTAAATTTTGTACCTATAACAGTGTCCATCCAGTATGCCCGTGATGAACTAGAAGTGGTGCACCACTACCCCGCTGCTGAGGCTGCTGAAGGGGGAGTCGATGACTCAGCTTCTAAAGGGATGCTCATAGAGGGTGTCAGAGATGGTGTAGGGGGAGATGGTGTAGGGGGGCAGGCAGCTCGTGGCTCAGATGTCGTAGGGAGAGAGACAGATGGATCATCATCTATCGTAGTAGTGGATGAAATATTGTATTGCTTCCTCCTTGTCGTTCTTGTCATTTAATCAAATAAAATTAAGTTCAGAACATACATTTCAAAAAAAATATGCAGAAAAAAAATTTAAAAATGATAATAGATGCCCAGTACTAACAAACAAAATATACATAACAATGATAATGAATGATTTCACAAATGAAATAAGTGGTTTCTGAATGAATAAATAACTTTACATACAATCATTTTCCCCTTAAATCATGTCATTTTACTACTCTATTACTTCATCCACTTTATTCATCCTTGCTAGACTAATATTTTCAATATCATGATGGACAAATAATTCTACTTGTTGTTGATGAGATTCAATTTTAGAGGTCAAATCTTCCACTTCATCACCCATATCATACAAATCTCTTTGTATTATGTGAGAAACTACACTCCACCCTTCATCCACAAAATAATTCACATAATATACCATTTTTTCTTGTGATGATAAGATATATGGATCATGTAGTTCACGATTACCAATATCCATCAAGCGAGAGAAGTTCACAGAAGTAAATTTCAAGGAATCTCTTTTAACACCTCTGATAATATCGACTCAATTGAATTTGAGTAAAACAACTGAAAAATTCCTATGGTAGTTTAATTCAATAATATAAGTAATCTTTCCATATTATCCCAATTCATAAAATGTAAATATACCACTATTCTATGTTTTCAAACCCCTTTCTCAATCGACTATATGAAATCTAAATCCATTCACGTTGTAAGCGTTGAATTTTCTAACTTGTTTTAGAGGACCTCGTGCAAGAAACTTCAAATATTCTAACAACTCTGCTCGAGTGTCAGTATTCATGATCTAAAATAAGAAATATATTGTATTATATTTACAAAATATATGTGTCAAACTAATATTCGTATTTATTTTAATATTTATGAACTTACACATTGTTCAAACCATTCTACAAGATCTTTATTAATAGAGTTCGTTATATCTTTATCATTTCATGTTCGCCCTCTCATTCATCTCTTTGTTTGTATCCTCAACTATTCAATAAATGCATCTAAAATTTCACTATTCAGTAACACATATCTATGTGCCTGTAATAATTCCAATTCTGTCAGTGTCACATTTGAGGTCTTCCCAACTGATCGGCCAATAGCAGGAAATATTTTTGATTTCTGATGTATTTGAGATTGAGTCAATGTGTCGTCAACATGTCCAACTTAATTAAATCTTGTCTCAATATCATCCAAGTATCTATAAAAAAAGGTAAGACACTCCTCATCCAAATATCCTTTAGTAACAGAGCCTTATGGTTGAGCTTTATTTCTCATGTATGATTTCAAATGCCCAAGATATCTGTGAAATAAAATAAACATAATTATAAATTCAATTAAGTGCCAAAAATTGTTTAGTTAATTGAAAAACATATTAATAAAGTACCACACAATTGGATACATCCATTGATAATGAATGAGGCCTCCTAATTTAGCTTCATTAAACAAATACATAGTTAAATGCATCATGAAAGTAAAAAACAATGGAGGAAAGATCATCTACATTGAAAAAAGGGTAAATACAAACCTCTCCTGAAGGTTGTCAAGCTGAAATGGATGTAGATATTTCTCACATAGTTGTCTGAAAAATGTGCAGAATTGGAGTACAACAGTAGTAACGTTTTCAGGTAATAATGTACGCAATGCCAATGGTAGTAACTGTTGTAACAAATTATGTGAATCGTGACTTTTCAATCCATGTAACTTATGATTCTTCAAGTTAACACACCTCAATATGTTACTTGAATACCCATAAGATACCTTCACATTCTTTAAAAATCAAAGGAATGTATCTTTATCCCTATTTTTTATTGAAAAAATTGCTGGATCATACTTTTCATTCTCATCTGGCTAGAGATCACGTTTTATGTTCATTACTTGTAAGTCTTTGGGAGCATTGAGATGATCCTTATACTTTCCATGCTCATTAAGCAATGTGAAAATCAAATTGTCACATACATTCTTCTCAATATTCATCACATCAATATTATTCCGCAACAAATTAAATTCCCAATACAGAAGTTTGAAAAATATAATTTTTTTCTTCCATTGTTTCCTTATGATTTCGCTTGACGATGCACATCAAACCCATTTACCACTATCATTCAAATGATGAACCTTCTCAAAATTTTCTCAACATTTTCAAGTTGTGTGAATATTTCAGAACTAGTTAACAACTTTGGAGGTGGTCTATGATCAATGAAACATTTAAATTTTGATCTATTCAGCAGAAATCTATGAGATGCATTGAGAAATATTCGATGGCACAAGAAGCACCATTTTCTACTGTGAGGTATCCGTTTGGGATCAAAATAAAAGTTAAAAATAGGACAAGCCAAACCTATGTAAATGTTCCAACTAGATAAATTCCCAATCCCAAGGAAGTCACTAATGGTCTACATTAAAGCAGCATGCATTTTGAACATTATTTTAGAAAAGCATGAAATTTCTCAACATCGTTGCTCCATAACTCCAATAATTATTCAATAAAAGGCTGCAAGTATACATCAATATCATTACCAGGCATTTTTTTTCTAGGAATAATCATCGAAATGATAAAATATGTTTGTTTCATACACATCCACTGAGGTAGTTTGTAAGGGATCAAAACAACTGGCCAAATGCTATAACTAGTAATCAAAGTCCCAAATGGTTTGAATCCATCGGTAGCCAATCCCAATCAAACATCCCTAGGATCAGCTGAGAAATATGGATGTAATGAATCAAATTTCTTCCAAGATTTTGAATCTCTTGGATGTCTCATTAACCTGTCATTGTTATTATATACAGAATTGCACTTTATGTGTTTGGAGGTTTTCGATGACATGAATAATACTTCCAATCGAGGCTTTAAAGGAAAGTAATGAAAAACCTTTGTAGGTGTGTTCCATTTCTTCTTCTTTATGAAAGTATGTTGATTCAGACGTCCAACATCACCCATTGACTGCCATCTAGAAGAAGAACATTTTTTACAATTCTGTCTACTTGAATCCTCTTGCCAATAAAGCATACAATCATTGGGACACGAATGTATTTTTGTGTAATTTAGACCAAGCTTGTTAACAACTTTTTTCATATCATAAAAAGACTCATGGATTTTTTCTTTAGAAAATGCATCACGCAAAAATTCCAATATCATGGACATTGCCTTATTTGTAATTCCACATAAAAATTTGATATGGTACAACTTCAGTAGAAAAGAAATAATTGAATATTTCAAAAATCCACTATACAACTCTTGATTTCCATTGTCAAATAAATCATGAAAATTATTTTCCTCAGTGATGTTTTATCTTAAATTTTTCTCCACAGAATCAAGAGGAGGATCCAATGATATGTTACAATCTTGATCTAGTTGTGTTAGAGTCTCAAAAAAATCACGTGTCATGTTGTAATTTGTAGCACCCTAATTTGGTTTCTCTGTTATGTTTTGATGTTGATAGTGGTGTCTTGTAGTTCCTAATGTATCATTTATGAGGTTTTTCATTTCATTTTCCATTGTCAATGAAGTTGGGAGCTCATTCTGTGGATTAACATCAGTGCTTATCCTTTCTGTAACGTTCGATTCTCCATGCCAAATCCAACAAAAATATTGACCAGGGAATTGCTTCAGTATTAAATGTTCATAAACTTTATCTCTCTTCAACCATATTTTAAATTTACATTTAGAACATGGACATCTTATTCTCCCTTTAACGGATCGATTGGAAATTGAAAAATCTAAAAACTCCTTCAAACCCTTAACATACTGAGGTGTGTTCCTTAGTAATGTGATCCAGATTTTATCCATGTATATCACAATGTCCCTACACAATATTAAAAAAAATTAAAACACATAGTTACTACTAAATAGGTAAATAGATTCATATATACTAGTTGAAAAAATATTTAAATATGTTACATAAGGTTTTTCTATATAAATACATATGGTAAATCACCCACTAGAATACCAAAGTACATATGTGCATGCATGTGTATGCTTATACACATGTTATTACAAAATCACTTGAAGAAACAAGAAGATAATGAGTATTTTCTTAGGAAATATACATTTTAAGAAGATAGTGAGTATTCTCAGATATATTTGAGAAAGTTCAGCATTAGTAAAAAAGTTAAGAGTTAAGATGAAGCATTATATTAGAAGTAAACTTGTAGAGAATTGTGATATTTTCAAGTTAATCATTCTGATATAGTGGTTAGTTGAATTGGAAGTATTATCTTCTATAATTTACGAGAGTATACTGAACCGAATTTCATGCAAAGTTATTAATTATATTCAGTGTAAGTCATTTAATTTTATTCCTTTTATAAGAGGAAATATAATTTCTAGTTTGAGAATAATATAGAAAAATACGGGTTTTCCATTAACATGATATATAAATAAATAAAATATAAAACATGAACTTTATCAATGCACAACATTTATAAAACATGGTATAAAGATGTTTTTCATGAAATAATTCCAATTAAAAACTCATTAATCTATCCTTAAAACATCACCCATTTTATAAAAAAACCCTTATATGGTTTAAAAACATATCAAAGGAATTTCTAATAATGGCTATAAAATTTAAAAAAATTCCCCTCACTTGAAAGCTTTAACACAACAAACTCAAAGTAAGTATGGAAACAAGGATAACTATGAAGAAAAATTCCCTATAGAAAGTTATAAAGTATTAAAATAAACAAGTGGAACAATACTAATCAATATCATTACTAAATCATTGTAGGATCAATGCTTCAATGAAATTCCATCCAAGTAAAAAAGCAATACACAAGATAATAAATAATTAAAGGCATAACACATGATAAATATCACAAGGAAACACATTAGTAACTAATGGAACAAGTATAATACATGAAAATGTGGAACTAATTCCATCAGGTTTACGGTCACACATCCATCAAACAAATCACTCTAAACCCAATCTCATTCGTGAAACCCCACTAGATCGGTATTTTGTACAACTAGTGGTAACTAGAAAGTGTGTAATCTCAATGTGCCTAGAAACGTCCCATGACTTCCCACTTAGTATCCTAGGGTTCCCTATAAAATAACTAAAGGAGGTGATACACTTTTAAAGTGAATTTCATTCAATGAAAATAATAATAACCAAAGGCTATCATAATAATGAAATCCTTCCCCCATCCCACATTAAGCTTATAATGAGCCCCCACCCATAATAAAATCATGAATCACATCACAAACAACCATCACTTGGATACACATGACATCATAAATAAATGAATAGGGGATCAACAAGGGAACAATGAACTAATCAACTCAAATATCACATCACAAAGTGCCATCCAATACTTTCAATTATCACATATAATATATACATTTGTAAATCCCTTTTTAAAATGTTTTGGAATACAAACACCAATATAAGGGAAATCATAATCATTTCCAAAACACAACCAACATAACCCAAATGAATCAAAATTCCATTTCATAAAACAACATGTCCCTTTGAAACATGGAAACCATTTAAACCCCAAAGGTTAACCCAATTTGAAAAACCAATTTACCTTAAAATCGAATCACCATGTGTTTTTCTTATATAAAATAATTATTTTAATTTTATCAAACATGTCAAATGTATAAAATACAAATTTACATAAAAATTTCATTTAAACATGAAATTAAAACCATCAAGCCACATGAAAACAAAGTTAAGTTATATAAAACCATTATAAACCAAACCTAGATATTCCAAAACTTAATTTTATGGATTAGAAATTATTTTATAAATCCAAGCACACATAATTATCTTAAATAAAATTCAATGAAATGGAAACACTGAACTTATGTGGTGAAATGATGTCACCTTCAAAGAAAACCACTGGTTTATGGCATAATAAATGAATCAAAAACTTTTAGAGACCAAAAACCCCAATCTAAAACTACCATAGAAAAGAAAATCTACCATCCATGGCCATTAGGGTTAGAGAAGAAAGGGTAAAAAGAGATAAAACGAGAGTGGGAGAAAGGGTAAGATAATACCTCTTAATCTGAATGATGAACCACCCAAAAATCACTTCAAATCCACTTAGAGGACCTTAGGGAAGGAAAAAGAACCCATGGATAAGCACTGATGATGTGAGGGTATAAGGGGGTGGCTTATTGTGGAAGACCCAATTAAAAATGAGGAGAAAATAATAATATATATATATATATATATACTTGAGTAGGCTACATGGTTTTCTAACATGGTTTACCAAACCACGTATCGAATATGTATTTGACATCACCTCATCCCCCATAAGCGGAATGGTTGCCACACATGGTTTCCCTAACCATGTAGAGATCATATGATCCTCTATTTCTATTATCACATAGGGATTAATGTTTTGACTGCACAATTTCCCAAACTGTATGCCTAACTATATACCCCTAGAAAAAACTCCAAAACTCAAATTAATAACCATAAGACACCTCAATCCCAGGAGAGGAAACAACCACATGATCAAGAGTAAGAAAGTAAAATCTTATGGTGTCAAAAACTCCCCACCATGCCACTTTCCTACCTGATAAAGTTTACAAGAACATAGGATAAGCAGGAATTCCAAGGCTAACTTCCCTATAATAAGGGCTCAACTACTAACCAACTTTCAAAACCTCAAAACAAAGGACACATGGCATAATAAAACCATTCCTTGAGATAATTTATTTTTAAAAAATAAGAATTATCTAAAAACATTCACTAGGATCCTTAAGAAGTAGGTGTCTCACTAAATGAAATTGAAGATACAAAAAATATACTTTTGGGATAGCCACTCCTATGATATTATTTTGAAATTAGTAATATAAAAATTTACAATAGTACTCATAAGAGCCAGATGAATTCAAAACTAAACCAAATGAAAAAACATAAAAACTGACTCTAGATTAACTAAGGTCAATATAGCCAAACTATAGCACATCCCAACCAAAGGAATCCAAAATTATCACCCAAAATAATGGGAAGAAAACACACAAAGACTGATCATGGGTATCCCAACCATTTATAATTTCTCTATAATGGTGAAACATTATATAGGAAGACCCAAGAGGAAAATCATCACCAAAGTGACATGATTCCACTAACCATGAAAACCAAATTAAATCAATAAAAGAGAACACATCCTAGAGAACAATTTATACATCATTAGACCTGATCACTAAGAAAATTCACTCCATGAAATAAAATAAACACCCTTATATGCTTGTTCCTCAACATGGAATGGCATGGTTCTAAACCCGGGTCATGAAACTACATGAATGTTAATTTAAGGCTGAACACATGGAACAACAATCATTAAAATAATGAAGAAAACATTTAGCCTATAACTATCACAAAATCATACCACAATCTCACTATAATGGTATACAAACCTGTGTGGAGGGGGGGGGGAAAGGTAGTCAATGACGACGATGGGTGGCAAGGTGTGCTGATGGGAGGAGAGAACCGTCACCGGTGGCAGGGAGGTGAGCTAGGGTTTGGGTCTCGCGGGGGTCGGGGAAAGAAGGTGGGGTTGCAGGGGTCAGGGGGAGAAGGAAGTTCAGGGTCAGGTGTTAGGGGGAAGTCGCACTGATGGCTGGTGAGAAACATCACCGGTGACGGGGAGGTGAGCTGGGGTTCGGGGATTGTAGGGATCGGGGGAAGAAGGTAGGGTCACGGGGGTCTGAGGGAGAAGGGGAGTCAAGGTCGGGGGGAGGTGACACCACTGAAAAAATGGGGTTTAGAGGCGGTTTTTAATAAACCGCCGCTAAACCCTTTTAAAAAAATCTTTAGTAGTGGTTTACAAAACCGCCGCTAAAAGACCGCTAAAAAAGGTGATTTATATTATAGTTATAGATGATAATTTCTATAGTTTTTATAGTACAAGACTCTTACCAAATTTATTAATGGAAATATACATGTAATTTTAATTTCTCTCAGATATAGTTTGAGTATCATACCCATGATGGTATATAACATTGAAACATAACAAGTTTATTTTGGAATTTAGAGAAAAAACACATCTCTTATAAAAACCTGTATCCCATTGGGTAAATAAAAACTCACTTCAGTAGTCCCTTCTATCATATCTTCAGGACCTGATATAGTATTCACCATTGGTCTTGTTGATTTTAGATCGGAAAAATATTTTTTATTCATAAGAATTGTGTGCATTTTTCCAATATCCAATATTAAAATATATTTTCTATTTAAGAAATCCATTTCAATGATTCAATGTAATGATAATAATATTATAAGAAACACCTTGTGAAAATCAAAATGTATAATATCCAAAATATAAATCATAAATAACAAAAAGAGAATGTCATATATCATAATGACTCTATTTTTTTGAATTATTTCTAGCTATCATATCATTAAATTCACAAGTAAAATCACCCACTTCGAGGTAAGTGAAATCATAATTTGATGGCTCGTGATTCTTAGTAAAATTCACCTCCTTTTATTTCCCTTTATAAGATGTCTCAGATAAGTGTGTTTTATTCTTCTTTTATTTGAGATACGTTTTATAGAGCTTACAAAGATGCTCTAGGGTTCATAAAACTTAAGACCAATGTACATTAGAACCACACTTGTATAATGAATCTTTAGGATTCTATGGAGTGTTTGATATGATATTTCATTGATTTTGATATTAATTTCGATTAGGCCCATGGTTAAGACCACATCCTTAACCACATCTTATACCAAAAACACATCCACTAAGAGAATCATGTCCTTGAATTCTTTAGTGATTATTTTTATGAAATATAACATTTTCTTTATGAAATTATACTGCTGAACTGGTAGGACGAGATTGATGTTTTTAATCAAAACCTCAATGTTCTTCTTTACTGCAAGTAATAATGACTTGAGATCAAAATATATTATATACCCTTGAAATAGATATTGCTGCTGTAGGGTGATATGAGATACATGAAATTACATATATTTCTTTTCAAGTATATCGACATCTATAATCCCAATACCATAATACTTTAGCTGTGATACAATTCTATAAATAGAAGAATTGTAATCATAGAACCTTTTAAAGTCTTGGAAGCATAAATCATTCCATTCATCATGGGTTGTTGGAGTAAAAACTTCTCTTTGATGGTCATACCTCTCTTTTAAACTCTTCTAGAGATTACATGAATATCTTTCTATGAGGTATTCACATTCCAAACCCTCATCGAGATGTCTTCTAATGAAGATCATTGCCTATGATTTATTTTGGAGGGTTTTTTAATTATTTTCTTCATTTATTTTTGTGAGATCCATCAATCCGAGATGCATTTGAACATCCATTATCCACAACATATAAATATTTATGGTAATTTAAAGAGTGGTGAATTTGAGTTTCACAAGATTTGACACGATGATAACTAGGATAGAGAGAGAAAAAGTTTATTATTATTCAAAATAAGAATACATTAATAATTTACATTCGGGTTAAAGAAAATAAAATAGTATTAAAATAAATTAAAATCAGGTTAATATTATCATTTAATATTATATATATACCACATTAATCGGTTAATAGATATTTCATGTGGGGGTTTAAAATAAATAAATCAATCTATCAAATTAGTCGTTTAAAACTTTTTTGTGTGTACCAATTTATTAATTAGACCATCCAATCAAGTGGTGAAAAATAAATAAATTAAAACTATCCAAATAGGTAGAAACACGACTTTTATAGTGGCAATTAAATAATCCATATAAACTATCCAATATGGCAGTAAATAAATAATATTATATAAATAATTAGAACCGTCTAACTAGGCAGTGAAAATAAGGTGTAAAATAAAAATACACCTTTATTGCTCTTTGAGCGTTCATGCTAATAACGTGTTGAGAAAAAAATTGAAAAGGAGAAAAATTATAATAGTAGAGAAAGATGAGTAGGAAAAGAAAATGAATATTTTATTGATGATTCTAGATTTTCCTTATATCGGCTGTTCTAATTTTCAGGGGGGTTGCACTACCTTTTATAGGTAGTGTAGAAGGGGATTAGTGGGGGTGGGAATCCCACCTCTGTTGAATGGTGCAACCATCAACTACCTAACATTGACATGTTTTTTAAATAAAATAGAAAATCCTCATTAGGGGGAGGAAATCAGTTAAGGCTTTGGGTTTTACCAGGGTGCGAGCGAAACACAAATATACAAGAACAATACCATTATCCATCCTCTAGTCTTCCATCCCTATCACATAAATCTCAAGTGGCATGTACCCTTGAATCCCCTCGATTATCACTGCCCCACTGCCCCACATGATATGGACGCCCTTTCTCTTCCGATCCTCCTCAGCAATCTCACTTCATAGGGCCGCCATGCCGAAGTGGCATATCTTGGCATTTAGAGATATCTCTATCAATATTATATTCATGTTGGTGATGTGGTTGTGCCCAAATTTTATGTCGAGGTTGATTCTATTGTAGATGTAGTTGAGTCCATACACAAGATCTGCCATGATCTGCATCCCGGAGAGCCAGTTGGAGAGGATGGTGTAGTTAGGGTTTCAAAGGCACTCCACGAGACTAGAATTGGGGACGTAGTCATGCATGAGTTAAATATAGTTTCCAGAAATGGAAGCCTCAAAAATCTTGTCTAAGATCTTGTGGCGGCTCATATAGATCACCAATAGCCATTTCCGGAGCTTTGACATACCGATTGGGTGGCAGAACGCATGCTGGAAGACCATGATCTCTTTCTCACAGAGGCGGCACTACCATAAAGAGGAGGAGGCGTACCACTTTTCACATAAATTCCCAGTGATAGAGAATATTTCAGACAATTCATAGGTGTTAGCATGGTCCCCTAGGGACTTCTTTAGGGTTGATAGAGATAGGGTCTCCTGACTCAAAAACGGTGACCACATCGACTGATTTATATTCTTTCTGGAGTTGGTGTTGTTGTATTTGGCGAATCTCATAGAGCTACTCAAAGAAGACTCCCCCACTGATTGCTAGTGTTAGGATGATCTCGAGGCTTCTAATGGAGAGATCAACTATTTCAGGATTCATGAGAACATTGGGCGTGATTCGATCATGGCTATGCTCCTTTTCAATTTGCACATTAAGTATAAGAGGGATGTGAAGAACTTGAATCCTTGTAAGAACCCCTATGTTGGATAGTTTCTTCTCGATGGAGGTGGCATGTACTAAGAGGTTTTGATGGAGGTTGTGTGTCCATACCAATTCTATCATGCCACCCACTATACAACTCATGATTATATTCTCTTCATAGCTCACCTAATTCCATGAGTCGTGCTATTTTTGTAGACTCACCATCGAGAAAATTATAATGAATATGTCACCAAAATATCAATTCATATAAATACAATAATAATATAACATTAAATCCAATGAATTTTCTTACCCATATTTTCATCCAATCATTAACCATTATTAAATTTTGAAGGTCTCTCTAGGAGAGTGACTTGATGGGAATGATGTCAAAGTATTTGGAAATCATCTCTATAAAGATCTTACATTCTCACTATATTTTTATAATCATTTGATTTTCCTTTCTTTACTCAACCATTATCCATGTGAGGTGGTTCTACGCCACATTCATGTATGTACGCCCATGCCGCATGGTGTAAGATCTAGCTGTGAAAGGAAAAAGGAAATATTATATCAATACATCATATAATGAAAATAAATTTTGTTAAAAGAAATTACTAGGGTTCTATAAATATACTTGATCCAGTATAATCAGTGGGTGCCGTTGGATCCCTCGGATCTGAAGGATCATCTACCAGTACAGTAGGAGTGAGTCCCAATGTCTTCTCCAAAGGCTCAGAATGTGTTGGAGTATAAGTATAAGGACCCTGAACATAAAATCTCGAGGTGAATGAATTAGAAGTAAAATAAGACAACATAGATGTTTGTAGAAATGTATAATATGGATGGGGAGTAGGATCCATCATCGAATAAGGGGAAAAAAGGAGAGAAGGATCAAATACAAGTAGTGGTGAAAAAATAATCAACCTAAATACCCTGGGTGCCTCTAACGACACTGTGGGATAATAAGGTGTGTTAGATGGTATGTTAGAGGAAAATATACGGTGTGATCATGTATATCAAGTAGTTCATGTAGATCTAGTACCACCCTCTTGCATCATCTAGATAAGTATTGCTACCACTAGGCTCATTAGAGAATAAATATATCTTGGGTGGTGAATCTTGATTATAATGTTAAAAAAATTAATCACATGACATTATATATTATTGATATATATATTTGAAATAAAATACTCACAATAGGCACCAAAGGAGGGATTCCCATCTTTCTCATGCAGTGATTATGGTATGTCATTCCTTTTCCTTCATATCTCTTTAATTTTTTTATTTCCTACATTTGAAAACAAATATGGAATTAATTATAAATTCATAACTAATGTGTAATCCAAAAAAGAAAAAATATGGGACATGACTTAATTAAGGAATACCAATTGTAAAATCAAATAAAGGATACATTGTGGTATAAAAAATAATTTTATATTTAGTAGAAAAAATATCTAAATTTAAAAGACATGCCATAGAAAAATCAATACATTCAAATTAGAATAATTTAGACAAGTATAATACAGTTTTCTTCTATTTTCAATTCAATCTAATTCAATTTAGGTTAAGTCATTTAGTTTATTTTAGTCAACTGATTAGTTCATTTGACTATTTTTTTGGGTTATATCATTTGGTTCTTATTTTGGATTAGGTCATTTTATCCATTTTTGTGGTTAGCTCATTCTTATAATTGGTTTTGATTTTCATTCTAATTAGTTTAAAATGTTTCAATTAAATTCATATATTTTTTTTCAATTTAATTGTTTCAGTTTTTTTGGTTTGATAGGTTCTATTTTAGTTCAATTCAATATTATAAAATGAAACTCAAAGAAAACTACAACTATTATATATTGAAAAGAAACATGAAGTTCAATTTTGATACAAAATATTTACAATCAATAGTAAATCTATTTTTATAGTACCAACCTAAATAACCCAAGTTGAGATAAACCAAAAGAACTGAGAACACATATGGATGATTCTATATTTTTAGAACCACACATTCAGTTTCAAAATCAACTCTGAAAAGTTAACTATTGGAGTCATCATAAGTAATAAATTGATCAGGGCTAATGGGAGTAGTGATTATGTCAATTTCATCATCACCATCATCAAAAATATATTTTGGGATTACTTCAATAATGACCCCAAATTCTAGTTGGAGATGATATTTCACATAAAAAACTTGTTTCACCATTGATGAAAATATATATGGATCATTAGGGGAAAGAGTGTGAGTCATTTAAATAACTCAAAATCTATAATAATTAATAAATGTTCCATTCCTCATCATCGAATCAAACTACTTGCATCATGAGAGTAATAATCCAATATTAGTATTTTCTCAATAACTCCATAATAAGATACATTTTCAAATTGAGGTCTAATATCCGATGCACTAAAATGAAAATATATTATTGTAATTACCAAAGAACCATCATTTTGTGTTCTCATATTCATTTTTAATTCAGTGATAATAAATTTATACTCATTAATCTCAATTGATTTGCATTCACAAACCACATAATTAGTTTCAAAATACCAAGCTATTATTTACCCAGAGACAGAGTCAACATACAAACTCAATCGTAAAATATAAATGAGTATTAAAATTAACTAAATATTAATTTTATTAATTTATTATAGTAAATTTTCTTCCTTCAATTTTAACCAAGTGAAAATCTATTTTCTATGAAAAGTATCTCTCCTTCTCAAAGATAAAGAATGGCGCTTTCTATTTATAATTTTTTTATGTTCCCTATAAAAAATATAGAAATAGTTTAATAAATATGTAAAATTACATGATATGAGATAATATATACATGTTAAATTTACTAACTTGATGTAGTCGTTGAAAAAATCACACTTAAACAAAATTGTGCATTGTGTCATCTCCCACACTTCAAGGATTAATGTGGTCTATGTATATGATACATAAATTTCAACTGCTTAGAGAAATGATATAAAACTTGGTTCAATTTTCTCACACTTCTATTATTAATTTCTCATTGGTCCATTATATATCATAGTCATATCAAACAAATACATTGAACATAAATCCATACATTCTTGATCCATAGAACATTTCACGATAAAAACTTCAGGATGATTCCTGTTCTGAACATAGTAATTCAATGTGTACATATTTATTTTAGTTGGATACATCCAATGAAAAGAAACAGATTGTCCCAAAAGTATTTTAGTTGGAATATGGACAGTTATATGTAACATTCATGTGAAAAATGATGGAGGAAATATTTTCTCTAACTCACACAAAATTAATGGTGCATCTTCCAAAAAGTTTTACAAGATAGACTTGGAAAACATCTTAGCATAAAATCTCTATAAAAATGGAACAATTAAATAAATTTAATCCTTAAATTATTGGAAAATAGATGATATATTACTATTGGAATAAACTCATGTATAATTATGTGATAATCATGAGTCTTCAAATATTTTAACTTCAAACCACTTTTATTGAACCATTTTGATATATTTCTTGAATATCCATCGGGAACTTTAATAGTCTCCATTACTTCCTAAAGTTTTTTTGTAGGTTTCATCATATAAGAAGAACGCAAAAATTTACATTTATTTTCACTAATATACACAAGATGTAATTCTATCCTGATACCATAATCCATCAAGTCATACCGAGATCATAAATAATCTTTTTTATTTCCCTTGATATTTAGAAGAATTGAAAGAAAAATTTCACATATTTTTTTTCAATGTGCATTATGTCTAAGAAATGACATAACAAATTGGTTAAACAATAAGGAAACTCCAATAATATAATTTTCTTCTTGAAATTGTAATAGGTTTCAATGGAAAAATTCTTAATCTTTCTATATTTTATCCAACCCTTCCCAAATGAAAAATGAAATCTTGTAATTCATTAATCACATTATTTCCAGACATATGCTAAGGTGGATTGTCATTCTCCATGGTATTGTTAAAACTTCAACAATTATTCCCCCTAAATATGATCCATTGGAAGGAATCATTTATGTCCCATAAAAATGAAACTAAGGTGATATTTAAGTCTTCAAGATTTTTCATTCTTCATAAAAATAGGACATGATGATTTTCCATTTGTGATCCATCCATACATCATTGCATAAGAAGAAAATAATTTATCATCCACATAAGTGAAACACACATATGAAATATATATTTCAAACATGCATCATATGTGCACACACCCACATTCCAAATATGTTTCAACTATTTTATTAATGGTTTTATGTATACATCTATATCATTTACAAGATCAGATGGTCCAAATATGGGTATACTCATGAAAGTGAAATGTTTTTTCATACACATCCACGGAGGAAGGTTATAAATGTGTATGAAACCTGTCCATGTGCTATACAAAGTAAGAATCTTCTCAAATGGATTAAAACTATCACATGATAGACCCAACCTTACATTACACAAATCAGCTGAAAAATCAGGATATTAGTGATCAGATGTATTCCATGAAAATCCATCCACAGGATAAAAAAACTCATCATTATCCTTCTTTCTCTTAGTATCATTTCATCACATATTTATTGATATTTCATCTGACATGAAAATATTCTAGAGTCTAGGAACCAATGGAAAGTTCCAAATTAATTTTTATGGTACATGGGATGGTGTTACAATATCATTTTGATTCCATTAAGATGTGCCCCATTTTATACAATCATTTTGTTCAATAATTTCCTCCTAGAATAGGTTGAAATATTTTTGAAAAAAATGAATTTTGTTTTTAGAAATCCAAGTTCATGAGATAACTTCTATGACATATAATGGTTTGAGGGAATATCTACATCATATATAATTAATTAATTTTAAAAGTTAAGAATATAATCAATTGTAGTATTAGATATCCCACACATGGTTTTCCCATGAAACAATCAGATTAAAAATTATATCCTTTTCATTTTATCACATTATCAATATACTAGAGTTGTGGAAACATCAATCAATTTCTTGACCCTATCAACATCATCATCATTGTTACATGAATCATGTATGATCTTATAGAAGTTTTCTTAGGTCAATATCCTTTCTTTCTCATGATGACAAATAAATAGAAACCAGTCAACTAATAAATTCTCCAATACAGTCCTCTCATTTAGATCATTAACATTTTGAGATTGCATTTTATCCCCTTTGTGATACCAGACATAGTAGTTTGTTTGAAAAACATATTTTTTTATATGTTATATAACTTCTTAATTAATTAACTAAGGTCTTAAAAACAATTATAACATGAGCAGTGTATATGGACACTATCTGAAGCACTGTTAAATGTGAAATATAAAAAGATATCCAACTTATTTTGAAAATTTCTTGAGATATGATCAGTTCCATACAACCAACTTCTATCAAATTTGTAAAAAAATGTTATATGTCATGTCATAAAAGTAGTTAAATAATATTGAAGTTAAATCGAAAATATAGTTACAGAAATAAGAATTGTTCACTTTGTATGAAACTATAACTGACACACTAGTCTATATAAGAATAAAAATATAAAAGACAATAAAGAATTATATATATAACAAAATAATATAAATATAAAACCATGATATTAAGTTCAATTATATCAATTATTAATACCTATACATAATAATACACAAAATTGGGGTTATAATTATTGTTTTTATTTTTTCTCTTATTCTAATCAATTTTTTTAAAATGTTATTCTTATTCTATAAATTCATGTATAAAAGATTACTATTTCTAGGTAAAAATCATGTAAATAACACATAAATTATGAAGTTAGGTTGGATAATTCCATAATTAGTCGTTTCTCATATTAAGTGATGTTAAAGTGAATCCTTCCTCACCTAGAGATCAATGAAAAAAGGTTCTTCTATATATGTTGTTGTAACATCCTAGGTAAATAAAGAATATTACTTTTATATATTTATTAATATTTGTGAATAAAATATTAATTTTACTTTAAAGGGGTTTCTATTTTTGATAATTTATCCGATACGCAACAACAAGTTTCTTTGAAATCTTAGATTGCACACTAGTAATATAATAATATTATTTTAAATGGTAGTTAGCACGTAGCCGTTGTATTGGCGGGAATGAATATAAATAACTAAAATATGATTATATATGTTTGTTAAATGTTTTTACATTTATCCAATAAAATATAAAGACTTAAAATAAGAAAAAGAATTCAATTTTAGGCATAGATACTCTAATATTCACTAAAAGGTCGACTTATCGCCTTTTGATGGCGAAACCTATTTAAATATAGTTTTGGTCACTCTTATAGATTATATTGGACCAAATAAAATTCTTCTTTAGAATCGGGACATCAAAATTTACTTTGTGTAAATTTTTGGTATTTTTCTGATAAAGTTCATTTTTTTAATGAATAGTGAAAAATGTTGTATTTTAATTCAAAACCTCTTTTTAATATAATTTATTTATATGATTATATTATCTTTTTAATTGGTTTTAAAGTCAAATTATAATATATTTTTACCATTTAATCCAATAGTGGTCATTGGAATTAATTTCACTTTGAAATTGGACTTAAGCTAGTGTCAATCTTTTGATATATATTGTTTCATAAAAACACGCTATTTGTTCTGACAACGGGAATTAATTATTAAATTAATTAATTCAACTTATATGTTTTGAATTTTGTAAAATAGAAATAATTTTTGAATTCAGAATATCAAATATATCTTAGGGTGAATTTTTGGTATTTTTCTGAAAAACTTCAATTTTTGATGAATAGTGAAACCACTAAGTGGTAGTTAAAAAACTGATTTTTCGTTTAAATGAAACCTTACCCCTTCTGTGATTTGAATTTCAAAAATCCGACATACATGGTTGTCATTAGGATGTAAAATTTCGTTCAATGGGATTAAAATAATTTTTTGGTGAATAGTAACTTTTAAGTTTTATTAATCGTGATTAAAGGTAATTAGTGTAATTTAAGGTAAAGATAATGTTATAATAATATGAAATGACCTTGACACATGTCCTACCCTTATTTTATGAGACATGGCCGACCAATACAATCCATGGGTCAACTTGGGGACCCCATGGAGCCACTTTGGTAGGAAAATGACATTAATAACTTTTTATTTAAAAATGAAATTAAAATGTCACAAACATGTATTGTTTTGATAAAACAATTTTTAAATGGGGTTATAAAAGTCATATTTTTTACTATAAATATTCATTAGAAAGATAAAAATATTTCTACATTATAGTATTTTTTTTATAATTTTTAGACATTAAATAAATTAAATTATTTATGACATCATGATGATGCAACAATTACCTCATTAATGAACGATTTAAATAAAATGAAATGATAATGTAAAATCTAAGACTTACACTTGTCAAAGACCTATTGTATGAGTATATTTAGAACCCTTATCACATTATACTCGAAATATATCAATGTGGGACCTTTAAAATCCGAAACTCATTTTAATATAAAGTAACATTTTATAACTTTCCAAGAGTGCCCCTCCTCTCCTCTTATAAAAGGCCCCCACCTCTACCTCCTTACCCGCACCTCTGAAGCCATTGGATCGACCAAGATCTGCCCATTTGTTCTCTACACATCCCTATCCTCATCCTATAATCCTTCTCTTAGGCAGAAAGCTCTTCAAGAAACCCTTTTGGTTCAAACCAAGGGGAGTTACCCGATTTAAAGGTAAAGTCTTCCCTAATGTTCTTTTGTTTTATTTTGCTTCTCCAACCCCCTAAACTCTTTTTATTCCTTTATTTTGTAACAAAAACAGTATGTTCAATATAATATGATGTTTTTATGAGAAATATTCTAGCTACAATTACACAAACCTCCATCTAATGGTTAAAGAACATACTGTTTCTGTGGATGGCGAATTACTGCCTCACGAAACGATGATTGTTCTATCTTCTCCTACCACCTATAATGGTGGCCATTATGATGGAAATATTTTTATATGATATATATTATATTTATTTCCTCTCTATTCCTCTGTATTTTATATTTAAAACATACCTTTATGCTTTGCATGTTGTGCAAATGCGATAATTTCATACGAGGAAGTGTGGACTACCGCCCCCTCATGTGATGTGACTCGTTCATGCAATACATGGAATGTATAAAGAATGAAATTAATGAACTTATGTGACCTATATAACATATATATTATACTGTAATTATAATATATATATATATATATCTCATTTATTTTGAATTCCATTAATATGACAAAGAAATGAAAGTAGCTTTCATGCGTACGTACGGCCTACCGTCTCCATGAACAGTGCATTTCATTTCTTTTTATCTCCAAATGTTATGGAATGGTATAAAATGAATATGTACTGGATATATATGATATTAAAATCATTAATACTATTCTGGAGATGATTTACTTATAACTACATGGACAATAATTTTCAAACAAGTTCATTTTTGACTCATATACCAAGCATCGAAAAAAAACGTCTAATATGAACTCACATTAATAACCAATTATTATAACATTATAATATGTGAAATAAACTGAATAATAATATTTAAATTAGGTCCTTAAGAAATTATAAATTGAACAAAGTTTATTATTTAGGAATATAAAGAAACAAACAAGACAAGTCAGATTTGAGGTAAGGGATCCTACCTCTCTCGTTCTTTTTAAGTACTCTCTTTTATGTAACTTCTTTTAAGATCATCTTTATTATGTTTGGGGATATTATTTTATATTCCTCATAATTTACTTTTTATGTTCATATTATGAGAGACCCTATTTGATCTCATAAATCCATTTTTGGAAGTTTTAAGTGGCGCCGTTAGACTGCCAAGTTTTCGTAAGGGATTTTTCATCTCACTTTTATTCCCGTGAGATTTATGCTACATTTTCCACCATTTCCTTTGATTGGTGTATGTACTGCCCATTATTATACTATTTGTGTAATATAATTTAATTTATGGGTATTTAAATCTTCATTGTATGACCCTTCTTCCATGGTGTGTATGTTTCGAAAGTTACCAAAATCGCTAAGGGGACCTTTCACCCTCCTCTTCTTTAAAAAGACTTATTTTGTTATGTATTTTAATTTACATATTCTTTTGTTGGGATATGTTCTCATATATACTTATTTCTATAAATTTAATGTACAAGTGACGAGATACCATTTTTATCTCTCATCAACTCATTTTCTGAATTTTAAAGTGACATTGTTAGGCTGTCGAAATTTTACAAGGGAACTTCTTAACCCAATTTCGATTTCTTTGTGTTCAACTTGTAGTGATTGAATATGTCATCATATGAATATGTGTGAATGAACTCTGATTGTTTTACATGTAATATCCACTTATATTCGGTGTATTTATATTTTTCACACATAATTATGAGATTGATTTATCCTTAATTTAAGGATACCTTCATTATAAGAGATTTCATCTCATTTTACATTTCTATTGAGACTTCATTGTTGTTATGCACCAATTCACTCTTATATGGTGTATATACTGTCCTTTGGAATATTATATCATGAATCCATTTATTCTCATGATATTATAAAGTTCTGATTAAATGTTATTCCTCAATTATTTGTATTCAAGTGTCTCTCATTTTTTTGAAAACTCTTTAACTAAAATATCATTTTAAATGTTTTAATGATTTATTATTCTAAATATTTCTCATTAATATCCATGTTTTAAAAATGGTTTTAATAATTTATTTATATGGATATTAATGGTTTAAAATTTTGAAAGCTTTAAAGTGGTATGTGACAATTTGATTCAAAAATCTCTTTATTAAATGTTTTAAATGGTTTTGCAAATGGTTTTGATAATGGATTTGTTATGTCAATATATTTAAGTTATATATTGTGATTGAAATGTGGAAATGTTTTCTTTACATTATATTTGTTTTATGTATTATGATTTTGTAATGGTACTTGGACATTTGACGGGCGGTTATGTGATAAACCGTATAACAGGTGGTGCCATGAATACCAGGACGGGTGGTTACGTTATAACCTCCAATGCATTGGGTATGGAAGTCGTACGTATGGCTATTCCATTAAGTGATATGTGTGGAAGTCGACCGTATGGTTATTCCATTTAAGTATGTTTATGTCCCAAGTTACCTTTATATGTTATGTGTTCTTTATATGGGTTTTATGGTAATATTTTGGTTACAAAAGGGTAAGTAATGATCTTTTATTCAGTGAAGAATATTTACTACTTCATAAAGGTGAAAAGTATTACTTTTATAATGTATTCATGGTTTACTTGTTGTTTTGAAGAAATAACAGTTTTCCTTCTTTGTGTATACCTTACTGAGCTTTTTATGCTCATCCCAAGTTTTTTTGAAATGTTTTTCACAGGACATAAAGTGGAATAAGGTCAAGGATGGGATCAAGGAAATGTCATGCTGTCTAAAACAAGAACTATACATGACTCTTTTGTTCAAGAGTTTTTATTTTGTGAAAAAAATTGAAACTGAGTAGATGTTCCTACTTTGTAATCTTTGAGATGTAATAGTTATGTCCTAATTCTCTAAAACTCTAAACCTAAAAAGATCCTCAATGTGAATTATTCATTTAATTAAATATTAAGAAAGGTTTAAGGCCGAGTCCTTATAGTTGTAAGCATGATTATTCCTTGGATTTTTATAAGTAATGAACCTTCAATGGAAGTTACTTAGTATCAATGATGGTTTTGGGGGAAGGATAATTTTGATGCCTAAACCTATAAATTTTTTGTTTTTTTTTGTTTTCAATGGGATGGTTGATAAGGAATCTAAATGGGTAGATCTTAGGTTGAGAAAGTGTGGGTTGATGTTGTGGATTATGGAACATTTCTAGGGTGGTGGGTGTGCAAGTGGTAGACTTTGGCACGAGTGACAGATAAAATTTTGATTAGGAGTGCTATGGATTTTTTTGTTTAGATGGGACAAACATGAATGGTGATCATGGTTATTAATTTAATAGAGTGATCCCATTTTTAGTTTCATGTGATTCTTAGAGTCTGGAACTAGATTATCTATATAGTTACATAGGATTGTGAAATCATTGAATTTTTATGTAATATAGGTGGAAATCACACACATGGAATTCATTTTTCTCTATGGAATATGTATTGGGTAGTATGAGAGTGTAAACCAATAATGATTAAATGATATTAAGGTTTCATGTGTTTTGTACACGAGGCATATGTTGTGTTATGGAATAGTGAGCATCCATTTTTGGTATATGGACTAATGTTTTTTATTTGGGTTTTATATTAAATTTAATTAAAGTGATTATGGTTTTGTTTTTGATTGATAGGGATTTTTATTAGGATAGTTTATAGGTTATGTTATCGACCATCCGTAGGTGGTTAGTTACAATTTCTTATATAGTAAGGTCACTCAGTGACTTAATAATTATTTACAACATTTTAAAATAAAATTATAAGTTATTATAAATATTATAAATAGTTTTTTAGTAGTTCTTGGAATGAGATAGAGCCCCATGTTTGAGGTAAATAACCAGTACACTTGGACATGCCAATAAACCGATGACCAAGTGGTGCATGAAGACGGAATTTCTTTTCTTATAAGATAAGTTGCCCTTTAAACCTACCACCTTAGTATTATACATGGTTTTATATTGATTGTTATATGTTTGGTATCTCAAGATTGTGAAATTGACCCTTTTTAAAATTAATGAATTATATATTTTATGATGATATATATGGAGTTGAATCGAATAATGTTCCAAATGCATGGTGGAGCGTGAGCACTAGCTTGATTCTTCATCCATCAAGGGTCAAGGATTTAATTATGATAATGTGACTTATGAAATATAAATACATAGGGGTATTATTTAAATGATATGTAATTGATTTAATAAATTTATGAGGCATAAAGGATGTAAAAATAGGTACCTTAGTGACTCTCCCCTTCAACAGGGAATCATGATATACTAGAGATAAGTAAAAAACTATAGTCATGGGGGATAATTATAGTGAGAAACCCATATAATATTGATGTATTTTAAAGTGAATCCTTTTGAACATGTCTGGGAAGAACTGAAAATAAAAAATTATATGTGAAAAAGCTTCTATAGAGACTCAAATTAGGTTCCACTTATAAAAAACCACTACTATAAACTATACCTATACTAATGGACCTGTACAAATGGTTTTGGAAAAACTGTTGGTATAAGTACCATAAAATGACCCTATACTAATGGTTTGGCCAAAACCATTGGTATAGGTACCATAATATAACCCTATAACAATAGTTTTGAGAAAACCATTTGTTTATGTCATAACTATACTAATGGTTTTAGACAAATATTTGGTATAACTTCTATAAAATGACCCTATACCAATAGTTTTTTCAAAACCATTGGTATAGACTCCATTTAAAGAACCTATACCAATTTTTTTTCCAAAACTATTGGTATAAGTCCCAAAGATCAAAATACCTATACCAATGGTTTATATAACCATTGGTATAGATATTTTGATTTTTAATGAATTCTTTTATCAAATAAATTTTAATACATTAAAAATTATTATTTTTTAAATATAAATAAAATTTTTATCATATTATGTTACCAAAAATCATTGTATCTTAGTGGTTAGGTCGTTGAAATATAAATCAAAGGTGCAAGGATAAAAAACTATCAATGGTTTTTTTTGAATTACCTATACCAACGGTTTTTAAAACTGTCGGTATAGGTATTTCATATTACCTATACCAATGGTTTGGAATCTATTGGTACTTCCCACATATACCGAAAGTTTCCCAAAACCTTTGGTATAGGTCTATACCAAATCCAGACAAGACAAAAAATTCCAAAATCAATGGTATAGCCTATACCAATAGTTTTGGGGGCTATACCAATGGTTCCAAACCATTTTCATAGGCATTTTTTCCAATAGTGAACACAAGGCTAATAATTATAGTGAGAAAAACATCACTAAAGAAGTCCTATATAGGGATTGAGTTAAGAAAATAACCCACTAGAAAACTAAAATTATATAGATGGAAGTAGTCCATATAGAAAAAAAGAAAAATAAAGAATTAAAATCTAGAAAATTAAAAAATTCAACTTCAATATAAGTTTGGACAACCCTTGTTTCAACATCCATAAGAAGATTTAAACATATATAAAAAATTAAATATAGACATAAAAATGAATCTATTGTGGTATTTTAGACCTAGAATAAAAATTAAATTGATGGTTGACAGGAAACCTGAATGATTTGGAAGTCACATATTTAATATTGAAGAAGAATGAAATTAAAAAAATAAGAGAGAAGAGATCATTGCAGGTGGGGAAGAAACTGAAACACTGAATGCTACTAAGGTTCTGGATGCAAATACTATAGGAGTAGGGGAGGGAGTTCATGATGGTACTCGTGTAAATCCTATTCCAACTCTTTTTTAAAACTATTTCTATATCCATCTATATACTAATGATTTTAAAAAACTGTTGGTATATAGATATCTGTCCCAATAGTTTTTTAAAATTGTTGGGATAATCTTGACATAAACTGCCTATCCCAATGGTTTTTCTGAACCATTGGGATAAGACCACCTATAATAATGATTTTTGAAAACCCTTGGTATAGGCCCATGGGTATAATCAGCCTTTCTGGTAGTTCCATTCACACCATTTCTACTCTTAGAACAACCGGATAATCTTCCATTTATAAGCCCCAACCACACCATCAATGCTCCTAGAATCACTCATGAAGTTCTCATGAGTAATCCCCATTAATACCAATAACGACCTGAGTATTTATACATAAATATCATATATTTTTAGAATAATATTCATTACATTACACAAACACATGCCTGAGGATCATAATGGTTTAGGGCCTTTGGAGACTAGAAATACAATCTTCTTATTTTCTGAAAGATCTTCAACATCTCCCATAAATATCTTCTCACATATTACTACTCTTAGGAATACGCTACAAAAACTTTTCTTTATAAATTGAAAAAGGAAACATAAGAAAAAGTGAGCTCATATGCTTAGTAATGTTACAGATAGGAGATATCAATATATGATCATATGAAAGAATAAGATAAGCATAAGGGAATGTGATTAGGAACATAACTAAAAAAGTTCATACCCAACCAGTCATAGATCATAAACATGATTCATGGAATAAAACTTTATCATTTCAAAAAACATGGCCCATAAGATTGAGAAATCATCATAAATAAATCATGAACCATAAGCTCATGTCATAAAACATTGTTACCATCATAAATATAGAAAACAATTTCATATTTCATGGTTAACTACCAATACCATCAAAATAATAGATCATGACTTATCACCTATTTCTCATTGTGGACCAGGATGCACCTATTTTCTATAGTGGATTAGGACTTACCTATTTCCTATTATGGACCAAGCCCATCGACTTGTTTCACATTGTTATCTCATAAGATATAAAGCTTTACCCAATGCATTAGAGGGAGATATATGTCCCACCCATATCATAATTAAAACCATACTTATGCATTCCATAATATCAAAAAACACTCATCATATCATCACTTCATAACCCATGTAAAGAAAAAGGGTTTTATAATTATTTCATCAATTCACCATAGCATAACCCATGAAAAATAAATGGGTTTCATAAAAAATTGATCAACAAAAACATTAACCATCTACAAAAATAATAAGGATGATATCATTTAATCTTATCCTCATTAAAGAATAAGTAACATCAAAGAATGTCACTTAGACGGAAAGTGATTTTGAAAGATCACTGAGAATATTTCTTGAGGAATATAGACTTTAAACTTTGAAAGACACTTTTTAAAACATAATTTTTTTGAAAGTACTTTTCTTTGAAAATAACCTTGAAAACTACTAAAGGAGGCGTTAAAAATAATTTAAAACATTTCTTGAGGAAAATATCCTTTCCACTTTGAAAAACACTTTTTGAAATATAAAACATTTTGAAAATATTTTTCACTACTACAAAACAGGCTTTTAACAACGTTGACCTTTATTAACGCCAACAAAAATGCACTGATAAAGGTTCCCTTTATCACTGCTAAAATAAGCACTCACAAATGGTACCATTTATCAGTTCTTTTTTAGCATTCATAAAGGTACCCTTTATCAATGTTTTTTAGCATCGATAAAGGGTAACCTTTATCAGCACTTTTATTTAGAGCTGATAAAAGGTACCTTTTATTTGTGCTTTATTTTAAACACTAATTGAGGGTACCCTTTATCAGGTATTTATTTTTAGCACTGATAAAGGTTCTGAATAAAATGAAATAATTAAATAGATAAAAAATAAAAATGTGTTTATTAAAAATTTTATGAATTAAATAATTAATGATAAAAATTAATAAATTGATTATACTACATATAAATTATAAATACTAATAAATTTAATATATTAAATATATAGATATATGTAAAATAAAAATTAAACAAATAGAAATTAAAAATAAGTAAATTGAGAAAATATTAAACATTTTATTAATTAAATAATTATTGATAATATTAATAAATAATATATATTAAATATATAGATATATGTATGAATGTAAATAAATATGATTTATATATAATACAAAATATTTATGTTTTACATTAAATAGTCATATATTTAGTGAAGAATGGTTTATAATTAAAAATTACTATGAATTAAAAGTACTGACTAATTGCATCGAGTAATGGACATAATTGAATGTCATTTGATTTTTCAATTTAACACATATTGAATGTGTGTTATATTGATATCACATACATATACATAATTAATTCATTTTTATATACAACGTACACACACAAATATTTATGTAATTAATGAAATCTTATATAGAAACACATACACCTAATATTTATGTAATTTATTCAAATTTTAGTATTCATTTTAGAATTTCATTATGACATGATAAATTTAATATATCATGTCTTTAATCGATAAATTTTATTTATTTATTTTGAATTTTATTATAGTTAATTATGTATTAATTCTTTTTTAATATTTTTTTTTATTTTTTTGGGAATTTAATCAATTTCTATTATATATATATATTTAATATGTTTTAATATTTTTAATATGTATTCATCTTTATTTAAATATATATCAATATTTTTTTAATAATTTATATTTAATTAATAAAACTTATCCATTTTTTTCAATATTATTAAAGCGCTCATTTTTAATTATTCAATTTCACTCATCTTCAACATGCATGCACTTAAAATTAAATATACATTAATAATGTTAAAAATATATTTGTAAATAAATATTTATAAATAAATATATTTATAAATTTATATTTAATATATTTATAAATTTATATTTAATATATTTATAAATGTATAATTATAAATAAATAAATAATATTTTTTAAAAGAATTTATATAATTATAAATAAATAATTATATATATTTAAATAATTATAAAATTATAATAAATTTATTTAAATAATAAATAAATTTACTATATATATTATATATATATATAATTATTTATTTATAATTATATAAATACTTTAAAAAAATAATGTTTTTTATTTATAATTATAAATTTATAAATTTAAATAATTATAAAATTATGATAAATATATTTAAATAATGAATATATTTACTATATTTATTAAATAAATATATATTTATATAAATAAATTTACATTTTTTTTATAATTATAATTATAAATCCTTTATCAGCGCTTAAGTAATAAGCGCTGATAAAAAGCATCTTTGTCAGTGCTTTTTTGTAAGAATTGATAAAAGTGTCCTAATCTATTTAAAGAAACCTAACCATTCAAGAACTCGTCATGATATCCGAAGCTTTTCGTGGAAGACACCCTCCACAATCACTCCTCCTCAACGAATTGAAGCTCAAATCAAGGCTCAAATAGGATCAAACAATTCTAAAGCTTAAATCCAAGGCTCGAACGATTCCATGTTCAAACAAATCCAAGGTTCGAATGAATTCCAGGTTTTTGATATCTTTATATTCTCTCAGAGAATGCAAAGCTTCAATCCAAGGTATCTTATTTTCTCCTCATCGCTTGTTGATTACTTATTTAGTGATATCTATTTTTAGTTTTTTATCATCATTCTTTCTTTAATGTCGACATATCCCTGTGGTCAACAATGGACACCCATATATTTGATCCCTAGCCACCAGAGTAGCTTAAAAACATGAATAAGTAAGAATATAATCCTACTTATATTTAGAAGGATTATTGGTATGTTTGATAAAGAAAGAAAAATAGTATCAAGTTTATATTCCCATTTTGACTCGTGATCATTGAACCATTTAAAGAACCTCTTTAGGGAAGGCCCGTATTCCTTCAAACCTTACAATATCTCATCTATATATTCCAATTAAAATTTGAGATTAGGTTGAGATAGAGATCACATTTTACAATTTCTAGTTGCATCAAATGTCTATAACCACCTAATTGAGCATATCCAAGAGGAAGTCTCACTAGGGGTAGCCCAAGGGTTATTTTATTTAAATATCTATTTTTTTTTCATTGTTAACAATCTCCCCATTCTAATTAGTAAAAAAATCTATCAATTTTATCTTTTAATCATAAAAATATCTAAAATCACCCTTTTATGTCAATATTTAAATGTATCAATATTTAATATGATCAATTTTTCACTAACAAAAATCAATTTCCCTTTAAAACACAATTACCACAAATTTTTATCAACCATAAATTAGAATATGGTTTGGATAGTTTTCCATACCGTTGTAAAAATATAGCCATATTTGAAATGATAACCCACTCATTAATACTTCTTAAAAATCACTTTATTTCCTTCATCACAAATCTAATAAACACTATATATATTTTACTTTAATCCATCTAAAAATAGATCATTCTTTAACATTTCCTTTTATTTCAAACATCTTTTAAATGCAAACAATTTATCATAACAGATCCACCATTTCTAAAATAATAAGTTCCCTTTGAACTTGTCAAAAATTATTAATTACATCAATTTACCTATCATGTGAGATGAACAAAAAATATCTAATATGAAAGGACGTTTCTTTTGTAAATCCTTTAGTGTGACATCAATTATAAATTCATCTTACATTACATTCTTTTTCATATAGTACATTTATAATTATTTTTTCACATTCATCTATGTTTTAAGAAAATTTTTACAGACCTTCATACAACCATTTAATTTTTCACATATTCAATAGAGTTCATTCAATGGTTGAAATTCATCATCCAATTTTACTTATGAAAATTCATCTCACTTCGAAACTATTTTTGTAAGAGTGGGTCATCTCCCATTTAACTTAAAACCTCTATATCTTATATAGTTACTATTATTTATCTCATTATGAATAAAATTTTATACTATGTTCCCAAAATAACCATAGAACCCATAATGGACTTGAAAATTAATTTTTTTTATAAATCTTTATCTTTGTATACTTGAAAATATTTTTTGTTTTCAACCTATCTAGAAATAATTCCTGAATCGATTTATCAACTAAGAATTTTGAGATGTTTAAAACCTTTATCATTATAAGGTATATTATTTTCCTAATTTTTTTTCCATTACTTATCAATTTTTAATTAAAATTTTAATTTTGAGATGTTTTCAAATATTTGATCTACCATCAATATTAAATGTAATAATTTCTTAGGTTATTACATCAATTGTTCCAAAAAATAGAATGGAGGTTATAAAATTATATATATTTTTAAATAATTATTAGAAATTATTTTTAGGTACTCATCATTTTAGGTCTATATGTATTGGTTCCACCCATAGAAATCTCTGATTACCATTCGTGTATATGAAATAACTCTTTGTTTACTAAAATGTTTTATCAATAGATTTTTATATATTCTAGTTGATTGAATAAGAGTTTATTATTGTTTTTTATCATATTTAGGTTTCTTATTACTCCTTAATTACCTATATTATATTTTTAATTTATTTAAGTGATTTAAGAAAGAATTCTTGATCATTTTAAAAGAGGTAGGACTAGTATTAGTTAGAGGATTGAAAGTATTAAAAGTGGTATTTCTTATATAAATATACAATTCATAGAGGCCCCAAAGATTCATATATCATAACATGTCACCTCCCAGACCCCTTGAATCACAGACAATAAGTTTTATGCCCCCAAAATATCACCTTAAATAGACCATGTGTTAATAACTAGTTCCAATGGTGTAATTCTCACAAATTGGAGGCATTAACCATTTTAGAGAACACAATGAAGTACAACTATCATCCTTTTTGGATTCATCTCCTGAACATTTATTATTGAAATTTTTTGCTTAAGAATCACCCCCATCTCTTTTATATTAATTGTACTACTTTGAATAGTATTCATCCCATGGATGACTAATGCTTAGAGTATTTCAAGCAACATAGGTGCATGTCCACAAGAGATGGAGGATTTATGTAAGAAAATAAAATAAAATGATAAATGTTCGGGAGATGAGTCGATGAGGATGAAAGTTTCCTACAAATTTCACCTTTGAATGATTATAGAGGATAAAACATACCATATTGGAGTAATTATTTTCTTAAATTCAATTACATATTTTCTTCAAAGCATATTAAAATTCTTTGAAATAATAAAATGTTGGGTTTCCCTTATTAGAATTATCTACAACTTTCACCTTTGATAATGAATATATTATTTTTATTTATTTATTTATTATTAAAAATTAATATTTTATTAACCCATTATGATGAATATGAATCGAAAATGGATGCATTCTAATCATTTGACAAAATATTATGAACATGGAGTTAAATATTTTATCAATTTTCAATAGAGCATGAAGATGACCATTCTCAAATCCTTTTCCGTGATTATATTGTTTTTATTCAAGAAAAATCAGTTTGAAAGAGTTGGAAGAACATTTTATTTTTGTCACAGAATAGATCATAGCTATAAATTTTGGACAAAACATGGGGAAAAACTGAACATGCACACAGATTGAGATGATACTACAGTTTATGGATCATTTGATGTGAATACCAATATAAATGATGTTGGAGATCGCATGGAATAAATGAAAATGGCAATTGAATATGACCTTCATGATTTTACAAAGTTGTTTTAGAAGTTAAATAGTTTTTATAAGAGACCATTTTATACCAATTTTATTAAATACATAACATTGTTAGCTATATTGAAGTTATATAATTTAAAAGCAGGTAGTGGATGGAGTGACACTAGGTTTATAGAACTACTTGGTCTCTTTAATGATATGCTACTAGAATAAAATAAACTACCATCCCAAAAATATAACACCAAATGAATTCTATATTCATTGGTAATGATCTCTAAAAAATACATGATTTTCTAAATGATTTCATATTGTTTCACAAGGACCATGAATCAATCATAAAATTCACTAAATGTGGTGCATATTGATACAAGAAAAATGAATCAAGTCCTTCAAAATATGTATGGTACTTTCCTATCATTACATGGTTTAGAAGAAAATAAGGATATCAGGAAACCCTGAGACAATTGACATGGAATAAATATACAGTAATTAAATATGAGAACCTATGTCATCTAATAGATTCACCTTAGTGGAAAAAATTGATTATGAGTATCTTGAATTTGGAAATGATTTAAGAAAATTTCATCTAGAGTTATCTATATATGGAATAAATACTTTTGGTGTATAGATTAGTACTCAAAGTACATGGACCATCATGTTGATAAATTATAACTTTCATCCATGGTTATGCATGAATCACAATTACATTATGTTGTCTCTACTTATATCTAAACCAATGAAACCTAGTAATGATATTGATGTCTATTTGGATCCATTGATCAAATATCTAAAATTGATGTGGGATATAAGTGTTATAATATATGATGCTCATAGAAGTGAATAATTCACATTGAGGTCCATGTTGTGTGGAATGATAAATAAATTCTCCGCTTATGGAAATTTATCAAGCTATATAATTAAATTAATGTTTGGGTGTCCTATTTTTGAATAATGTACACACTTATTTTGGTTGAATAATTCCCCAAAGACTGTTTTTATGGTATCATAAATTTTTACCTCGATGACATAAATACTACTCCTGGACGACATCATTTGATAGGAATATCGAACAAGGTACAACACCATCTCTAGTAATATGTGATAAAATGTTTGATAAATTAAAAGATATTGACATTGTTTTCAGTAAACCATTTTTGGAAAACCTTACAAAATCAAGTTGGAAGAAGAGATCAATTTTCATTGAATTACCGTATTGGAGTTTTTTATATGTCATAAATTTTTTTGATGTCATTAATGTATAAAAGAATTTATTTGATAGTGTTATTTGAACATTACTAAATTTTCCTAGAAAAATGAAAGATGACATCCAGTCCAGGTTGGATATGATTGAGATGGTTAAAAGGGAATCGTTGGCACCGGTAAAGGGAAAATGGCATACTTTTCTTTTGCAGACAAATTACACTCTATCCATATAGGAAAAATTCAAAAATTTTCTTTTCATGAATAGTGAAAAAGTTCTATAGGGATATTTATAAAATATCAAGAATTTTGTGTGAATAAAAAATTTGAAGTCACAAGGACTAAAATCACATGACTTTCATGTTTTGATGCAATATTTGGTGCTTTTTTCTTTCCATTGTATTCTACCTCAAAATTTATGGAATACATTAACCAGTATCTACTTTTTTTTTCAAATATACATATAATAAATTTATATACCTAAAAAAGTTTCCAATAATAAATAAGGAGGTTTTAGTCATATTATGTGAATTATATATGTTATTATCACCATCATTGTTTGATATAATGGTCCACCTGATGGTTCACTTGGTTAGAGAGGTTCAACTATGTGGTACTATCTATTATATATGGATGTACCACATTGAACGATATATGAATATTTTAAAAGGGTATGTCAAGAATCGAAGTCATCCAGAAGGTTGTATTGAAGAACAATATATTGTTGAAGAAGCTGTTGATTTCTATACTGATTAACTATTAGATGGTGACAACATCGGTCTCCCAAAGTCTCATCATAGAAGATTCTTTATGGGTGAAGGGATTTCCTGAAGATATGTTATTACAATTACCTTGATAGAGTGGGATCAATTACACCTTTACATTTACATAATAGTGAATATGTTGATCTATACGTTGAATCCCACAAAAAAATTATTAGATATTTGAATCCATCAAGGGACGAAGTATGGATATGAAAAAAACATAATCAAATTTTTTTAGGATGGTTTCAAGATAAAATTTATAAGGAATTATCTAAAAATATAAATTCAATTTACAATTGACTTCAATGGATAGCTAGGGGACTGAATGAAAATGTTACATCTTACACTAGTTTTGTAATAAATGGTTATATGTTCTATACAATAGCGTACGATGACTACAATACGATGAAAAATAGTGGTGCTACACATATAGTGGAAGTGATGAACATATCTAGTTCTAAGGATAGAAATAAAATTTACAAAAGTATGTTATATTTTGGAATTATCAAACAATTATATGAGTTGGATTATACAACATTTTAAGTTCTAATTTTTTTTATTGAAAATGGGTTGATAATACGAGTGTAGTTAAATTTGATGAAATGGTATTTGTGAAGGAGAATTTATATTTGTAATGGAAAAAAGATGACCTTTTCATAATGGAATCACAAGAAGTGAAAGTATTTTATGTCTCAGATCTAACAAACAATAATTGGTCGATTATCCTCCGGGAGACTAAAATAAATGTTGGGTCAGTTTAAAATCCAGTCAAGGATGACCCTTTAATTAGGAGATCACAATCAGTTCATGCTGATCTCAATGTATACAATGTATTGTACGTTAGAGGGGACCAAAAAGATGGTATTTGTATTCTTTATAGAGTAATGAAATCCATAAAACCTTTAAAAAATAAATAGAGTTCAATGAGAAGGTAAAAGGGTTTTTTAATAAACTATGTTTTTTACTCATAATATTATTTTTTCTATAATGTATTAATATAATCTAAATTAAATGTTCAAATAAACCTGTCAACAATGTCTTCTTCATATGATGATGTTACCAATATCACGAAATAAAAAAATGCAATGAAGGAAACCCTTTAGGAATATGTAAAGGTAATGTTATGATATAATTCTCTATTTTACTGAAAAATTATATAATGAAATGTTGATTTAATTTTCTTTATTAATTTCATAGTTCATTTAGTTTAGAATATTTATATACATATTTCATTCCTTTATATACAAAAACTTCCCCAAATGTCTTCTACCTAAAAACCTTTTCACCACCGTAGTGTTGGCATTTATCACTTTCCTTCAAGTTCCCTCCAATGCCTCTAAAGAAAGATAAATAATGCCGCCTCTGCTAAATCACTGAGGTAAACTTGATTTTTACATATTAAAATAATTTTCCATATAATTAATTTATTTTTTAATATTTATGTTTTATTTATTTATTTTTAGTATTACTCATATGATAATTGTTTTTCTTATACAGGTGGATTATTTTGTTTGAGTTGAGGTGGTTTGTTCGAAGATGCTCATGCTCATGAGAGATTGAACTTCGAGCCTGTAACTGAGATAATGAAAACAAGGAAATGAGTCAAGAATGTATACAATAATCATGAAAATGTGAATTACTACTAATTATTTAATTAATTTTGTCAACATTTTATCTATTATTTGTAAGTTAATTTCCTTATCATTTTTATCTAGTACTTATTTTTTTATAGATCTTTTGGGAAGTCATATTTTCTTTAAACTATTTACAACAATTCAAAAAATATATAACAATACCAACTACTAATTATATCACGCTTTCTATTGTATTCCTTTGTTGATATACATCATTTCTTATCAAGTTGATGTTCTTAGCTGAAAAACATTTTTTAGCTAAGAACATAAAATTAATATGAAGTGTTGGTAGTTCAACAAATAAAACCAATGGAAATCATGGAAACATTGGTATTTAGATTTTTTTGATACTTTAGGGTGTTTAGAAGTCATCCTGACCTCAATCTGACACACAACGTGACCAGTATGAATCCAAGTACTTATTTTTATTTAAAATTGACATTTATTTTAGAAAAAAAGACAACTGACATACTGAACAAGGAGAAAAAATATTTGTATTATTTTGATACTATATGAAAATGATCCATAAGTCATTTTTTATACATAGAAATCATCCACACCTCAATCTGATACATGATGTGCCCGGTATGACTCAAAGTGTCCATTATCAGTTTAAAATTAGCATTTTAGATAAAAAAGTGTCACTCAATGAAAAATGAGAAAACATTCTTGGATTATATCTATAATTTAGTAAAATTATTAATAATTCATTTATGATGTTTAGGAATTAATCTCATTTCAAACCAACACATGGTGTGACCAATATGACTCAAAGTGTGTGTTTCTAGTTTAAAATGAACTTTTAGTAAAAAAGACAAGTGATGTAATAAAAACCAAGAAAAAACATTCATATTATTTTGATACTTTCTTACAATGATCCATAAGTCATTTGATACTTGTAATAATCTTCCTCACTTCAATTCGATTCATGTTGTGACCGATATGACTCCAAGTGCATATTTTTATTTAAAATTGACATTAATTTTAGTAAAAAAGACTAATAACATACCCAAAACTAAGAAAACACATTCATATTGTTTTGATACGTAAAAAAAATTATCCATAAGTATTTTTGTCATGTATTAATCAACCTCACCTCAATATGATAGATGATGTTCTCGGTATGACTCAAAGTGTTTGTTATCAGTTTAAAATCAATATTTTTGTTCAAAAAGTGCCTCTCTCTAAAAATAGAGAAAACACAGTCATATTGTATTGATAATTTAGAAAAAAAATTCATAAGTAATTTTTTACATGTAGGAATCAGTCTCACATCAAATAAACACACAATGTGACTGGTATAACTCAAAGTGCATGTTTCTAGTTTAAAATGCCATTTTGGTAAAAAAGATAAGAGACATACTCCAAACTGAGAAAAATAGGATTATTTTGATACTTTAGGAAAATGATCCATAAGACATTTTAGATGTTTATGGATTATACTCAACTCAATCCAACACACTCTGTGATCGTTATGATTCAAAGTGCATCTTTTTATTTAAAATTGACATCAATTTTAGTAAAAAAGGCAACCGACGTACTCAAAACTGAGAAAACGCATTTGTATTATTTTCATAATTTATGAAAATAATCCATAAATAATTTTTTACATTTATTAATTATCTACACCTTAATATTATACACGATGTTCTTGGTATGACTCAAAGTGTCTGTTATCAGTTTAAAATTGACATTTTAGTTTAAAACGTGTCACTCACTGAAAACCAAGAAAAAACACTCAGATTGTATGAATAATTTATGAAAATGATTCATAAGTAATTTTTTACATGTATGAATTATTGTCATGTAAAACCAACACACAATGTGACTGGTATGACTCAAAGTGCGTGTTTCTAATTTAAAATGACATTTCAGTAAAAAAGACAAGTGACATACTCAACATTGAGAAAACATATTCATATTGTTTTAATACTTTAAGAAAATTGATAAATAATTCATTTGGTATGTGAATTAATTATAAAAACCACAATCCGACACATGGTGTGACTGGTATAACTAAAAGTGCATTTTTTATTTAAAATTGATATCAATTTTAGTAAAAAAGACAACTGAAATACTCAAAACTGAGAAAAAGCTTTAGGATTGTTTTTATACTTTAGAAAAATGATCCAAAAGTAATTCATGATGTGCAATAATTATTTTCTCCTTAATTAGATACACAATATGCCTGGTATGACTCAAAGTTTCCGTTATCAATTTAAAATCAACATTTTAGTTCAAAAAGTTTCACTCATTAAAAACCAAGAAAACGTGATCAGATTGTATTGATAATTTATAAAAATGGTTAATAATTTATTTTTGACATGAAGGAATCATTCTCAAGTCAAAACAACACATTATGTGACCAATATTACTCAAAGTGCGTGTTTCCATTTTAAAATGACATTTTAGTAAAAAAGACAAGTGACATACTCAAAAATGATAAAACACATTCAGATTGTTTGATACATTAGATAAATTATCAATAAGTCATTTGGGATGTTTAAGAATCACCTTAACCCACACCATGACTCTAAGTGCATAATTTTATTTAATAAGTTCCCATTTATTTTAAAACGTGCATCACATCGTAAAAACCAAGAAAATGATCCTAGATTGTTTTCTCATCATTCTATATACTATTACTTAATGAAATTCCTTATCATTTTGATATTATAATTATTTAGTTAATTTTCAAAGATATAATTCTTCAAGATGAAAAATAAATGGTGTGACATGCAAGAATAAACCGTAGATCAATCCAATACATAGTGTTCCTAGTATGACTCAAGTTTAGTTTAAAATTAACACTTCATACTAATTTTTTTATTTATATTATTAATATAATAAGAATTTTTTATATATATGTGCATTATTTTTCTTTAGCAGGGGTTAGGATCAAAATAAAAAGGAACATTGATGTTTTTGAATATATGCAATAATTTGTGCTTATGTAATTATAAAACCAATGTTTGCAATGTCTATAATATAGTGTTTTTCTGGTATTTGTATTGTAAATATTATTTCATTTAGATTATGTATCAGTACTCGATTTTTATGATTTCATGGTGTTTTATATAGTGTATTTTTATAGCACACTACAACATGCCCCATTATTAGTTCTTTTAGAAGTGCTGATAAAGTGGTTCTTTATCAGTGCTATTAGAAGTTTTGTTAAAAGGGTCCTTTATCAGTGTTGATAAAGAAAATCATTTATCAGTTCTTTTATAAGTGTCGATAAAGGTCCCCTTGATTAGCGCTAAATAAAAGTACTGATAAAATCCAAGGTCTTTTAATCTCACTTTGTTACTCAGAGCTTCTCTAGTGCTGATAAAGGCCATTGTAAATGTTGTTAAAGGCCTATTTTTTAGTAGTGTTTCTTTGAAGATAACTTTGAAAACTTATAAAGGAATTTTTAAAAAACATTAAAAAAATTTCCTTAAGAAAATATACTTTCCACTTTTAATTTTTTTTTAAAACATTAAAAATTTTAAAAATCCTTTTTCTTTGAAAATAACTGTGAAAAATTATAAAGGAAGATTTGAAAATAATTTAAAACATTTATTGAAGAAAATATTATTCTTGATTTGATTTTTTTAAAACATAAAAAATTTTAATTTTTTTTATTTTATAATAAACATAAAAACTTGTAAATTAATATTTAAATAAAATAATGGTTATGTTGGTGGGGAATTCTATTCATGTTGTGCACATTAAAATAAAGATTTCCTTGACATTTTTGGTAAAAACTAAACGAGTATTATTTGGAAAACAACACAAAGAATAATTTTAATTTTTTTTGTAAAAATTAAAACTTGGGTAAAAATTTATTTCATAAATTTTTTGGAGAATGTAAAAACATTTTTGAAAACACTTTTAGAAAACACAGTTTTGTAAGAAAAATGGGTTTTGACCAAAGAGAAAAATAAAGATGATTTTTATTAAAAACATTCTTTTGAACTATTGAGTACATAAAGAGAGGAACATGAAGGGAAAACATGTATTCTCATGAAATAACTAATGTATATGAAAATTCATGAGTTTTTCTAGAGTTGAATCATAATATTTTATTATCGAAAACATAATCATAAAAAATCTCGATAAATGATTGGATTGTAACATAAAATCTTTACAACTTTGGTAAGTTTGAATTATAATAAAATTAGATGAATAACATTAAATGAAACTTAAAATATCATTAGAATAAATAAATTCATGATATTATATGTAAAAGGGTCTATATATACACCTCATAAATGAATATAGGTGCATAACATAACTATGTCTCAAAGAAGGAAAATGGAGACAGAAATTCCTTACCACTTAGGAAACTTTTGAATTATAAACCTTATGAAAGAGAGTTAATAAAATGGATATGTAAATCCAAATAATTTTAGGAGAATAATTATAAAATACATTCAATGTAAGTATGTACACCATATAAAAGAAACATATGGAAACATGGCATTTTCCTTAAAAAAATAAAAATAAATGTGAGATGAAAATTCATTACCATAAGTCTCAACTTCTTTCATACACATTAGAGACACCTATATAATAAATATAATTTTATTATAAATATATTAAAAAACCATAAATATATTTATCATACCATATATAATTTACTTATGACATTTTATTACCTATTTTTTGACAATTCCATATTAAAGTCACAGTTCGTGCAACAATTGGTTTTCTTTTTGTGTATGTTTTGATTTGTTAATTTTAGTCCAATTAATTTAATCATGGTTCAGTAACCTAATTTTTTTAACCATGATCTAAATATCATATATATTCAATATACATGAATTTATAGTGATCCATAATAGTTAGATATAGAAAATTAAATACACCATTCATGGAGATAGTAGGGCGCATGTATGCATGAACGTTGTTTCCATTTTTCTGATGGAAGGAAAAAAAGAATGGTAAATAATATATTATCATTAAATAATAATTTTTATTTCATATATATTACATATGTTCATTAAAACTATCCTTATTAGCTTCTATATAAATCATAAACGAATCACATCGTTTCACGAGGCAGTAGTCCACCGTATACACGAATGACATTATCATATACCTATGAAATGGAAAGTAAGAATTAAAATGTGATATCATGATTCCAGAATCATAATAATAACATAAATATAATATATAAATAATAAATCCCTTATTATATCCATATGTGAGGGGTAGTGATGGAAAATAAATAACATTGGTGGGAGAACATTGGTGGGAAGTGAAAACATGGACATATAAAAGAAAACTAACACCCAAATACCAATGGAGAGTGATAGAGAGCATGGTTAGGAGAAAGTTAATGACAAAAAATCCATAAAACAAATAAGTGTGAAAAAGGTCACTGATATCAAACAAAATGATAATAATAAGACAAAATTTTATTTCAAGATCATTTTCATAATATTTGGAAATTTTTATGGGAATATATACTTACTTGATTTCATCTCATTTCATAAGCACAATATCATATTTTGGTTATTCCTTATTTAATTTATGCTTCATCTCTTTCTATAAGATATGAATTTTTCATTTTTTAAGCACTAAATGAGATTCATTAAATAATTATAAATCATTACTTATATCTTTAGTTATTATCAAAAACCAAATGGTTAGCATAAGTTATGCTAAAATATTTATATATTGAAATAATACATTACCTCTAAATCTTTTTTTTCATTTTCTAATAAACCAATTTTTGGGTTAGTGGGAACCTGAAAAAGATAATTCCTCAACAAAATCCAAAATACAAATTTCAAAATTAGAACCATCCGAAAAATCAGCTACCACGCTACAAAACACCAATCAGATTCAAAATTCAAAAGGAAATTTCAAACTTAGCACTGTACTACTATGAAATCACCTCTATCCCACTGAAAAACCGCCTTGGGCCACAAACTGCCATTCAAGATTTAAAAAACCAAAAAAGCTGAAAATCACAATCCACTCATCATCACCCCTCGGGTCGTGAGAGTACCGCTAACCACCTCTTGCATTACCTGAAACCGATACATCCTCATCAATTGCGCACTGTCATCATCAACACTTACTATCGTCCATAGCACCAACGGCCACAACCGGCCATCACCGGTGAACCGTCAAACACCAGACCTACAAACCACATCAGCTTCGACAAGGTTCACCGGAGTGAAACAGGCAGCAACGGGAGAACCAAAACCATCACTCGAAAAAACTCCCGAGCATAAGGAACACAAAACCCAACTCTTGAAAACTGATGGTCACTCAACAACACCTCCCAAAACCCCCTTGGATAACATTGCACCAGACTGACTAGGAACGGGGCATTGAACCAGGGTGCCAGGGCAGATTTGAGTGGACCGCGGTTCAGTAGAGGACCTCACATCACACACCCTGCAACGAACATCAAAAACAGCAAGCCTCCAATGAGAACCATCATAGATTTAAACCTTAATGCCTCATCGCTGCCGGCCACTCGAAATCAAACACCATAAACACCGAAACAGGCAGGCATCGACGACGAACACCCTGAATCTAGCCGCTCGAACTCACGTCCCAAAGGACCGTAGAGACCACTGGGCTACTCCAACTCGGATAGATGGGAGGTAATTTGTAACTAGAGCAGAGAAATGAGAACACAGAGGTAGGACAAAATGCCACCATCGTTTCAACTTCACCATCATCACATCCATTTGAGCATCGCTGTCATGTTGAAAAATCAACAGCCACAACACACCACCTGCGAAAACAACAGAATCGACTCCAATCCACCCTCATAACCAACAATAGGGCCACAATCACAGCTTCACGCCACAAAAACCACAGCTGGAAAAAGAGACCACCAACGAAAATAGTAACCGCTGCCAAGAAAGAAAATCAAAAAAGGGGGAAAAGAACCGGGGAAAACCCTGAAGAAGGTCGGGAATAAACGCTCTGGCCGAGAACAAGAAAATAGAAATGGGAATGAAACCCAGAGAAGAACCAGGGGATGAAACCCTAAAATAAGAAAAGGGGACTTCTAGAGGACCTACAACTGCCAAACTTCAATACCAAATCCGCGGTGTTCCCATCACTCTAGATCTGACCTGGAGAGGAGCAGTGAAAGATGGGGCCAGAGCTCAGTGAGGCGGCCGGAGAAAAACATTGCGGAGCCGGAGGAGGTGGAGCCAGGAGAGAAGACCAAGAACCAATGAGAGAGAGGAGGGAGAGAACCTTGAGAGAGAGAATCCTATCAATCTGAGTGGAGGGAAGAAGATTGAACGCTACCGAGAAGAGAGGGAACCCTAGAGGAGGAAGATGTCAAGCCGAGAGCCCAAGAGCTCCCCTGGGGAGTGAGGCACAATTCTCTCACTTTCCCTCACCTATGAATTATATGGGTTTGCAGAAACCATTCCATAAATGGTTAACCTTATAACCCTTCCAAATTTTAAAATTTATAAATAATTTCATGAAATTTCCCAAAATCAACTTAACATTAATCCCCCAAATATTATAAAGTATCAATTGATTGTCACATACCAGATACATTAATACCCTAGTCATATATTTTATTAAATCATGGTAATAACCATAATTACCATAAAACCTTAACAAAAATATACATACTTCCTCATTCCTTGAATAAAACTATAGATTATTAAATATATTCCATAAACCCAAAAATGTTTTAAACTCCATCAATGATATGATAAACCACTTTGTCCACAAATCATTAATCAGTTCCAAGGTTATCAATTCTACCCAATTTACTTTATTCATATTAATCATCTATTTATCCAAAATAAACACCATTTTATCAACATTAGGAAAATTTTAAGGGTTATCTTCCCTAAATAAAAATATCGCCTTTCTATTTGATCACTTTTCTAGGTCATCAGTACCATTCAACATATTTTTTTGAAAATCATCAATGAAAAACTTATATTAAAAAATCCTTATATATTTCATGATTCATATAACATAATTCTTGAATTATAATACTTAAAAACTTAAATAATCCCACTTCCTACTCAACCCATTAACTCATCTTTATAATATTATTACTTAATGACACTTTCCTAAAATATGAAATATGAGTCATGTATTAACATTATTCAACCTCACTTTAATCAAAATTCTCACATTTAACATAAAAAATACTATTAGAACATTCCATAACTTTCATATTTCATTTGTATTATTCTCATAATTAGTAGTATAACCATTAATCATACCACCTTACTGATTCTCTGCATGATCTTTACCCTTAGAACATTGATTTGCACAATTCTCATACTTTCCACATTTGAAACATTCAACCATTGATGATATCTTAGGGAGACCATTATTATCATCCATTATTTTAAAAATAAATTTTCATTTTTACTATATAATTACTTACTTAGTATCCCTATTTTCCATACTCAAAATATCTTCATGTTCCTCTATGATATCCACTTGGGTGATTCTTACCACATTATCGATATATAGAAAACTAAATCTTCTTTCCTATATGGTCTTCACTTCCTAAAATCTCAGAAAACTTGATCCTTCTATTATTTGGTGAGTTTGAGAGTTGGTTAAGGTATGTAAATCATATATCATGATAACTAATTAGAAATAATCATAATATCCTTCACTCCAGTTTTCATCCGATTTGGTTTCTCATTAATGCATTTCCTATAATATTCATTATTGATCTAGTTCCTTTTGGTTACCACTATTGACTAAAAAAATACATTGTGTGAGTAAAAATATTCAAGGTGGGAAACCAAAAAATCATGAAAATCACTTATAGGATGTCAAAATCATGAAACCTTATTTTCAATCTATAAAACCTTAGGCACAACCTGGGTCATTTGTGGTTATTATTTAAATCCTTCCTGATGGTTTGTAAATAGTTTGTGAATTTCCAAATCATATCCCTTAGGAGTGTCAAACCAAGTGTGTAGTAAGGACTATTTTTTTCACTAGGTGACATCGAGTCTAGATCAATACATCCTTTTTAGAGTTATTACCCCCAGGTACCTCTCTGTCAGTGCCACATCCAATTTTAGTATCGACATAGGGATGTAAATTCATGGAAACAACTCACTCTATCCTTTACCAAAATTTAAGGACATATTCCTATATTTTGAATAATACTTAAAGTTATTCTTAGATATATCCCTAGACATATCCATTGGGATTTCACTAAATATTTCTTATCTTAGTTTCCAATGTTTAACTAAAACTTTACTATGACGCCAACTATAGTGGTATGTGATTATTTCCAATGGAATATAATTTATAACTATTAGGGAACTCTATGGGAGGCTACACCTATGTGGTGGCACACACCACTATCCCCAGTGGCGACCCTTTCCTCATGAATCCCTTAGGTGGAGAGCCACACTTCATCCAATTCTCACATGTGAGATTTCCTATGGATTAAATCCCTTTATTTTCCTATGATACAAATTATAAAGACCCATGATTTTATACATAAATATGACATCTTTTTAGAATAATATTCAATATATTACACAAACATACACCCGAGGATCATAATAGTTTTGTGCCTTTAGAGACTATAAATTCAATCTTATCATTTTGTGAAATATATTAAACATCTCCCATGAAGATCTTCTCACATTGTAATACTCTTAAGAATACCCTACCTAAACCTTTATTCATAAACTAGGGAAGGACATATAATAAATTTCAAGATCAGATTCTCAGTAAGAGTAAACATAAGAGATATCAATCTATGATCATATGAAAGTATAAGATAAACATAAGGATATGTGATCATGAAAATAAATTATGATGTTTGTACCCAACCTATCAAAGATTATAAACATGAATCATGGAACTAAACATTATCATATCAGAAAAAGGGCCATAAGAGTGAGAAACCATTATAAATAAATCATGAACCATAATCTCATGTCATAAAACCGTGACACCATCATAAATATATAAAAAAATTTCATATGTCAAGGTTAAATACCAATACCATCAATATAGTGTATTAGGACTTATCACCTATTTATGATTGTGGATCAAGATGCACCTATTTTCTATAGTAGACCACGACTCACCTATGTCGCATAGTGGATCAATCCCATCGACTTGTTTCTAATTAATATCTCATGAGATATAAAGATTTACCTAATACATTGGAGGGAGATATAGGTCCCACCTATCTCATAATGAAAACCATACTTATCTATGCCACAATATCATAAACCATTCATCACATCATCACATCATCACCCATATATTGAATATGGATTTCATAAACATTTCATCAATTCACCATAGCATAACCCAGGAAAAATAAACAGGTTTAATAAATATTTCATCAATATAAAAATTAACTATATAGAGAAATAAAAATGATGGTATCATTAAATATTATCCCCATTAAAGAATAATTAATATAAAAGGATTTAAAATTAGATCTAAAATGATTTTTAAAGATCAATTTGTAAATTTCTCAAGAAATATAGCCTTTCCCCTTTGATTTTTTTTGAAATAGAAAAATTTAAAAAATAATTTTCTTTAAAAATAACCTTGAAAAATTATAAAGGAATATTTAAAAATCATTTAAAATATTTATTGAGTAAAATAAAATTTCCTCTTTGATTTTTATTTTAAAACACAAAACATTTTAAAAATCATTTTCTTTGAAAATAACCATAAAAACTTATAGAATAATATTTTAAAATAATTTAAAATACTTCTTGAGGAAAATATCCTTTCTAATTTGAAAAACACTTTTTAAAATGTAAAACATTTTGAAAATAATTTTTTTTAAAAATAACCTTGATAACTTATGAAGGAAGCTTTAAAAATAATTTAAAAAATTTCTTGAGGAAAATATCCTTTCTACTTTGAAGAAAAAATTTTAAATCCTATTTTTTTAAAAAATAATTTTATTTTAAAATAAAATAGAAAAAATTTTAAAGGAAGATTCAAATAAAATAATTATCATGATGGTGTAAAATTTTGTTAATGTCATACACATTAAAACAAAGATTCTTTTCACATTTTTGGTAAAATCTAAATGACCATTTTTGGGAAAACAACATGAATATTCCATTCAATTTTTTTTTGTAAAAAATAAAATATGGGTAAAAATTTCTTAAATAAATAATTTTAATAATTTAAATTTTTTTTTAAAACACTTTTAGAAAATATGGATTTGGAAGAAAAAATGTTTTTGAATGAATAGAGAAATAAAGATGATTTCTATTAAAAACATACTTTGGAACTCTTTAGTACATATAGAGAGTAAAATGAATGGAAAACATTTATTATTATGACATAAATAGAGGAAAGTACATTTAATGTGTTACTTGAGAGATAAATCATAACATGTTATCATCTAAATCATAATCATAAACAATCCCAATAAATGATGAGATTGAAACATAAAATATTTATCACTTTGGTAACTTTGAATTGTAATCCCATTGAAGGAATTACATTAAATGAAATGTTAAATATCTTGATAATAAATAAATTCATGATATTACTTGTAAAATGGGCTGTATATACTCCTCATAAAAAAATATGTACATAACATAACATATGTCTCAAGGAAATGAAATTGAGACAAAATTCCCTTACCAACTTTTGAGTCATAAACCCCATGAAAGAGTGTTACTAAAATTGATATTTAAATACAAATACTTTTCAGTAGAATCATCATAAAATAAATTTAAGAGTAGTATATGCACCACATACAAGAAACATGTGGTAAATAAGGAATTTTTCTCATAGAAAATAAAAATGAGATGGAAATACCTTAGTGTAAGTCTTGACTTCCTTCATACATGTTAAAACCTAGTGTATAATAAATATAAGTTTATTATACATATATAACATAAAAACACACACACAGATATATATATATATACATATATATATATATATATATATATCACAAAACATATGATTTACTTATGACATTTTATTATCCATTTATTGATAATTACATGTTAAATTCACATTTTATAAATGCTTTGTTTTTCAAGTATATCTTGATTTGTTATTATTGGTAATATTATGTTGATCATGGTTGAGTAATATAAATTTTTTTAACCATGATATAAATATCATATATATTATGTGTATATTTATTTAGAGTGATCCATAAAATTTAGAGATTGAAAATGAAATACATCATTCATGGAGATAGTTGGTCATATGCACACATAAAAATTATTTCCATTTTCCCAATGAAAATAAATAAATAAAGGTAAATAATATATAAAAATTATATAATAATTTTTATTTCATATATATTTTACATATTAACTAAACCCGTCCTTATTAAATTCTATGTAATGCATGGATGAATCACATCGCTTCATGAGGCAGTTGCCCGCCATACACACGAACGATGTTATCATATTACCATAGAATGGAAAATAGTAAGGAAAATATGATATAATGATTATAGTAGCATAATAATATCATAAATATCATATATAAAAAATAAATCCATCATTATATTCATTTTTGAGGGGTGGTGATGGAAAACGAATAACATCGGTTTTCATAGCGGTAGTCCGTCATACACACAAAAAATGATTTCCTAACCCATTTGATGTAATAATAGAATGATTTAGGTTATTAAATCAACATAATAATATATCAGTATATTTAATATACTGAAGTTATTATATCATCATGGTTTATTATTAATTGAAGGAGGTGGAGGAATAAATAAAATAAAATGATTGATTAGGGATGTTACCTCTTCTTCAGAAAACTTATTTTGGATTTATGTCAAAAATAAGGCTTATAGGATGATATGAGGGAAGTTATTAAGTGATTTTCGTAGGTCTTGGATGAACCAATGTTTTTTTGAAGTGTGAAGAGGAAAGGAGATGGGGTGGCCTTTTATATGTGAGGTGTGTGACACACTTGTAATTTTTGAAAAGAAAAAGGTGTACCCATGTTTTTCACATGAATAAAATTAAAAAAGGAAAATTATAGAAACTTTAATATATAAGGTCTAAATATTTCCATACAATGGGTTTTATATAAATTTTGGGTCATTTTTAACCCTTATCTTTTTAGGTTAACCTCCAACAAACCTATTTTTACCTTAACCATGCTAAATAATATTTATTATTTTTACTATTCATTATGGTCAAAAAGTAAATTGAAGTTATTTGATAATATAAATTATTTTTATTATAAATATGGAATCCATTTTTAAAAATTCTATTCACATAATTGGTAATATTTTATTTAAAACTAATCCCACAGATGTGAGGAGAAACCAGTTTTCCAAAGAGAAAATGTTCAAAAGTTTTAAAAAATTTTAATATAAAAATTCAATATTAAAATGATTAAAATGACTAAATTGGATTAATAAATATATAATTTAACTATTTTTTTCTCTTAAAACCATCTTAAAATAATTTTTAGGTTTATAAAATTTTTAAAAGAAATGAAAATTCTTAATAAAAACTACTATTTTCACTATTTATCAAAAAATTTATCTACTCAGAAAAGTATAAAAAATTCACCCAAATATATTTTTGAAATTATTATTTTAAAAAGTAAATTTTTTATGTAAAATAAATTTTCAAAAAGTTTCAAAAATTAGTATTAAAATAAGTTCTTAAAAGGCGACATAACTTCTTTTTAGAAAAATACAAATTTTAAGAATTAAATTGGATTTATTATTATCTCTTATATAGAAAAAATATAAGATGAATGTTAAATTTTTTATTAAATATATAATATATAAATTTTATTAATATATAACTTTGATTAAAATCATCCACCAAAATAGGTTTGTTCAATTTATTAAGGTAAAACAAATTTTCTTGCATAATTTACTTAATAAAATGATTTTCTTTATTTTCAAATAGGTCTTATTTTACTTTATAATGAATTGGTCACTATTGAATTAATTTTATATACATGTGTAAACCATATATTTTCATAATTTATTTAATCGTATTCATATACTCCATTACAATGTCTAGGTGATAACTATCATATTAAATAATAAAATTTTAATAGTAAGTCACGTTTCATTTGAACTCAATATTACATGTAATGCAATATATACCCAGTGTTGCATGTACGCAAGATAAACATAGTTTTGAGTGTAATGAAAGATAAACTCAGTTTTTCATGTAATAAAAAATATCAAAAAGATTAAATTTAATTAAAGAAAACATTTCACAAAATCTCAAGGTGTTACAATACCATCTCTGCTCCTTACAACACCCAGGAAACTCCCATAGGTAATCCCCATTCACACAATTTCTTATCCTAGTATCACCTAGAAAAAATAAAAACATGTGCCCCATTCATACGATCACTTATCCTAACAACACCTGGGAAGATCTTATATGTAAGCCCTATTCACACCATCACTCCTCCTAGTATCACTTGAGAAGATCCCATGTGTAAGCCTCATTCACACCATTGCTACTCCTAATAGCACTTGGGATTATCCCACACATAATCCCCATTCAGAACATTGCTAATCCTAGTATCACCTGGGTAACTCCCATATTTAAGCCACATTCACACCATTTTTCTCCGTGAAACACCTGGGCATCTCCCACCCATAACCCCCATTAACACTATCACTACTTCTAGTAGAACCTAGGTAGAACCCATGCGTGAACCCCATTTATACCGTTGTTGCTTCTGAAATCCCTAGGGAAGCTCCTGCGCATAAACCCCATTCATAACATCATTGATCCTAGAAGCACCTGGTCAAATCCCACACATAAGCCTCATTCACACCATTACTACTCTTAAAACATATGGTAAACTCCTTTGTGTAAGCCCTATTCATACCATTAATACTCATAACGAAACCCAAGTAGCTCCCAAGAATATTACACATTCACACCATTACTACTCCTTGCAGCACCTAGGAATCATCTATACATAAGCCCCAACCACACCACCGCTGCTCTTAATAGCACATGGGAAGATCCCATGCACAAGACCTATTCATACCATCACTACACTTAATAGCACATGGGAAGCTCCCCACATAACCCCCATTCACAACGTAGATACTCTTAGAAAAATTTGGTAAACTACCATGCATAATCCCCATTCATACCATCATTTATTCTAATGTAACCCGAGTATCTCCCACGCACAAGCTCAATTCACACCATTGCTTCTCTTAATAGAAATTAGAAATATCCTTCAATTAATGCCCATTAATACCATCATTTCTCCTAACAACACCTAGGAAGATCCCACATGTAAGCCCCATTCATACCATCATTGATCCTAGTGGGACCCAGATAGATCCCACATATAAGCCCCATTCACACCATCACTGCTTCTAGAAGAACCTTGGTAGTTCCCACACATAAGCCTCATTCATACATCACTGAACCTAAAGAAACTCAGACAAATCCCATGTGTAAGCCCCATTCACACCATAACTACTCCCAATAACACTTAGGAATCTTCTATGCATAATCCCCAACCACATCATCACATCTCTTATCAAAACTTGGGTAGCTCCCACATATAACCATCACTGCTCTTAAGAGCACCTGAGCAGATCCCATTCATAATCCCTATTTACACCATCGCTTCTCCTAGAAACACCTGGGAATCTTCTAAACATAATATCCTACCACATCATCACTACTCGTAGAAGAACCCGAGAAGCTCCCATGCATAAGCCCCAATTCATATCATTGTTTATTTTATAAGCTCCCGGTAAACTTGCATACATAATCCCTAACTATATAATCGCTTCTCTATTACAAACCCCTAGAAGCCCAACTTAAGAAGCCCTAATAATACCATAATTTCTCCGAAAAGCACCTGGGTAGACCCTTGTATAAGCCCCATCCTCATTCGAGCTGCATGAAATAAAAATTCCCAGTCCAAAATCCTAGTATCATGATGTTAAACTTGCTGAAAATTTTCTCAGCACATGATGTTAAATTATAGTCTTACCCTTTGTAAAAAACACAGGATACCCTATGAATGTAAGTCATGAAATGATGCCCCTGGCCATGGGATTATCCTCTTACTTTGGGAAGCTCACATTCATAATCCCACATGCCTCTTCCCCACCATGAGATGATCTTACTGATTCAGGAAGCCTCTACATGTAAGCCCTGAACCATTCTTATTTGATTCTCCTTCCACGATGCAAAAATCCGCAACACATGAGGTTAAAATACATAGATTATTCCTGTCACATGACCTTAAATTGGGGTATCAAAATATGTGGATTTTGATCCTTGTATACTAATAAGGTACATAGGATTCCTCTATGAGGTTTAATCCCAAAATCCTAACACATATAGGGTACCTCCCTGAGGTTTAATCCCAATCCCCCAACATCCCCATTAAATATGCATACCTCCTCCTTGTAAGGATACAATCCCAAAGAGTGATCATATTCCCCACATGGGGGAACACTTTCTATCACCATGATCATATCCCAAAGTGTGATCATCTTCACCCCATGGGGGCACACTTTCTCTCACCACCATCATATTCCTAAGTGTGATCATCTTTCTTATGTGAACACATTGAACACCATTACCCACAAGACATTAAACCTGTGATTCACTTGTCCCCACCAAACATTAAACCTATGAACTACCTATCCCCATAGGATGTTAAACCTATGACACACCCAAAATATTTACCCCATACAATAAATATGGGATGCTTGGGGTAAAAAGGCTTAGAAGTATTATTCCCCTAACATCAACTACCTCATGGAAGACATAATATGCCTTGGGTTATGTACCTAAGATGACTTATATATGTGATTCCCTCAAAATAGGAAGAATTTATAGGTGCCTAATACACCCAATGTCCCAGAATTCTCAGAAATTACCAATGTTACTACCTGCTCTAACCGTAGGTTACTACCCTGTTGTGACTGAAGAAGCATGATTAACCATTGTCCACCTCAATATGGAACCTAGAATTATTTTCATGAAAAAAAATCAAATCATTAAGGGAGATCTAGACTAGGTGACTATCTCTAAGGGGGAATCCATGGAAGGATAAATAAATATCCCATAACCCCATTTTGATCAAGGAGAAACCATCACCAAAAGTGGTGGTAGAGGATGCCTGCCTTTGGAAAGTGGGAATTTGGGGAAGGAATAACACATTTCCACTATGATACATGCCCTAACATAAAATAATTATAATAAAAATGGTGAAACCGATGTGAATCTATTCTAATTCAACTATGACTTGATGAACAATTTCAATTATATCCAAATATAGGAAACAACAATGTGAATCCCCTCTTCTTCATGTGTAAGAGGATGAGTAACATTAAATGCATAAAGACCTGTAGGATTTAAAATAATTCTAATGCTTATAAACATAGGGGATAAATAGTGGGAATCCAACTTATTATGATAGAAAGCCATTTTGAGAGCCTCTCTCTATAACGTTCTGGCAACTCGCTCTCTTATGCCGAGGAGGTTGGGGATGTTCAAGCCATGTTAATCACAATTTCTAATTAGAATCCACCCATGAGGGATCCCAACCAAACATGCCAACAATTATAATTAGCTCCATAGGATGAAAAATCAGATGATCCATCCCCTACTCCACTAGCCCTGGTCTAGAACACCTGGTGGTGACATTGGGAGTAGGCCACAAATGCTGCCCAACAGAAGGTACCTCTAACCGCTCTAGTACCCCCTTCCACCATAAAAACTTCTCTTTCCATCACAACTATTTTGTGGGGTATTTCCTTTCCTGAGTGGGATCAAGGACCCAACCATTCATAAGAAAGGATGAGCAAACTCTCCCCATTATGAGCACCACCAAAAACCACCATAGGCTGTCCCATGATGAATAATTTCACTGCGGAGGCCCTCCTCATGGAACTATGAGCCGAAATCAGATACTTTCTCTAGATCACACCTAGAAACACACCCAATATTCCTAGAAGGTAGGGTATATTCAGGATATGGTATCCCCCACTTCCACATGGGAGTCTTCAAGGAAAGTTCCAACCACTATGAAGCACCTTTAATGTATAGCCTCTCAACCCAACACTGGGGAAAGGTCGATCATATCCCTACTATAGTTTCTGTTATCCAGGCTCCACGACACCAACACTAGGGGAAGGTTGATCGTATCCCTTCTATCATTTCTTTTCTATGTGATATTCCACCCAAATAAGCATTTATAGCTCCTGGGCACCATTGGAATTCCATTTTAGAGAGATAAGCATCCATAGTTCTTAGGTTCCCTCACCCCATTATTTCAGTGAGATAGGCATCCATAGCTCTTGGTTTTTCTCACTCCATCATTCCAGAGAGATAATAATGAAGGTATTGGGGCTGGAAGTGGAATTCGGTGGGCTGGAGATTTTAAAATTTCCATCTATGGGACGACGTAACTTTTCATCACCAATGATCCCTTCCCTAGTACGGTACAAGGATCTCGCGTAAATAAAATGAGAAAAAAATAAAAACTAAAAACATACCTACTCATATATGAAGACACACTCAACTAAAACTCATCAATGGTGATATTTACTTGAAGGATTAATAGAGGGGTCCTTTTATATCATCTAAACACTCTTTAAAAATCCATGGGAGCACCGATCGTCGAATTCTAGGTGCTAGCACGGTAATCTAATGACATCTTCAACATCCCGATGATCACTTTGATCCTCTACCTTCAATACTTAAAGGTAGAACTTGGATTGAAACTTGATACAGAGAGACTCTCTCTCTAGAAAGCTGTAGGAGAGAGATTCCCTCATTCATAAATGAATTAATAGTTTTACTGGGAGAGAGACACTCTCTCTCTTTATAGTGGTATTTCTAAAATACTCAATTGTGTTCCCTGGCTCCCATTTAATTAACATCCACTAAATAAATAATTATAATGAACTAAACTATGTTAATATTATTTATAATTTTATCATATGCTTGTAATATATTTAAAAAAATATGTTACGTGATAAACCCAATTCATTTAACTCGACTCGTAATTTTGCTTAATATTAAAAAAAACCTCGAATATTAAAATAATATTCCTCGATTAATATTTTTATCATATTTACATAACTTGTAAATACATTTGAGTAAATTAAATCCCAATTATTCATAACTTGAATAATAATGTTTTTTTATTTCTTTGGTGATCGATACCTTGAACAACACTCAGACCTCGTGGTGGGGCCCACCATTTCCAATATACCTATTCAACTAAATAAGGAAGATTCTTGAATACAATATTGTGTGTGACCCTCTAGGTCCTTATCTTGATAACTGTGATTAAAATACATAGACCAAGAGTGGTGTCTAGAAACCCATCAATGTTTCTAAAGAGATAAGGATAGTCATAGCAATAACTACCATCTTACAAACATGTACTGTGTAATATAATATCTTTATCTTTAAATATCACATAAAGTAGGACACACACTTGTGTAATCGCCCTTTTTATTTATTTATTATTTATTGATCTAATCAGATGGATTTACCTTTTGACTTCTTTGGCCAAAGACTTATGAAGGTAGCACCATCCTGATCAACCAGGCCTAAGATATACAATTTCTATAACCCAAAAGCGAAAAATCCTTTCTTGACCATTCAACTAATGTCATGCCACCAATTATGCACCCAACACAAGCTACCTCACCACAATTTCCATATCATGGTTTTCTCTTTTCATAAAAGTATGAAATAAAATAGTATACATTGGTAATGATCTCAATTCAAGAGACCAATACACATGTCTGTAGATAGGAACAAACAATGAAAACCAAAACATGTGGTGTTTCTATTGGTGGGTCTGTCCACATGATCTCACTACTAGAGATCACCAAGTGTGAACTTCATGAGAAGAATTCTCAATGCATATGATCCCCCAACACCTGATAGTCAAACATCTATCGTGTCCAATCAATTAGATTCATTTAGACCATATGAACTTTGTTTATGATTAATGTCATAGTATCTCGAGGCTCTCATTATAGCCTAGGATCTGCTATAACCTTTTGATACGATAATTAATCTAGGACATTACCATTAAATAGTGGATGCAAAAAAGTATACACTCTAATGGTAAGAATACATCATGTATAGCTAATTGTATACACGATATGGTAATCAAAAGTACTGCATAGTTGGGTTTAGGGAACCCACTTTTTAAAAAATCCCAATTTTACTAAATCCAACTTGCTAAACATACATGTTATCTACTCACATGATCAAGATCATGTTTCTACATAGTAACAACTTTAGCTACTAGGTCTGCCACATTTCTGCCACATGGCTATTCTTCTATATTCAAACTCATCTCCTTGAGTAAAACTTCTGAAAAGATGGAATCCCTTAGTATATCCCTTTTTTCCACTATCATAACTTGACATATTGGCTGGTAAGAATATCATAATTTACATTATGACAATACTTTACTTACTAGGTGCAATTAAAAGAACTGGAACAAATCGTTTCATTTAATAACTACTTCTTAACTGACTTAGAAGCTACAACATACTCAGTTTTGTAGATATGACTACCACTAGATTTATAAGATTAACTCACTCATCACCTTACTATAACTACGATATTAGATCAATTTGATCTAAGGAAGACTGGTTTGTGTCCCACTAGAACTAGTATACCTTCTTCTCCACTTATAAGGTACATACCTTTTGTACTGGTGCAAGTACAATCAAATAGTGCTTTCTACTTTTCTTGCAGTGCTCCTGGATATAATTGATATATTCCTACTGTTAATTGTATCATGGAAATATCAATTCTTGTACATATCATGGAATACATGATTAATCCATCGCTGAAGTGTATGGAACTCAACTCAGAAAATTAATCTCTTCCCATACCCCAAACATGTCAACTTGGAGAGATTATGTCATGTGACATTGGAAACAATTATTAACTTGAATTGTTCCAACTTATATTTTTCAATACCATGTCACTATATGTACTATTGGCTAGGTCCGAGAAACCCTTAGATCTATCTTGATAGACCGTGTTACCTATAACTTAGGTTTCTAATTTAAGTCAATCATTGGAGAAGTAAATTATCCTGGTCTTAACTAACTATAATACCAATATATGTTTTCCATATATTACCAAAAATATTTCACTTGGAAAACTTTGGCGCTCCTACTAACCTCTGGTAGACACATGGAAAATATTCATTCCAAATTAATGTTCTAAGATATTGTTTCTTACTTTAATCATAAACTAGATTTAAGTAACTTGTAACCCTTTTTGGCATTCAAGGGTGTCATCATACCATTCTGGTTGTGTCGTATAGATACCTTCCACGAAAGTTGATCTTGACATCCAGTGGCCAATTAAAAGATCTTAGAAATTAGTTATGAAAAGAAATATTCTAATGGATTTAGGCATACCAACTTGGTATAACCAATCAATCCTTATTGGTACTTCTCTTGTACTATCCATGTATTAACTCACTTGAATACCCACCACAGTATTCAATTTATAAGCCCCTTTGTAATTTGATACATGGAATCCATTATTGAATTTTAATTGGTCTTTTCAATCTTAGATAACTGCTATATACTACTTACTTATACGTATTATTATTCTCAATAAATAATATATCACCGACTACAATGAATATAAAACCTTCACAATGTCTTTAACCTTCCTATGTAGTATGTCACTGAAACATTCCTCTTCCACATGTACTTGTGGATCTTGTTCCTATGACAACCATTTTTCTATCTAGAACATTGTCTAGACCCAAGTCAATATTGCTCCCACTATCTCAAGTAGAGATGTGCACCCTTTTTTATATAATTGAAGTCTATCACTTGACTACCACTTTTCTATCTTAGGGATTTATTTAATATCCTAAGAAACTGTTGGGATAATTACCTTAGATTCACAATGTGTTTAGTTTGATGAATGTGTTTTATATCCTAAAAAACTCTTTTCATCTAAACGCATGTCATATGACATAATAGATTTCCATCATACTAGAAATCGTATGATATCCATTTTTCATTTTTAGTTGGCATATAAGTTATTGTATTTTTCTATTATTTAAAAATCACGTTTTTAAAAATGATGGATGTTACTGCAAGTTGTAACATTGATACTACTTACACTATCACTTTAATGTATAAAATGTGTGTTTAGGAATTTATCCATGCCATATTTTGTTGATTAATGTTAACATGCAAGACTCATCATCAATCCTCCTTATGAACATAAATGTTGTGATGTAGATAAGGTAATGTGCATTTAGGAATTACTCCATGCTACATTATCTTGATCGATGGATATTTGGTCAAGATATTCTTCGGCATGCTGATCTAAATCAACTCATATCTTATAACCATGCTACTACATCACTTTCACATTCCTTAATAACTTAAAGGAATCTTATAAAGTATCTTTACTACTATATTTCCCTTGGAATAGTTCATGATAACTTGTTGAACTAACTCTATTGTCTTTGTGACATACCGTTATTTCTAAAGGTTTCTTTGTCCAAACTAAAGACACCGATAATACCAAAGGTGTTTAGCTGTATCGAGCCTAAATACCATATTGGGTATATCCTCGATGTTCTTTTAGTTTTACTTGAAAAAGAATTAACTTTCCAAAATTAGGTAAAAAGTATTACGTTTTATATTCATCATATATTGCCTATGATTCAAGTATTTCTGAACTATTTGTTGAGTATGTTACCACAAACAACATTAATTCCTGAACTTAGAATAATATATCATTATGTCCAAAGGGAACATGAGATAAATGTTTTAGTTATACTCAACAACTTGTTTAACTAGAATCAATCACTTGGAAATTAGAAGATATGTACTTCTCACCACTGACTTATGAATCACCCTTTCTCAGTTGGTTGGAGAAGACACCTTACTTCTAGTAATGTTTCTTTACTTATATGGTTACTGTATTTCAATACACATATGTGAAAGGCATATTGTATTTAATACTCAAGAAGTATATCAGAAAAAATACTTTTATTTGATGAATATATATTGAATAAGAAGTGGGTTCTTTCTTATTCAATTCAGTTCATTGAGATTTAAACATCCATAAATTTATTTCATAATATGTAATGAAAATAACCTCCTATTTAACCAACCTCTCTTCATCAAAAAAAATTTCGGATGTGATTTTGGCATGACTTTCCATTGGCATTTTCACATCGTCTAATCTATTCTCCATAAGAACAAAATATGGGACTTTATTTAATAATCTTATTACTTGGAGAAGTTTACCGAAAATGTAATGAAGCGCTTACTATATACTGTTTGTTAGTATCCTTAAACAAAAATAGATTAATCAGGTGTAAGAGTGGAATGCGTTGAATGATCTTGATCTGTATTTCATATTTACACATAGGCTAGTTAAATTTATCATCCACGTATCTTTATTAACTTTCTCCTCATAAACTTCTTGAATATGATACTACATGTGATATCATCTATGTCCTAATGTAGTGACCGTAACTAACATCATACGTAAATGATAGCATTATGACAGAACCATCATATGCTTAATTAATGAGTATCTTGTAAGAAATTTTACACCCATGCTTCCAAAGGTTTCATAATAGGTAGGGACATAATAACCTTGAATTTCTGATATAGTAGTAATGTACGCAAAAACCTATACTACATTGGAAATTCCATGCTATTTTGGACATTCACTTTGTCCAAAATTTATCACAATTTTTCTTATGTTATTGCTTTCCATTTTTCTATAATAAAACTTTAGAGGATTAGTACTTTTATTTTGATCACCAAATTAGAAATTATCAATTAATTTACTCATTAAATGCCTCCCACTATTTTATCGTATTCTAGGAACCCTATGTACAAGAACCAGAACACTATGTCGCTTGAGTACTCTAGTGGCAATGATCCCTGAACCTCCTATCATATTCTACAAGCTATGGCTACGCCACTAATCAGAGGGTTCAAGGTAGGCTTTTGGATGGCCAACCGCATTAACTTGTGGTTCCTTGATTTGTTGAGTGAAGTCCCATCTTCTAAAATCATAACATGATTTACTCAACACTTTCCTCTAAAATTAAAACAAGCTAGATTTGGATATTTTGTTGCTATAATTTTTAGTTAATTCAACCCACCACTCTCATAAGAACTCCCCAGTAGTAAGAAGCACCCTCAGATTTGGCATGACTGACACCCCAAACACCAGATTTTATCCAGACTTGAATGATGGAAGGCGATAACAACTTAATGTTAATTTGAGGGTTTTCTGTTTTTCTCTCGACAAATGTAATCCATTTCTATTAATCTTGTCCATCTATGTTGTCACACTATAAATTGAACATTAATAGAAAAACATACTCCAATTCTTTATAAATTTTATTATTTATTATTTTATGTATTTTGACCACTATAATAAAATGCATAAAATAATAAATAAATGTATAAAGGTAAAATACTACCCAACTGGAATTGAGCATATAAATGACCTAGGGGAATTTTACCCGAGTGATCGCTTGACTCTTGATGCCACTCACCCCCATATTGTATGTCCAATTATCCTATAGAGCATCGCCTTGTCTTAGCGAGGTCTACATCACGTCTTGGAGTACCACCTCATCTTGGCGGGGTCCAAGTGATGTCATGCATCGTATTTATCAACATACACCACCTCATCTTGGAGGGATCCACATTATACACCATTTTCATCTGAAGTACAAATATACTCTCTCATAGGTGAGGGGGACTCAAGATGTAATGTAAAATAGGTGGATTTGGGCATGAATCCCCTTATAGATTTTAACTGAAAATAAATATGATGCGCATATCATAATTTAATTAATTACAAACATTGCACGCAGTTTAAAAAAATTAATTAAATAAATAATTAAATACAGACATACATGGGTCAGTGCTCAAGACTAGTAAGCAGGTAAAATATAATTCATGATAAAAATTAAATTGCATTAAATATGTATGAGGGTAAATTAATTAAATTAAATGAATTAAACAATTCAAATAATTTAATTATTTATCTGTCCCATAATTAATTTAATTTTAATAACTAAAATTAAATCAGTTGATTATTTTAATATAATTCCTAAATTAAATTAATTTTTTATTCCTGGGTATTAAAATAATTAACCAAATCAATTTTAATTGATTTTAATTAATATAAATTTAAATATTAAAATTAAATTAATTAAATTCATTAATTTTAATTAATTGTTTAAAAAAATTTGGGCCCCAAAACACCACCTAGACCCGTTGTGGGGCTAATCTGGGCCAGGTTGGTTCGCGCACAAACTTTCCAGTTTGGGCAGACCCACCCGGGCCATTTTTGAGGTGTTTCAGGTCCTGTAAAGTGGTATAAGGGTACCATAGGGTGATCTAACATGGGATCCACCCGATCTAGCCGGGGTAGGGGTTGACCAACTTGGACATGAGCGAGTTGAATATTTACTACAACCCTATGATGTATCGGGCTAGGACTAACAGATCTAGACAGTATATGGGATATAGCAGTCCGCTGCAACGGCATACTGACAGGCCGACAACTGGGAAAGAGGTCGACTGTATGGGAGGCTCCACTGGTGGGGAGTACCGCTGAGGTTCCTAGACACACATAGGGATGGAGAGGTAGCCCCACAGTGGTTGTGAGTCACCAAGAATGGGAGTTGTAGCTCTGTAGATGTTTGGTACAGGGCAAAGGAGATCGAGGTCACTAGATCTTAACCCACAAGCATCAGTGATGCCAGATCTGGGTGGTGTACATTGCAGCAGGCTAGCTAAAAGCCAATGTGGTTTAAAGATCTCCATAGAGGAGGAGCATGGGCAATGAATTGAGAGGCTTAAGGAGGTGTGGGCAGCCGAACCTGGTCAAGGTGTCACGATAAAGGGGATGCCACAGGAGGAAGTTGGCAGCTGAGCATGGCTCGAGGTGGTGTGTAGCGACAGTAGAAAGTGTCATCGAGTCACTAGGAGGAGCCACTGTTGGCCCAATGGAGAATGGCTACGACAATCTGGCCTCTCCAGATCGGAAGCGCGGGGTGGAGTAGCCTAGGGGTGGTGCTAGGGACTAGTGGCTAGCAACCTCACTCAGAACGGTCTGACCGAGAGGATAAAGATGCATGGGTGGGGGGCTAACAGCCTGATCCTCATTTTTTTGACTTTCTATGTATCCTCCACACACCCCAATCACCCATATTTTTTTAACAAAAGTGTTTGTCTGGATATAATACCAAGACCACCCTTCATTTTTTTTATTTTAAAGGGTGAAGAGTTAGCCTTTATTTATGATAATAATAATTATTCTAATAATTATTTTTATCATTATAATAATAAAATAATTCATATTATTGTGAATAACATTATAATAAAATGGATTATTATTATTAGTGAAAAAAATTTCAGTTGAAAACATGAACAAGTATAGATTTTTTGTGATTTTAATACCCATAGAGACTGATTTCAATCCATAATTTTTTTTTTCTGGATGACCGTAACTTTCCCATCCAACCTTGGATTGAAATATGGTTAGATCCATTGAGATATTTTTAAACCCTCTACTGAAATTTAAAGTAATTTATTTTTTTCTTGACTCAAAAAATTAACTCACTCACTCTGATACTAATTGAAGGTATCAGGGCCCACAACAGAAGCCGGTGGGTCGGGGATTTTAAAATTTTCATCGACGAGATGATGAAACTTGTCATCACTGACGATTTGAGTCCCGATATGGTCCAAGGATCTCACATAAATTAAATGATCGCAAAAAAAAACTGATAAAATACCTTTTCAAATATGAAGCCACACTTGATTACAACTCATTTACTACAATCATTATTTTATGGATCCATAGCAGGATCCCTCTATATCATTCACACACACTTCAAAAATCTTTAGAAGCGTCGATCGTCAAATTCTGGGTGCTAGCACAAAAATTCAATGATATCTTCGACATCCGAAAAATCACCGTGATCCTCGGCATTCAATGCTTGAAGGTAGAACATGGATTGACACTTGAGAGGGAGAGACTCTCTCTAGACATCGAGATGAGAGATAGGATCTCATTCATAAATGAATGAATAGTTTTTTTTGGGAGAGAACCTCTCTGTCTATTTATAGTGGTGGTTCTAAAATTCCTGGTTGGGTTCCCCATACCTCGTTTAATTAACACCCATTAAATAAATAATTATGACAAACTAAATTGTCTTAATATTATTTATTATTTTATCACATTCCTGTAATATATTTAAAAAATATATTATGTGATAAACTCGAGTCATTTAACTTGGCTTGTAATCCCACTTAATATTAAATAAACCTGGAATATTGAAATATTATTCCTTCAATTAATATTTTCTCATATATACATAACCTATAAATACATTTGAATAAATTCAATCCAAATTATTCATAACTTAAATAATAATGAATTTATTTATTTCTTTGGTTCTCGATACCTTAGACAACATTTGGACCCCCTGATGGGGTCCACTTTTTCCAATACACATATTAAACTAAATAGGGTGGATTCTTGAATATGCTATTTTGTGTGACCCTCTAGGTCATTTTATTGATAGTAGTGAATAAAATCCATAAACCAAGAGTGGAGTCTAGAAACCAATGAAACCTCATAAAGAGATAAGGATGGCCATAACAATGACTACCATCCTACGAACACATATTGTGTAATATAATCACTTTGTCATTAAATATCTAATAAATTAGGATGCACAAGATTTATTATTTATTGATCTAACTGGTTGTATTTACCTTTCGAATGCTTTGGCCAATGAATTATGAAGGTAGCGCTATCCTGATCGACCAGGCCTGAGATATACAAATTCCATAACCCGAAAAGGAAAAATCCTTTCTTGACCATTCAACCAATATCATGCCACCAATAACACACCCAATACAAGCTACCTATCCATGATTTCAATATCATGATTTTCACCTTACATCAAGGTATGCAATAAAATGATATACATTGGTAATGATCTCAAGCTAGGAGACCAATACACATGTCTATAGATAAGAACAACCAATGACACCCAAAACATGTGGTGTTCCTATTAGTGGGTCTGTACTCATGATCTCACTACTAAAGATCACCAAGTGTAAACCTCATGAGAAGAAGTCTCAATGTGTATGATCCCCCAACAACTAATAGTCAAACATAAACTATGTCCAATTAGTTAGATTCATCTAGAACATAAGACATTTGTTTAAGATTAATTTAATAATATCTTGAGGTTCTAATTATAGCCTAGGATCTACTATAACCTTTTGATATGATAATTAATCGAAGACATTAACCATTAAATAATGGACGCAAAAAATTCTACACCATAATGGTAAGAAGGCATCATGTATAGCTAATTGTATACACAATATGGTAATCAAAATTAATGTATAGTTGGGTATAGGCACCCACTATTTCAACAAGAAATCCATCGCTCCTTGGAACCCTCACCCTATAATTTTGGCAAGATATGAATCAATGCCTCCCTAGCACCCTCACCCAGTCATTTTACCGAGAAAGGCATCGATAAATCTTCGGTGCCCTTGCCCTAGCATTTTAGTGAGATAGGCATCCACAGCTCCTCAATGACCGTGCCCCATCATTGCGGTGAGATATTCATCAACAATTCTTGGGATCCCTCACCACATCATTGTGAAGAGATAGGCATCCACAACTCTTGGGCACCCTCATCTCATCATTTTGGAAAGATAAGAATCCATAGCTCATGGGAGCCCTCACCATATCATTCCAGTAAGATAGGAATCCACATCTCATAGGCTCCCTCTCCCTATCATTTCACTGAGAAAAGAATACACAACTCCTAGGTTTTCTCTCCCTATCATTCCAGTGAGATGAGCATCAATATCTCCTAGATTCTCTCACCATATCATTATTATGAGATATATATCCATAGTTCATGAGCGACCTCACATTATTATTATGGAGAGATAGACATTCACAACTCTTAGGTGACCTCACCCCATCATTTCAATGAGATAGGAATCCATATATCTTAGGTTCCATTGCCTTGTCATTCTGATGAGATAAGTATTGATTACTCTTTTTAACCCTCACCCCATAATTATGGTGAGATAGGAATCTATATATCTTGGGTTCCCTCTACCTATAATTTCAGCGAGATAGGAATCCACATCTTATGGGCACCCTCGCACCATCATTCTAGTAAGATAGGAATCCACAGATCCTGGTTTCCATCACCCCATCATTTCAATAAGATAGGAATCCAAAGCTCCGGGGTTCCCTCACCCTATCATTCTAACAAGATAGGCATCCATAGCTTCTGGGTTCCCTAACATTTTCATTGCAGAAAGATAGGAATCCGCATCTATTTGGCTCCCTTACCCCATCATTTTAGTGAGATATGAATCCACAAATCCTTGGAATCCTGACCCTATTATTCTAGTGAGATATGCATCCATAGCTCTTAGGAACCCTAACCATATCATTGTGGTGAGATATCATCCCTGACTCCTGGGCACCCTCACCCTGTCATTTTTTCAATATAGGCATCTATAGATCCTTGGTTCCCTTTCCCCATCATTCTGGTGAGATAGGCATCCACAACTCTTGGGCACCCTCACCTCATCATTAAGAAGAGATAGGCATCCAAAAATCCCAAGTTTCATCATCCCATAAATCTAGAGATATAGGTATCCCTAGCTCTTAGGTTCCCTCACACCATCATTTTTGCGAGATATGCATCCAAACCTCCTAGGCACCATCATCCTGTCATTCCTATGAGATATACATCCACGGCTTCTGAGTGACCTCACCCTATTATTGGGGTGAGATATCCATCCATAGGTCCTAGGCTCCCTCTCCCCGTTATTATAGTGGTATAAGCATCCATAGCTCCTAGGAATCCCCACCCTGTCATTTCATATACATATGCATCCATAGATCAGGAGTTACCTTTCCCCATTATTTTGGTGAGATAGGCATCCATAACTTCTAGGTAACCTCAACCCATCCTCCTGGAGAGATAGGCATTGATAAATCCTAGGTTCCATCACCCCATACATACAAAGAGATAGGCATTCGAATCTCCCAATTTCTATCTCCCTGTTCATCTGAATAGTTAGGCTTCCATGCCTTTTAGGTGTCGTCGCCCCATTTATTTGAAAATTTAGGCTTCCACACCTATTGAGCACGATTACCCCATCCATACAGAGAGTTAGGCTTCCACACATTCTGGGCACCATCACCATGTTCATTTGAAGAGTTATGATTACATGTCTCCTGGGATCCATCACCCCATCTATTAGGAGAGTTAGGATTCCATGCCCTCTAGATTCTATCTTCCTATTCATCTAGAGAGATAGGATTCCACACCTCTTGGGAACTATCACCCCATTAATTCAGAGTGTTAGGATTCCATTCCTCTCGTGTGTCATCTCCCCTTTCATTTCGAGAGTTAGTCTTCCATTCCTCTTAGTCACCATCACCCCATCCATCTAGAGAGATAGGATTCCATGATTCCTGGGCACTGTCACTCCATTAATCTAGAGAGATAGGCTTCCATGAATCATGGAAACCTTCACCCCATTCATTCGATAAGATAAACATATATGGTTCTCTCAAGCCATCACCCCATTTCATGAGTTGGTATTTTGTGGTTGGGATACAAAAATTCTAGTATACTATTATGAATATAACAAGTGGAAATGTATAGGGGGAACCAACTGCACACCGATGGGAAGTTCAATGTTCTTTCACCATGAACAACCACTATAGTAGCCATTGTACTCATGGTGTCTTCTATGCTAGGAGAAGGATTTCATTCTTACTTCATTCAACCATGCTCCAATAGCTCATGTGGCCCCTACCACCATTAGGGAACTTTATGTCATCCTAATCACTACATGGGGAGGTATGTTCATCTGTCTGGGAATGAGACCCCTACCATTATTTAGGCATGTTAGGTCAACTATCATGGATTATTGTGCCATAATTAGACATCAAGGAGGTACTACCTATGATGAACAATAACTATATAGGTCCTCCCTATGACCCCAATACTAGCTCATGGAAGGTTCCCCATGACATAGCCTAGATCATGCTTGGAGAACATCTGCATGTACACTAGGGGAATTTTAGGGGAATTTTATGGTAATAATATGGTAGGATCCCCCATATCATTAAACATCCAGACCATTCCTGGGATCTCATTTTGGAGGGTCCAACACTAGGGTATAACTAAAGCCTTTGTTAGATCAGTATAACATCTCCTTAGTAGGGGGAAATGTGTGTGGAATAATCCCATAATCATCTTAGTCACTTGACATTAAACTATGAAACATCTATCATCATTGATGCATAATGTTAAAATACATAGCATCATTGTTCCAATGTTCATGAATTTAAAAGAACATCATTCTTATCACATGATGTAAAACTGAATGACATCACCTTGATCACATGACATTAAATTGGGGGACAACGTCCACGTCACTTGATGTTAAACTGTATGCCACTGTGGTAAAATATTTTTGATGTTAAAATATATAAACTTCATCCTTATTTCATGTTATAAACCTAAACAACACCATCTTTATTTCATGATGTTAAACTATGGGATAGTTTCTGGGTCACATGACGTTAAACTGTACGACATTGTGGTCAGGTTGTGCCACCTTAAACTACATAAACTCTATCCTATTATCACAACATAAAACTACATAATACCTTTATCCATTACCTGAGAGGGGACCCCTTTATGATTCCATTCACCTACCATAACACATTCTAGAACTATGTATTTATTGATTCCCAATCTCATGGGATATTTAGGAATGATCATACATCAAGTCCCAGGCCTAACCCAACCACTAAATTATTATAGCATCTTTCCCCTTGGTGTCATGTTAAACTCCCACTCACTAATATTCCCCATTGATGTTCCCAAATAAACTATTTTTAGAACTTATAATATTGAGTCCCACTCAAATATTTCCCCAACTCATCTCAACATGTCGACTCTTTATCAATATGGATCCTCACTATTCTTCAAATCCCAATGCCCCCTAATTATAATGGCGCCTTGATAAATTGGATCAAACCAATCATGAGTACATGACTTGATGGATACATGAAAATATATAATTATTCCCATGGTTCATACTTGGTCAATGGTTGATTTTTTATTTTCTCACCCCATCCATAACTGTTGCGGTTGTGAAACATGTGTTTCGAACATGGTAAAAAAATTTCCCTACCCTTTAGTTGCCCTATTTTTATGGTCCAAATCCTAGAAGTAATGATTTATGTATTTATCACCTCTATGGGTTTTGGTGGAGATATAACACCCTTTATGTTTCCCCTCTATGTATCCATGCACTTCAAGTAAGCAGGTCAGTATCGCGAGACCTTTATCAACTGGACTTATCTTTTCCCCTACTATGAGCTTTCCTATGATAGGGAAATCCTATAACCAATCCTTGTTTCAGACATTGAACATGAATCATTTAGTATTAAAAGTATTGGTAGGGTTTGTACCTACATGTTCTAGCTGCAAAAAGTCTTGGTCAAAGCATCATGACCTTAAAATTTGTGAAACTCACTCAATGGAAATTTCATGTGACACAAGAACTCATTGTATCTCTCTTCATGTTAGGTTTGGACTATCTTTCACACTATTTGAACTCCTCCTTTTAGCTCCCTCTTCAGTCTAAGATTTATTTCCATAAACTAGCAACAACCCTAGTCCAAGATGTATGACATTAAACTACAAATCATAACATCCTCATCACATGATGTAAAAATATAGAATTACCATATGTGGTGAACATAAGATTCCTTATATATAAAAAATGATATGATCTAGCATCCTCATCACACAAAATTAAACTATAGCCTTACTCTATGTGAAAAGAAAAAGATTTCTCAAATGATAATTATGAGATAATTTGACATCCTCACTAGAGAAGATTCCACCCTTCCAGTATTGGTCACCTACCAAGCCGCATTATAGAACTATGTATAGCTTGATTCCCAATCTGATGGGATATGTAGGAATTCCCAGGAATAAAATCCTTGGATCTGTCTAAACAATGATATATTTTAGGTCAATTACCCTTAGGATCATGTCCAACTCCCGCTCATTGATACACCCACTCAGAGCGTTCAAGCACATGGAAGAAAATATCATAGAGTGTTTACTATCCACTGAGATGCTCCACAACCTAACTTTCAAACTTAATTTTTTCCTTTATTTTGATCCTTTTCGTCTTCTAAAACATAAATGGGACTCCCTAATGGTGATGGTTTCTAGCTAACATGGATCAAATCCCATCTTGAGTACATACCCTAAATGGTCTCTTGTAAAAAATGAAAACTATCGTGTTTTGAACATGGTCAATAGTCAATATTGTATTTTCTCACTACATCCTTGACTGATGTGGTTATGGAACCTGTGTTTCAAACAAGGTTAGAAGTATCTACCTACTCTTCAATTCCACTATTTCATGGTCTAGATCCAGGAAGTCCCGAATTACTGCCTTTCCACCTCCCTTTATTCTGGTGGGACTCCAAAACCTTTGGTGTTATTCCCTCATGCATTCATACATGATGACCAAGCATGTCAAAATCCTTAGGACCTTCCTAAGATGGATTCTATCTCCCCTCATATTGCCCTCCCTTATTTAAAAGGAAACTTTTCACCACTCCTTATTTCTCACAGAGATCATGGATCACATGGGATTAAGAGTCATGATGAAATTTTCCACAACTATGGTCAAGGTGCTCAGTAATTTATAAATAAAATTTCCTCCATTTAGTGAAAAATATCTAACTTTAAACTAGTATTCTGGGTCCAAGCATCCAAACCGTAAACTGTGTTCATTTTTTCTTGTAATATTGTAGTGAAACATGTCTCCTTTTTCATCTGTACACATTAGGTTATCACTCTTTCATGCAACACAAGCCTCTTTAAGACAACCACACCTCCAGTCTAAGAATCCTGACCTTAAATTGTGTAAAAATTGTCTGAGGGATGGATCATGTTTCATTAGGACATCTTGGGACCCTCTATTCCTGTCAGGCTTCAAACTTCATGGAATATCAAAAATCCTCCTGGGATACCACCCTTTAGTCTAAGATATATGACTTTAAATAAGTTTTAGACTTATTTTGAGCAATATAACTCTAAAATAAAAATTCCAACATCCTCAAAACAAGAAATTAAAGTGTAACCATACCCTCTGTGATGAACATAGGATGCCTCATATGATAAATATGGGATGGAAAAAACCAACATCCTCAAAACATGACATTAAACCATATCCTTACCTTATGTGATGAACATAGGATGCCTCACATGATAAATATAGGATGATACAAAACCAATATCCTAAGAACATGATGTTAAACTACAACCTTACCCTATGTGATGAGAACATGATTACTTATATAATTAAGTATAAGATGAATACAAAATGTGTGTCATCAATACATGATTTTAAACTACATCCTTAACCTATTTCATAGACATAGGATGCCTCATATGACAAATATGATATGATTCAATGTCCTTTCTAGAGAGTATTCCACCATTATAGCATCATTCTCCCACCACACCATGTTTTAAAACTATATATGGCTTTATTCCCATGCCTAACAGGATGCATAAGGATTCATGGATCCAAAATCCTAGGCTTAGTCTAAGAACCAACCAATTTTTACGTCTTCCACTAGTCAAATACTTATGAACTTAAACTATGTGAAATTGGTTTCAGGATTACGCTGTGTGGTGGAGGGACTCCTAAACCCCTTTACAATGGGGTTTAACACCTTTTCACCACCCAAACATCCTCAAAGCATCCAATCCCCTTCAGGTCTAAGCATTATGACCATAAACTATGTGAATCCATCAATTGGTAGACCTCCATTCACATAGTTTTATCTACCCTTAATGTTTCAATAAACCAATACCCCCCATCTATTTTTCATTAGATCCTCACTTGAGAGGACCTGCCTTTACCACCATCAATATTATACCAGACCACATTCTAGAGCTTTGTGTGGTTTGATTCCCATTACCATGGGATACGTAGTGATGCCTAGATCCCATATCTTGGGTCTATCCCTCATTATCGACTCATTATAGGGTCTTCCCCCCTTAACACCATGAATTGAACCTATGTATAGTTTTTCTTATAAGTTTTTGTAGAAAAAGGTCTCCTTGTAACTTTTTCATGTCGGTTTATCACTCTTTTGTTCCACACATGCCTCTTTAATACACCCACCCCCATGGTCTGAGATCCCTAAACTTAAAATAACAGTATCCACAATATGATTTTCATGAATTTAAACTAAAAATCCTAACATCCTCAACACATGATGTTAAACTGTATCCTTACCCTAGGTGATGAATATAGGAAAAATCATATGAAAAATATGGGATGACCAAAACCAACATCCTTAGAACACAATGATAAATTGTAGCCTTACCCTATGTGATAAACATATAACACCTCATATCAAAAATTTGGGATCAATAAAACCAATGTCCTTAGAACATGATGTTAAAATATATCCTTACCCTATGTGATAAAAATAGAATGCCTCATATGATAATTATGAGATGATCTATCATACTCTATAGAAGTACAATACCCTTTTAGTATTGGTCCCTTATCAATCCATAATCAAGAACTATGTGTGGATTTATTTCCATTCCCATGGGATACATAGTTTTTACTAAATCTATTATCCCATGTCCAATCCCACCATTAACTCATTCCCTTTAATTTAGATCCTCATTATCTCCCCAATATGAACAGACCCCTGAAGATAGTGGTGCTTGTCCATATTGGTCCACCTATCATCCTGGGCACACACATCGAAATATTCCTAGTAAAAGATAGTGGTTCTCATGTTTTTAACATGGTAAATAGTCGATCCTGTATTTGTTTTCCCCTTCCTTGACTAATGCGGGTGTGGAACCTATGTTTTGAACATGATCAACAGTCATTCCTTTCCCATTAGTCCCCCCCTTTTATGATCCAGGTTTTGGAACTAATGATTTTCCTTCCTTTACACCTCCCCTTGCTCTGGTGGATATCACAAAACTCTATGTGTCATACTCATATGCACTCATATATGATTAAAAAGTAAGTTGATATCATTGTGACTTCCCCAAGTCAGCTTATTTTAAACCTTATTATGCTATCCTTTGTAAAAATGGAAAATTTGTGCCACTCTTTATTTCTCAAATTGAGCATGGATTGTGTGGTCTTAATAGTTGGGGAGGAATTTCTATTAATAAGGTTTAGATGAAAAAACCCCCTTAAATAGAGTGTATCATATTTTTTTAAACTGTAAAACCAATAAATAGAAGTTTAGGTACAACCATAATGACCTTAAACTATATTCATGTTTCCTGGGGGATGTGTCACATAGAATTAGGCCTCCTTGGATCTCTCTTCTTATTCGTTTACCACTCTTCCTTTCCACACACACTCATTGGATACAAAAAACTCCAAGTTTAAGAATCATGAAATTAAACTATTTGAAACTCCTAGTCTAAGCTATACAAACTAAAACTAGTAACTCTATTCTGAGCTATATGACCCTACACTGGAAAAAATAATGGTCCAAGCATCACGACCTTAAACTATTTACATGTTTCCCCAGGGATGTTTCATGTGGCACCAGGCATTCTTGGCCCCCTCTTCACATAAGGTTTCCTTTCTTCCTATGACATGTAAATATCCCTAGGACACATATTTACCCCTTGGTAAAATCTATGTGACCTTAAACTACTACAACACTTGTTCCAAGAACTATGAACTTAGACTATGTGCAATTGAAAACTTATGGCCCCCAGATTTTTTATTTTATTTGACTCGCCTGTAGTGCCTAAGAAAACTAATTCCCATTCTTTCGTCTCATCCTTTATTGAGAGGATTTTTCACTTATAACATTGTTCTTCCACTATACCATGTTCCAGAACTATTTGTGAATTGATTCCCAAACCTCGGGATACAAAGTGATGCCTAAGCCTTTTTTCTTCAAGCCCAACCACAAATTACCCATTAGTATTGGCCATATTCATTAACAATTAGCCTCCCCAACCAAATACCAATGAATAGACTCAAGAATGCATGGTATGGTGTAAGGTATACTTGTTATCATTTCATGTAGGGTTTAAACCCCCTCATACTATCTAAATCTCTACGGAGTATCCTAACCTAGTCCAATCATTGTGACCATAAATTATTTTCAACTCCTTGGTCTAACTGGAATGACCCTAAACTGCCCAAGGAAAGAGGCACAAATGTCTGTCAGGTTAAAAAAACATAGGGGAAACATAAGAAAAATTCATACTTCTACCTACCATGCTGGTCATGTAACTTAGAAAAAAATGATGGTGTAAATAAAGAGGTACAAAACTAGTGGGATCCATAATGAGTACTGAAAAAAACCAGTATATGCTCATTGGGACCCATTGGTTTAGACAAATGTTAGATCTAAATCTTAGCTCTATTTTCTTCATGAGATCCTCTATGAGGTGATTCCCATTGTGTCTCCTTTTCATGCTTCCCACTACTTGATTGAGTTGTATTTATTCACATTGGTTCATATTTAATAGTCATAAAATGATAAACTATGCTACAAATGTACTAGTTACTTGAAATTAAACTATATGATACATATTCCTCACCATAAGATGCTAAAATGCATGTTCAATGTCTTTACTATAAGATGTTAAACTTCACTCCCTCCATACCCCTGACATTATGTAAAATTTCAAAACATTTTATCCCCTCACCTGAGAATCCATTTCCCCCTTTAGTATCGGTAACTTAGCACACCATTCAATTTCCTTATTTCTTGCTTTCCATACAAGATAAAATTCCCCTTAGAAGACATGTTTGGCCTTCATTCAGACTGATGCACCCACCTGAAGTGATTATAACTATAGTGGTATAATTCCAAGAGTGTGGAACTACATCCAAAACCCCCTCAGTTCATCCCCACACTTCACATATTCCTTGATTCAGATTACCATCATCTTTCATGTCTAAATGGACCCCCTAATGACAAGGGTTCTTTAACACACTGACTCACCTACAGTCTTGAGTATATGCTCTAAAGGACTTACGATGACATTTGAAAGTACCGATTTTTTGAACATGGCCAATATTTGGACCTAATTTGTTTTCACCATCCCTAACTGTGTGATAGAAGAATCTGTGTTTTGAACATGGTCAATATCATCTTCTTCGGCCCTGTCACCCATTTTTGTTTCAGATCTTGGTCATCTAGATTCATTTCCCTTATCCACCCTTTGTTTGGGTCGAAATAAACACCCCTGGTGTTACCCCACTCATGCACCTACACAAATTTTGAAAACAAGATGGTTGTGTATAGTCCTACTCTCTAACCAAGGATTTCCTAGTTAGGATACTCCCAATGGTCGATAAACCATTCCAACCCCAACCCTCATAGACCATAAAGAACTCTCATGTAAGTGAACAATATTTTATTATCTCTTATTTATCACATCAATCATGACTCATGTGATATTAAAGATTTTGGTTTGTTATGTCAACAAAATGATTGAGATATAGTGAAACTCTATTTATGGTTCTCTTTTAATTCTTTACTTAGAATCTGATTCACCTCACTCTCCTCATCCTCATTGGACCCATTTTGATTGGGGCATTTGTTAGTGCTAAAATGAATCCAAGAATGGAATAACTGATAAAAAACCAATCATTTAGTGTAGTTTATTTTATAGTATTCCATTTGAATGTTCTTTAAATTATAAATGGACTTAAGTATAAAATTTATGGCTATTAAAAGTTAGAATTCTAAAAACATCTAACTGGTGTGATTTTGGAGCAAAGTATGGTATTGTGCACAATTTTCCAAAAGTGAGAACAACCAATTTATGGTTTCACAACTCATTTGTGTGATATAGGTGATTTAAAATGTATAATATCCATGAATATGTAATCAAACCTCAAAAAAACGAAGGCATTTTCATGAAAACCCATGGAGTTTCATGACACAACCATAATTTGTGTGACACTAGCTAAGTTGCATGACACAACCAAAATGACTATAAATATAGAATAAAATCATCATTTTCAAGGACAAACTCTAGTATTTGAGTGATGTATCTATATCTTGTGAAACTCAATGTTTCAAGAACCACACAATCCAAAAATACCTAACATGTCTCAAATTACCTCATGAAGTCCCTAAACATATGGGCTTCTTCTTGAGACATTTTCAAGAAAATTTCTCTATAGAGATCCCAATTTCACACAATGTCAAAAGTTTCACACAACACTATTTGTGCATATATACAAAGTTTCACAACATAGTGTCATCCAAAAATTGTGTTCATAGGCCATTCCTCATGTAAATTTCTTTTCAAAAACAATAAAAGTTTCAAAACACAATTCCTAATTTTGAAAAATAACACAAAACTATGTGACCCAGTTCATATTTGTGTGAAATAGTGTTTTAGAAACTCACCAGATGGTCTATTCTGTAGGGGATTCACCCTTGAACCCTCACTTGAGATCAGTACCAGGCTGTGGTTTTGAGCCTCTGGCTTGGTCCCTTCACTGTCGGCACTAACCCCCCATGAAAAATAGAGAGTCTCACTATGATATTTTTTGGCTGGATCAAGGATATTTTGGGTAGAAACCAATACATCCCCAATGTCTACCCCATATAACACCATGATTTGAGATACTCCTCTACAATCCATGAAGTACCTTGAGTCGACACACTCTTCTTAGTACTTTTCTCATGCCATGATTTTAGATTCTTCCCTTTGTTTCCATGAATACCTTGAGAAGAAATATCCCTCAAGAAATTCCTAAAACCCCATCACTAAAATTATATTGTAGGTTGAACTATAAAGGACAGCTCTTGCGAAATTCCCACACCATCCATTTCTTGGAATCTTCTACCTAGTAGTCCTCACTACATTATATTAAACTGTAGTATACCCTATATGAAAAGAATAGGATGCCTCCTATAAAAACAAGATTTATTATGTTTAAAACATAATATTATTCATTTGATGATCATGAAATGACCCCAAAAAGTTACCATGGTCCTCTTATTCAAGTTTAATCCTAAATTATATTCCTCAATAAATCATTAGGTTGAGATTCCCTCATGACCCAACAAAAGGAATGAAAAATGGGAAAATCAATGCATAAGCCCTGTACACAATGTAATTTTACATGAAGTTGAATTATGGCCATAACCTATGTAACGAAGATGATATTACCTGTGTAATACATGAAGGATACCTCCAGGTAGATTCCATGCATAATCCCCAACCACATTATCACTGCTCCTAGAAGCACCTATGCTATTCCCACGCATAAGCCCTATTCACACCATCACTGTTCATAACAGAACTTGAGGAACTACCACATATAATCCCCATTTATACCATCACTTCTCTAAAAAATACTCGAGAAAATCCTATATAGAATCCCGATTCATACCATTGCTGATCCTAACATCACCTAGGAATCTCCCACACATAAGCCCCATTCACACCATCATTGCTTCTAATAGCACCATGGTATCTCCCACACATAATCCCCATTCATATAATCAATTATTGTGACATAACTTGGGAAGATCCCACACCTAAGCCCCATTTACACCATTGTTACTCCTAGAGGCACCTGAGAAAATTCCACGCATAATCCCTAACCACAACATTATAACTCCTAGAAACACTCTAGAAACTCCCTTGTGTAAGCCCTATTCATACAATAACTACTCTTAACATCACCTGAGAATCTACCACATGTAAGCCCCATTCAAACCATCACTAATCCTAGTATCACCAGAGGAGCTCCCATATGTAAGATCCATTTATACCATCACTTCTTATAACAATAACCAGAAAATAAATACACATAATACCCATTCAGACCATCATTGCTCCTAGTAGAACCTAGGAAACTCTCAAATGTAAGCCCCATTTATACCATTGTTTCTCCTAAAAAAACATAGTTAGATCCCATGGGTAAGCCCCGTTTATATCACGAATTCTACTAGTATCACCCACTAAGCTCCCACACAAAATACACATTTACACCATCACTACTCCTCACAACACCAGGGAAGCTCTCATGCATAATCACCATTCATACCATCACTGCAATGCGAAGAACCTTGGTATCTCCCATGTGTAAACACCATTCATAACATCACTACTCCTAACATATCCTGGGAAAATCCTGAACATAATTCCCATTTATATCATCACTCTTCTAGAAGAACATGTGAATTTCACATGCATAAGCCCCATTTATATCATCAATGCTTCTAGAAGCACCCATGAAACTCCCACACATAAGAACCATTCACAGCATTGCTACTCTTAAAAAACCCAAATAAGATCCCATATGTAAGCCCCATTCACACCATCACTACTCCTAGAAGCACCCTGGTAGTTTCCACACATAAGATATAACCACACCATCGCTTCTCCTAGAAAATTCCACATGTAAGCCCCATTCATTCGATCATTATTCCTAACAACACCCAGGTAACTCCCATTTGTAATACCCATTCAAACCATCACCACTCCTAGTAGCACCTGGGATTATAACAAACTTAATCACTATTCATAACATTAATACTCCAAACAACACCCATGCATATCTCACACATAATCCCCATTCACACCATCACTACTCCTAGAAGCACCCAAGAAGCTCACATGCATAAGACCCATTCATAACATCGATACTCTTAACAATACCTGAGAATCTCCCATACATAAGCACCATTCACACCATCACTTATACTAGTAGAACCTAGGAATATTCCACTCGTAATCCCCATTTATACTATAGGTTCTCCTAGAATCAACCAGGAAGCACCCATACATAAGCCCCATCCACACCATCGCTGCTTCTAATATCACCCAGAAGTCCCACACGTAAGCCCCATTCAAACCATTTCTACTCCTAGAAAGACTAAATAAAATTCCACAAATAATCCCCAAACACACCATCACTTCTATTAGAAGCACCTAGGAAACTCCAATTCAAAAGCCCCATTCATTCCATCATTTCTCCTAACATTACCTGAGAAACTCTCACACCAAAAGACCATTCACACCATTATTTATCCTAGTATCACCAGGGAAACTGCCACACATAATCCTAAACAAAATCATCACTACTCCTAGCAGTACCTGAAAATATACCATGAATAATACCCATTCATATAATAATTTATCCTAGAAACCCTTGAGCAACACCCATGCATAATCCCCAACCACGTCATCAATTCTCTATTATAGCTCACAGGAAGCCCAACTGCATAAGACCTAATAATACCATCGTTTCTCCGAGTAGAACCTAGGTAGGCTTCGGTGTAATCCCTATCTGCATCCAAGTTTCATGAGGTAAAACTACCTATCACAATTTCCTAGTCCTAAGAAATTAAAATGCATGACAACAACTTCAATACATGACATTAAACTACAGTCTTACCCTACGTAATAAACACATGATTCCTTGTGTATGACATTATTGGGATGATTCCCCCCAACTATGGGATGGTCCTCTAACTTTGGGTAGCTCATATATGTAAGCCCCACATGCCCCATACCCAACATGGGATGATCATCCTATTTCAGGTAGCCTCTATGTTCAAGTACCAAACCATCCCTAGTTGACGCTCCATTCACAAAGTGAATGTTATTACCACATGATGGTAAATTTCATGGATCTATATTGTCAAAAGAACTTAAATAGAGGCATCAAACTACATGGGTTTTGATCCCTATCTATCGATAGGGTATGTAGGATGCCTCCACAAGGTTTAATCCCAACATCATAACACATCTCGGGCACCTTCTTGAGGTTTAATCCCAATCCCCCAACATCCCCATCAAATATGTATGAAGCCTCCTTTGACAAATATAATCTTAAAGTGTGATCATGTCCCCCATGGGGGAAAACATTATATCACCGCCATCATAACCCAAAGTGTGATCATCTCCCCATTGGGGAACACTTTCGCTCACCACCATCATATTCCAATGTTTTATCATCTTCCCTATGGGAACACACTGAACACCTATCCCCACAATACATTAAACCTGTGACACACCTATCCCCAAAATACATTAAAGCTATGAACTATCAATTTTCAGAAGAAATTAAACATCTGAACCACCCAAAATCTTTACCCCATACAATAAACATTGTATTCTTTGTGTTAAAAGACTTATAATTCTTATGCCCTTGGAGTAAACTACCTCATAGATGACATAGGAAGACTTGGGTTCCACACCTAATATGCCTCATATATGGGATACCCTTAAAATAGTAAGACTTTATAGGTTCCCAACACACCCAGAAAAACATAATTCTTAGACATGACCAACATTACCAAATACTATGACCACAAGTTGCTTCCCTATTGAGACAGAAGTAGCGTAATTAACTGTTGTCCACCTCGAGATGGTGTTGAGAATGAGTTTCTTGAAAATGAATCAAATATTTTATTGAGAATTTTACTAGGATATGAGCTCCAAGGTTGAATACATGGAAGTAGGAACCAATATCCCATCATCCAATTTCAATCAAGGATACAACATCACCAACCTTGGTGGCAGAGGCTACTCACCTTTGGAAAGTGGGAATGTGGGGAAAGAACAACACGTCACCACCATAATACTCACCCCGACTTGAAAGAATCAAAAAAAGTATACTTAAAGCACTAAGGGGATAATCTTAGTACCCAGGTGTACACAACTAAGACCCACAAGAAATAGTAGTCATCATAAGTGAACTCTAATGTCCGGGAACCTCAATTTCATAGAAAGTCTACCCACTAGAAACCATTTAATCATGGGAACCTCCCCTATTGACAGTTAAATTCACTAGGGCTCACTTATGTCTAGTTTTTCCCTTACCACAAGGTTTTTTCACGATGTTATATTAAAATATCATTCCATTCAAGAAACCAAATTCATGTTTCATAAAGAATTTTCCTAGGAAAATTATCTTTCATTTCTATTCCCATATTTTTTGAAAACATTTTCTATAGTGAGTCCACACTTCTCCTAAGATTTAAAAACCATTTTCATTTTAAAATCATATTTGAGGAATTTTATAAAACACATAATGTGTATCAAAATAGTTTAAAAAACACATTTTTTGAAAATCATTTCCATATACATCAAAGATAAAACACACTTATCATGGATTTCAAATCATCATTTTTAGAAATCAAAACCAAAGGGAAGCATAAGAACACAAGTAATGCTAAGTGATGGAACATTAGATAGTGGCACATACTTTAAGAAAAAATAAAACATTGTTTACTTAAAAATAGGCGATTGTAAATGAATATATCTAGTCCACATGGGCATAGATCTACAAGGATCATGCACAAGATGATCTAAAATCTTGGACCCGGTTCACTAATAAGTGACCAGACATGGTTGTCCAAATGGTCTCAAGAAAACATCCCCATATGCAACACCATGAATTTTTATGAATTATTTTCTTTCAAATAAATTAAAATTATTTTATATATTTCATTTCATGCTACACCAAGTTAAGAATGCATTACATGCAACACTGATCTTAGCGTTCATTACATGCAACACATAGTTTAAAGGAAACATGACATATTATTAAAATATTATGATAATTATCAACTAGATATTGGAATGATGGGTATTAAAAGTATTATATAAATCCTAAAAAAATATTTTATTCATTTTTATAAAATTAATTATTTTGTAACAAATTAATTAGAAATTAATGTACTATTTGAAAATAAAGAAATTCATTTTCTGAAAAATAATTTTTCTATATACAAACATGTTTTATCTCAATAAATTAAAAAAATCACTTTTTGTGAATCATTTTAATGAAATTTATGTATTATATATTAAATAAACTATTTAAAATTCATATTATGTTTTTTATAGATCATATATAATAATAAATCTAATTTTATGCATAAAAAGATGTATTTTTCTAAAAGATAGTTTTGCTGCCTTTTAATGACACAATTATTTTAAAACTAATTTTTGAAACTTTTTTTATATTAAATTTTAAAAAATAAAATTCATTTTTTAAATTGTAATTTCAAAATTATCTTAGGGTGAATTTTGGGTATTTCTCTGAAAAGTTTCATTTTTTGATGAATACTGAAAATACTGAATTTTAATTGAAAAATACTTTTTTTGTTTGAATTATTTATATAGTCAAATTATATTTTAAATTTATTTTAAAGTATAATTAGTTAAATTATACATCTATTAATCCAAATTAGGTAATTGGAATCAATTTCACATTGAAATTGGATATAAAACATTTCAAACATTTGGACGTTTTCTCTTTAAAAACCCATTTTCTTATCACGTCTGTGTGGTTAATTTTAAATTAAAAATTTTCATTTATGCGAACATAATTTGAAAAAATGGATTCCTTATTTTAGATAATAATAATTTATAATGTATCATAATTACAACTTAAATTTTGACCAAAGTGATCAGTGAAAGCAATTAAAATTAATCATAGCTATTAAGAGAAAAACAAGTTTACCAAGAGACTAAACATTAATATTATGGGTCAAAATGACATAAAAACTTGTAAAACACCAATTTTATGGACATATTTCTGAATTATTACTTATATGATCAATTGTGGTGCATATTATATCCGTTTGGTAGGTAAAAACATTGGTTCACCTAACTTTCATTTGGAAAACACCAAGTGTGTCCTCTCCCACACTTATAAAAGGCCACCCACTCTTCTATTCTCTTCACACATTAAAAACTAATTGAATCAGAAAAAAACTATCCAAATAACATCTAAAATTCCCTAAAATCATCATATAATCCTTAATTTGGATATAAATCCTATCAAGGAGGCCTTTGGTGCAAACCAAAAAGAGATACATGAAGAAGTGGTAACATTCATCAACGAACATTTTTGTTTTATTTATTCCTAAAACCAATTAAATTATTTTTATATCATGATTATGTAATAAAATAAGTTTATTTTATATACTTATATGGTTTTATGTTAAGTTTATGACATAAAATAACTCCCACTTCCTTCAAATGGGCTATAAAATCATCTTTCGTGTGTACGATGGATCACCGCCTCAAGAACTGATGTCGTTTATTTTTCCATTGCCACCTCATAAGGTTGGGATAATTATTTAAATGATATTTTATATATGATATATATGATACCTATGATGTATTTATTCCTCTATAATTATTATATAACATATACCTTCATTCTTTCCATTTTGTGGGAATATGATAATGTGATTTGAGTGTACGACGGACTACCGCCTCACGAAGTAATGAGATTCGTTCATGCTTTACATGGAATGTATTAAGGATAGGTTTAATATACATATGTGATATATATATATATATATAGCATAAAAATTCTTCTGTAATGATAATATATATATATATATATTTATATATCATTTACTTTTCTTTCTTTTAATACGATAAGAAAATGGAAACAACATTCATGCCTACATATGACCCACTGTTTCCTTGAACGGTGTACTTGATTTAATATTTCTATATTTTATAGATTATTATAAATACATATATATTGAATATATATGATATTTATATCATGGTTTAAAATCTGTAAATGAGAAAATCATCATCAAATTAAGAAGACAAAAAATAACAAATCAAAACATATACGAAAAACAAAGCGGTTATTATCTGAAACATGACTTTAAAATGACAATTGTTAATAAAAGGGTAATAAAAAGTCACAAGAAAAAAATATATGTTATGATATATATGAATATGTTTCTTTAATATATGTATAATACACTTTTATTTATTATAAATGAGGTTTGAACATGTATAAAGGAAGTCAAGACTTAATGTATGGGGATTTCTAGTCTCCCTTTTATTTCTACAAGACTTATTCCATCTTCACCACTCATTTATTTTGTGTGGTATATATAATACATTATGAAATTTTATATCCTTAATTTCATTTATTAAATATTTTTAAAATTTTAAATTTATTTTATTCATTCACAGATCTCACGATTCAAAAGTTACTCAAGTAGTAAGGGATTTTTATATCACTTTTTACTTCTGTGAGACACATGTAATATTCAATGCCTAATTATTTTATTTCATGTATATAATTACCATGAATTTATTTTACGATTATTCTAATTAAAATTATTTTTATTTATTTACCCATTTTAGGATTTCTCTTTCATGGGATTTATAGTTCAAAAATTATAAAATCGGTAAGAGATTTTTTTCTCAATTTTCCTTCTTTGAGATGTACGTTATGTTATGAACCTATATTATTTTTTTGAGGTGTATATAAATCCCATTTTACATTTAATATCAGTAATTTATTCATCCTCATAATATTTTAATTTTAATTTTATGTTATTCCTTTACGGGGACTAGGATTCAAGGATACTAAAGTGGTAAGAGTATTATGTTACAATCTCACCATTTATGAGGATTGATTATAAATAAATCTATAATGTTAAAATATGATTATCTACCTATGAATAATTATAATGAGTTTTATTATTATATTGTTATTCATTATATCTTCAAGTAATGGTACCATTTTCCCACTCTTTGGTACTTAAGATAATTACGAAAATGTTTTTAAGGAGATTCGACTTTATTTCTCTTTTTGGTTAGAAATTTGTTTTCTTCCAAAACCATGATTTATAAAAAAGTTTTCAAAAATATTTTTAAATTAAAATTTAATATAATTTTTAAATAAAATAATTGTGAAATTTTTTATGTTTAAAAATTGTTTTAAATGATTTTTAAATCTTATTTTATAAGTATTCAAATCAATTTTCAAAGAAAAAGGTTTTTAAAATGTTTTATATTTTAAAAAGTTTTTTTCAAATAAGAAAGGATATTTTCCTCAAGAAATGTTTTAAATGATTTTTATATCTTACATTATAAGTTCTCAAATTAATTTTCAAAGAAAAGTATTTTAAAAAGGATTTATGTTTTAAAAAGTGATTTTCAAATAACAGTTATTTTCCTTTAGAAATGTTCCAAGTGATATTTGAAAATACTTCTCCATATAATATGAAATCCTTAGATATGGTTTATGATTTTATGAGGATATGATCCAAGGAAACCATTATTATTTTTTCTTTTAATGTTTATGTTTAAGATGAATTTTTTTATGAAACCAATTTCTCTTCCACGGGTTATACCATGATAAAATTCTTATGAAACCCACTTATTTTCATGGAGTTTTATATGAAAAATGATTATGAAACCTATAAATTTTACATAGTTTATAATATAATGATTTTTTTGATACTATTTCTGTTGAAAATGTGGTTCTACTGACGGTTGATTACTGGGGGATGAGTTTTGTGCAATCAATCATGTTGGGTTCACTATTTATGAATGGTTTATAATGGTTTTATTCATGGAAATAGAGACACCCAATGGTTCTATATCCATGAGGGAACTGCTTTCCAAAGGAAGGTGCTCATTAGGGAGTTTGGCCAATGATACTAAGAACTCCCCTTGGTTAATAGGATGGGGGTTCAGGATCATCACACCCTTCTGGGGGGTAATTGTTTCCTACTTTGGGACTCTCTTAATGATTTAAGATATGTTAAAAAATAATTCACCAATTACCAAGTATTATTTGGTTCACCATTGAATTACAAATCAATTATTAACATGTATGTAATTTTATAATAATATATAGGTATTCAAGGTTCTTCATCAATGGATATATCTATATGTATCCGAAGTTATTCATTAACAATATCCTCTTATTTACTGGTTAGAGATTCCTTGTTTGTTATTATGGTGAGGCTAGTTTTCAACCACCCAGTGGGGTGCTCTAGAGTGTGTCATCATCCAGGGATACATGAGTTTTTTTAATGTTAGGATCAGAACCATGAATGAGATTCCTACATATCCTTGTGAAAGAAATCACAAACCATGTAGTTCAATTCTGATTAATGGGTCACATTATACCTTTCAAGGTCATTTTATAAGGACCAAACCATGAAATTTAACATCATGCAACAAGGAAATCTAGGATAAAGGTTCATAGTCAAAGTTTGGTGTGGGAATTGTATCTTGGAGGCCCATGGTACCTGGAATAGATATGGATTCCCTAGTTGAATAAGAATATATTGGGAATGTGGACTAGGGTGAATAGGGTTTATTTGGGTTGTTAGGTTTGGACCTCAAGGAGGCTTCCTACATATCCTATTTGGATGTGAATCAAAGCCCACATAGTTTATTTGTGAGTAACCACACCTATGGAGACCCTTAGGTATGTATCGCAAGGGATTATGTTTATTTAAGAGGATTTGAATTGGGGATTACTCATAAAGAGGATTCCCCAGTGATTTGAGATTTGGTTGGGGCTTAATCCTGAGGATGACCTGGTGAATGGGGTTTGGTTAGGGATTACTCTTGAGATGGATGCTCTGGTGAATGGGTACTCTTTGGTTGGGGATTACTCCAGAGGAGGATTCCTTAAGGTTTGGTTATGATTGGGGATTATACCAAATAGGAGGACCAGAATGTTATATTTTGGGGCTTATACCATATAGAAGGATTCCCTTTTGTGAGATATTGGGGATTATACCAAGTAGGATGCCCATAGTTTTGGTTGTGGGGACCCATGCCTATGGAGGCCCTCAGATTTTTATTATAGGGGAGTATGTCCCTTTGAGAGGATTAAGTTAGGTATTATTCATAAAAATGTTTCCCTTTGGATGAGTATGGTGATATGTTTGGGCTTCTACTGAATAGGAGGCCCATAGATTCGATTGGGACTTACACATGGAATGATGCCTAGAAGGTTCAAGATTATGTAGATGTCTAGATCATCACCAAATTATAATTCCACATGATTTATGCTTGATGTGAGAAACAAGAGGATGAAGAAGATCAGAGAAACCACAAAATCCAATTTACCCTAAGGCGAGACACATAGCCTTGATGACCCATGCCTATGGAGGTTCTATGAAGGAAGGTGAGAGGAAGATCCAAGAAAATATTTTCTACCAAAACATGCATCAGATTGTGTGGATGTTGTGATCATATACAACCTCTAATACCATGTGATTCATGCATTAATTTGAGAAAGAGTAAGAATAAGATCTAGTAAACCACACGATCCTCCCTCTACTAGTGAAAAATTCTAGAGAAACATAACATCCCTCCCATTGTTGTACCCTAGACCCAAAGGGAGAGAGAAAGGGATTTGAATTGCCCATCTCCACTCTTAATTTGGTAACCAGGATAGTCACATTTGGCGATCTATCTAGACATAACCCATGGGTATGTAGGATGAAGGAATGAAGTGGGAGAGGTCCCACAAGAAAGGATAGGGGATTACCCTAAAATTGGTTCTGTGGGAAGTGAGTAAGATTTCATTCCATGTCTCCCTACCTAGAACTAGAGGTCCCTGGTCTTAGAGATGATTAGAGAAGGACATGATCCTAACCCTATTATCCAAGACTAGGGGTTACGTGACACCTCTACCAGGACCTAGGTCCTTTTGAATGAGGGAATTCATACTCACATGCACCCTGATGACCCTACCTGTCAGGTAGGACAAGTTTGGGAAAGCTCTAATTGAAGGAATGAATACCCAAATGAGAGACATGTTGGTGTGCCTCCTTCCATGGGTTTTCAAGTATGAAGTCTTCAGTGGATGTTTCAATTTGGTCTCTTATAGGAAAGAAAGCCAAGTGAAGAGTGTCCTTACTATTGGTGGCTTGGAAGAGGGAATAATAAGTGGCTTGCACAAGGTAGAGGCAGAGAGAGACAAGGGGGGTCTCGCACAAGGTAGGTCTACGTAACCTGGAAGTGATTCACATAGGTAGGTCCAAACATGTTGAGAGTGCTTCCTGAAAGTGGTCCTATGTGAGATGAAGGTACTTGGGTGATAGATCACATGAGAAACAAAACTTGGGAGAGGCCTTTCTCAAGGCTTCAAGGGTCTCTAAAAGTGTTATAAAAAGTGTCTCACATAGGTCCCTAGTTGGGAAAGGTGACCTCACACTAGTGTTCATCAACCATGGGGGAAAGGGTTCCTCATGAAGTTTTTATGTTTTTTAGACCATTGTCAGACTTTTGTTCCACTACCCCCTCTTAATTCCATCTTCTTCAGGTTTTAGAGGGATATGTGGAAGGTTTCAGAGGTCCTGGGCGAAGGACCAGGGTGAGAAGAGCATCGAGTGTTCTTTAGGATTTTTTCCCATCCAAATGAATATCCCTATGGTTCTATTTAATAGAAAATATGAGACCATGGGAAAAGTTGCTGGCTCACATAGGCTGATGTATAGATCTATCATGTAGGATGATGTGTAGTTCCATCGTTTAGGATGATGCATAGGTACCTTGCGTGCCGAAACTTATTAGGGGTACCTATGCAAAGGGCCTTTGCTGAAGGGGTGAATCCTTTGGACTTATTTTCTTATATATTTTTTTCCTTAATGTATATACCTTTAACACCTTTTCATCCATGTGAAAAAATGAAGTTTCAACAAAATCCCCCCCTCGGGATCAGACCCGATCAAAAGAAGAGGGTCTGATCCTAAGGTAAAGGGATGAAATGGGCCTATGGACCACGAAGGTCATCAATGTAGGTAACCCATGTAGGTTTCTTGTACGGGTTGGTAACGTAGCCAGGGCATGAATGTGGTACATTACCAAGGGATCATGTATTTATAAATATTTCTATTGGTTTCAACAGATGGTCCTCACGCTTTTGTACCATTGGTCTCAGCACACTAGCATTCCACGCATACCTTCCACTTAAGTTCTTTTCTAAAGAACCATTTGTGTAGACAAGGTATACACCTACCTGTATGATATGTACATCTAGGAGAGTAACCTGTGTAAGGCCTCTTGGGTGAGTGACCTACGTGAGTTCACTGGCGTGGGTACCCAATGAGAGCTTATCCCTTTTCCAAATTTCCACATGTTTGTAACTTTTTCAAAATGAAGACTTATTTCTAATGAAAATATTAGTGCTTATTTGTAGGTTTAATGGTCACTCAGAAGACTATAATTTCTAATTAACAGGCTGAAAATATCATTGAAAAGATGTTAAATGCTATGGGTCCTAACTATAACAATGTGCATGATACCACTCTACCATATTTGGTGGGTCATCTAAAGAAGTATAATAATGAGTACCCTAAAAGTAATTATCTTCTTCTTTATAGATATGGTCATATCAAGGAGGTATTTATACCAAATTTGAATAATTACAAGCCTCTTTCATAGTTTTAATACTATATGAACTTCACTACTTCAAACATTTCAGGCATGGGTGCATACATTAATGATTGGACATCATCCATGACCTATGTCATTCATCATAGCTAATGTGATTTAGATTTGATGTTGCACATACTTGAAATAAAACCACACTATTACACATCCATATTCCATGATTCTAAGATAGACTAGTCTAAGGGTTGGAGGCAAGTCTAGGATCTCTGCTCGGGTAGTGGCATTTGGTCTGAGTGGATGGGGGCATACTAGGCATGCCAGACTATTGTTGACTTTTTAACTATGTTGAAAGTAGTGGGAATATATAAATCCATATGGGTGGTCCATAAATACATATATTAAAACTATGAATTAATCCATGATCTTCTAAGTCGATGGAGACCACAAACAAAATATTTTAACCCAATACATGGAGAAGTTGGTATCAGCCTATGGGACATCCACCAGATCTCCGAGGTTTAGATCCTTGGAGATATGTATGATGAGTTAATCACACTGAGAGCGATAGGGGATGGTGCTGAAAGGATTCCAATTATGTCACATGATTTATTGAAGATAGCTCAAAAAATTAATAAGGAAGACCCCTACCCTGTAACGTCCTGGATCCGAATATTACTCAACTGGTGCCCGGTGCCCAGTTGTCCACATGGCCTCAAGCACATTTCCACAAACACCAAAGGATGCTGACTAGTAGTGAGGGCCTAGGGTGTGATAGTGGGAAAACTATTCCCTCAATGGCAGAGTGTAACACAATGGAATAATGATATACAATAGTGGAAGTAGTAAATATTATATAACTGGAATAAATAGCGGAAAAATACTATGATAAATAACCAAGAATCATTCAATACCAAATATGATGTAGTATGTCACATGTTCTTGGAAAGCAACGAAACAAGTACACTATAGTAATACACAATATATGTCTCAAAATCACAAAAGAAACAAAAAGAGACAAGGAAACCTTGCAAGCCTCAGCTCATTCACATGCTCTCCCCTTTTTAAATAGCACATCAAGTACCTATAACAGGGTACTTTCCCTAATCAACACCTATAATCATATAATCTATTTGGGACCAAAAGAATTACCCAAACAGGGTGTAAGAATAAATCCTAGTAGGAAACCACCAAAGTTCTGTGCTAATATATCAGTGAATATATATAGTAGGCAGTGTATAATATTAAAAATAGTAAACAGTGGGTACTCAAATGTAATCACAACAAATGTCTCAGAAGACAATGGTAAATAGGTATAAGTGAAGACCGAATCCAAGCTTATGCTTTGGCTTGGTATATGCATCACAAGGAATCCATTTCACTATTCAATTTTTTAGTCTCGAGGTCTGACCTAGGCCTGACAACCTCTTGTATAGAAGTAACCATCAATTCGTGACATAATAACCATTTAATAATTTTCCAATAGAGCCTGGCCTAGGTATCCCTCAATGGATCCTAGTTTTGCTCAACATTTTAAAATAAGACTCAATGTGCCTGACCACCTTATCCATGGATCTCTCATGACCATTACATAATTAAACCTTTAAGCCCATCCATTATCTTTCAACTGAGGCAATGGTTCACCCATGGTATATAAGATGCAATTAGTCACATGAACCTAACCTTGTATTTTTACCAAGAATGTGGATCACCAACTGCTAATTACCTCTTTTATCATTTAATTAAATTTCACATTCCATCTTAGAAGAAACCCATGTGAATTACACTATCACATAGATTTAACATAATCAACTCATGTGGGAACAATTTATATAATAACCTACACATGTAAATAAAAATATTACATGGATAAACAAGGATAACTCATGTGGGAAAAACATATTACAAGACTATTATACAATTTAAACAAATAAAAGGATTAACACAACAAGTATATCATGTGGGAAATTCATAATGATCAATAAATTTTTAACAACCCAATAATGGGAATTAAAGTCTAGCCTTATAGGAAATATTGTCCAAATGACCATCCAAGGGAAACACACCCATGAGGTGGCCCTAAATCAAGGTTCACAACCCTAAAATGATTTCAAATCATCTAATTAATTACCCAATGATCAATATGAAATAACAAGGTTCATTATTCAATCAAGTTACACCATAAAAGTGGGTCAGTGGCACTTAGGCATATATAAACATCAATATAATTCATGAAAGTCACAAGACCACCTACCTCGTCTTAGTACAATTCTCCTCATCCAGCGTCGGGATTTGATTCGACCTAGAAAGGAGTAGATATAAAAAATCGTTATAAAATCTCAACCTTAAATAACTTCGTTGAGATAAGAAATTAGAAAAAAATGGTCATGAGGAATCAAGAGTTCACCTATCGGGTTCAAACACAACCGACGATGAAGTAAATGTGTTTCAGATGATCAATCGGGAAGGAAAATGGCTATCAACACTGATGTTCTTGAACCCGGATGATAATTCTATCCATATGATGAAAAATTATGCTATTTCTCGATTTAATCATTTAAAAAAAATTACACTACATGAAATTGAGATTACACGCCGTGTCCATATTGTTTTTTGTTCTGACCTTTATGTGGATGTGTAGCGGGATTACATGGCATGTAGCATTCCATAAACTTCGTATACCTATAAGTACATGATGTGTAGTTCCCATTCACGCCGTGTAACAGGCCTAAAACCAACCCCTTAATCTTTTCCCCCCATTTTCTTATGTATAAACTGAAAAGGAAATATCCATACATCAAAAGAAGAACCAGGTTCTTACAAAACACCCCATTAAAGTAATTTATTCCCGAATTTCCCTTCCAAGGGAGGTGAAGAAATATCTAAGATCAACTTTGGCCACTATGATTGTACATTAGCCTCCCTCTCCCAAGTCTCGTCCTGCACTTGGCCATGCTGCCATAACACCCGTACCAAAGGAACAGACCGACCATAGAGAACCTTAATGCTACGATCCCCAATAATAATTGGATGCTCCTCAAAGGGTGAATCTTATTGAAACCCCAATTCCTCAAACTGAAAGGTGTGAGACGGGTTTGAAAATTAACATCGCAACTGAGAAATGTGAAAGAAATCATGCATAGCTGCATACCTTTGAGGTAGCTATAATCAATAGGAAATTGGCCCGACCCTCTCTAGAATCTCAAATGGATTGACGTATATTAGTGAAATATTGCCCTGACTCCTGATTCTCTTATGTACCAACCTCGGTGCAACACGCAAGATGACTCGATCCCTAACCTCGAACTCTAGATGTCATCTACAGTGATCAACATAAGATTTACAACAAGACTACATAGTAACCATCTATTTCTAAATCAAATGGACCTACTCATAAGTCTCCTGAATGAGACGTGGTCCTAGTAAATATGCCTCACCCAACTCTATCCAAAATAAGGGTGATCAGCATGGCCTACCGTATAAATCCTCAAAAGGTTACATCTCTATAGTCTCATGGAAATTGTTATTTTAAGAAAATTTAACCAATGGAAAATTCTTCTCCCAAGAGCCCCCAAAGTATAAGACGCATGCTATCAGTATGTCCTCCAACACTTGTATCATACACTCTGACTGGACATCAATCTGAGGGTGGTATGCTATGCTCAGAAGAACCTTTATACCCAATTGCCTCTAAAAACTATTTTAGAAATGAGATGTAAAGTGGTAGTCCCTGAATAAAATGATATAATGAGGGAACCCATTAATTCGTACCACCTCATGAATATACAGCTTCCCAATCTCATCAACATTGGAGGTCTCCCTGATCGGCAAGAAGTGAGCGACCTTCGTAAGTCTGTCAACCCCACCCACACTGTATTATTACCTCAGGGCTACCTTAGTAAACCCATCATGAAATCCATAATGAAATCATCTCATTTCCACTCTAGAATAGGTAACTATGGTAAAAGCGTAGCTGGACATTGATGTTTTTCCTTCACCTATTAACAGGTGTAACATCTCGTAACAAAACAACCCACCTTTCTCTTCATACCTGAGCACCAGTATTGATGGCACATGTCATGGTACTTCTTGGTAACTCTGGGATTATCTACCCAAGATGAAGCATGAAACTCCCACATCAACTCCTCATGTATGTCTACTAGAACCCGAACACATCCATGGATCCGTAAGATTTCATCATCACCTATCATCCATCCAGGAGGTGGATACTCACCTGCTACACTCTCTCGTAGGACTTGGCCCTCTAAACATGGAAGATGTCTTATCCTCATTTTTTCCAAGAGGGTATAATTCACAACTAAATAATAAAGGAAAGTCTATCCCTAACTGTCGTAGACCTCCAAGTGCATCTCAGAGAACAACGCCATAAGATTCCACTCGGTATTATACTTCTTCAATGCCTATATATTAGTCCTCCTACTCAGTGAATCAACCATTATATTGCCTTTTATAGGTTTTTAGAAAAGCTTGAAGTCAAAAGACTGAAGGTATTCCACCCACCTTCACTGCCTCAAATCTAGATCACGCTGAGTAAAGATGTGTTTGAGACTTTTGTGGTCTTTGTACACCACAAAGTGGTCTCCCAAAAAGTAATGTATCCAAAAAAGTAAGGTATGAAAAATTGTGGATAACTCAAGATCGTGTGTTAAATAGTTTCTCTCATGTGGCCTCAACTGCCGAGACCCGTATGCAACAACTCGCCCCCCTTCATAAGAACTGCTCCCAACCGAACACCTGATGCGTTGTAGTACATAGTGTAACTTCAGCCTGGATCTGAAAAAATTGGTATCAGTGCTGACGTTAATCTCTATTTTAGCTCCTAAAAGGCTGTATTGCTAGAATATAACCATACATACTTCACACCCTTCTTCCTCAATCCTATCATTAGAACTTCTAAGCGTGATAAGTCCTGTGTGAAATTCCTATAGTAACTAGACATCCCTATAAAACTCTGCACCTCAAAGAGGTTCTTGGGTTGCACCCAGATAACTACTACTCTCACCTTCTCTGGGTCCATTGATACTTCTGTCTTCAAGATGACATGACTCAGTAAATGAATCCAATCCATCTAGAAGTGGCACTTTGAGATCTTAACATATAACTAATGATATCTTAGTGTACTGAAAATAATCTCAAGATGTGTGGAATGGTCATGTCAATTATGATAATATACCAAGATATCATCCACAAAAACCACCATAAAAGAATCCAAGTAAGTATGGAACACTTGATTCATCAGTTCCATGAAAACTGCTAGCATGTTCGTGAGACTGGATGGCATAACAATATACTCGTACAAACCATACGTACTACAAAACACATTACAAGGTATGTATAAAGTTTGAACACATACCTAGTGAAATCTTGAACTTAAGTCAATTTTTGAGAACACCTGGGCTCCTCGAAGTTGGTCGAATCGGTCATTTATCCGTGGCACGGGATATCAGTTTTTAACCATTAGCTGGTTTAGTTTTCAATAATCCATGCATAGTTTGAGGGTACCGTCTGCCTTCTTCGCAAAAAGGGCTAGTGAATCCAAAGGAGAAGTACTGGGTTGGATGAAACCCTTATAATACAAATCCTATAGCTCCCTCTTGAGCTCTTACAACTCTGTCTTATCCATCCAATAAGGAGGAATGGATACCGGTGAAACTCATGGCACTAGCTTGATCATGAACTCCACCTCTCTCTTTGGAGGTAACCCTGAAAAGTCACTTGGGAAAACATCCCTGAAAAAATCAACCACTAGAGGAAAATATACCTAACATGTTCCCTAGACATCTAGATATAAACTGTAAATATGCGCTGTCATCCCACTCAACACATGATGCTCGAGTCCAGCATGGATTGCCTAGAAATCCCACTCTCCCTTGTGTAGAAAAAGTCCTCCTTCTGGTGACTTAAAACTCACCCTGTGACGATAGCAATCGATGAAAGCATGAAAAAGACTAACTAGTCCATTCTGATTATGACATCAAATTCTATCATCTCCAAGACATAGAGATCCAAAACGAAGTGGCACCCGCCAATGTTAAGAGGGAACTCCTTTCACTGTCGCACACATGTCATTATAATCCTTAACAGAGTGCCTTGTTTCATAATGTCATTAGAACTAAAAATAAGGAGACCAGGATCTCCACAATGGGAATAGATATGAATCTTTTTGATGCCCCTATATCAAAGAGTCCTAAAGCTAAAAGAATAGTGACTAGAATAGTACCACTAACAGTAGAAGGCCTGGGATCTTGCTCCTACCGGGTCTGTTGTAATACATAAGTCTAGAATATGCCATGGACCTAAGACACTTCCTAGATACCTTGATCTAACACACCTTTCTATCATTGAGATCTTGGGGTCTAGCTACCGCAGACATGACCACTACTTCAGCCTGAATGGCCTGACACATTCAAGTTCCATGACAGGTGAGAAGTTGCGAACCCTACTCCTAAATTTGGAGTTGGTGCAGACCCTCTCTCACTAGATGCTGGTGGAAAAGTCCTACAGAAAGGTTCCATGTGGCCCATATTTCCACAATCTTGGCACTCAATTTGGTCTATTGGGAACTAAGGTCTAGTATTCCCAATTCTTCCACACTAGAAGCACCTCACCTTGCTACCAGAAGATAAATTATGAGTACTAAATTCACTACGTGTAAGCTCGAGATGATGCTTCATGCTACTAGTAGTCAACCAGAAGATATTCAGCTATGAGCAGATGTCGTACTTGAAACTATCCTGGAAATGCCTAGCATTTGAAAAATAGTCACCCATTAGAATAGGTGCAAAGCGCTGGAGCTTAGTAAAGTGGGTAGAGTAATCTATAACTAATATAACGACCAACTTCATATGCATAAACTCATGGGATTTTTTAGTCCTCTACATCTTTGGATAGATGTAGTCATAGAATACTATTTGAAAATATCCCCATGCCATATATCGCTGAGGATCTATCTGTGTGGTAACATCCCACCACCTATTGGTGGAATCACGCAACATATAAGTAGAGAGATTTACCCTCCTCTCCGGAGGCATCTCAAGATGATCGAAGATCAATAACAAGGACTCTATCCATGACTCTGCAACCTGTATCCCACCTTCCCCAGAAAATGTGGGTGGATGCTACTGCTGGAACAATCGCGTTAGTTCTACCATAGATGTGGCAGGCTGTGGTGCTCCTTGAATGGTCTTCATAAACCTCATAAAACCTTCAAATAAAAGTTCATTAGTACCTATGTATGGTATAACAGTTTGCGCCACAACTGGCATGACTGTAGGGTCCACTATTGGCCAATGGCCTACCACCTCTGGCATATAATCATCGCCACCCTCTCGGTGTACAACTGGAGGTCGTCATGGTGGAATTTCTCTATAAAGTCTATCACATACACCTTAGTATAAGATTATTTTTCAAGGTACACAGTTCAAGAGCATAATAACTAAACATGAGAAGAAAAGCCTCAAAAGTTAACAAAAGATGAGTACACGATGTGTAGGAACCATACATGGAGTGTACACTTAATCCCTTACATGGTCATGTAAATCCGCATGCCTTGGTTGTGTAAACGTCCTAGGTATAAGGTGTGTACTCAAGTTGTCCCTCCTAGCCATGCACTTTTACATTTCTAGAGCTACATGGGTCTACCTATGTAAGACTACACGGGGTGTACATAGGGTACACAACGTGTCCTGATCAAAATTTAATAAACCATATTTTCTCTCACACAGCTGATGAAACAATCATCTACTACACGTCATGTAATCCAAGTACACAGCGTGTACTTTAGAAGAGTTCTTTTCTTCCCAAACAGAATAACACATGGCAGGTGTTCATAGGACCACACGTTGTGTTGTCTAGGTTTCTAGATAGTATGCCTCAGAAACTTCCTCGAAACCCCTGTTTTTGAAAAGTAAAGAAAGGGTGTGCCAAATTCCAATCCGTGGGGGCCCGTAATCCCTGAAAATCAAATATTTTCATCACATATAGCACACAACAACATAATCTATATCCCATGGACGACATGTGATCCACCAAATTATGATCCAAGAGGGCCCATACTCCTTAGGGATCAAAGTTTTGCATCCATCCAATTCAACAATAACACATAAAAATACACCTATCACAACAAAATGCATATCTATGATGGTACTTATAACAATAGCATGCATATATAGCACAAAAATCTATCACAACATCATGAAATCAATAATTCTCTCTAAATGGCATGGCTAGAATGCATGTCATGTGATTTATAAAAAGTGATTATATGATTCATGAGATGGAATACCCTTATCTCATTGGGTTGAAACAAAATAGAACCACAATGATATCAATAATAATAGCAAAAAACAATTACATCACCCAATAGTGAAATCAAATCAACTGTAATAGCTCAAAACAAAAAATCAAAATTTAGTTTGAGGTAATTTGGATTTTCCCTATACACGGGGTAACTACTCTTGCGCAGAACTAATTACCAATATCTATTTCCTTCTTACCCCTGTATAATGTCACCAAACAGTAAGAAAAACCCAGAAATAAAAGCTCTGATACCACTTTGTAACGTTCTGGATCCGGATGCCACTCAACTGGTGCCCTGTACCCAATTGGCCACATGACCTCAAGCACATTTCCCCAAACACCAGAGGCTTCCCACTAGCAGTGAGGGCCTAGGGTGTGATGGTGAGAAAACTATTCCCTCATTGGCATAGTGTAACATAGTGGAATAATAATATACAATAGCGGAAGTAATAACCAATATATAATTGGAATAAACAGCAGAATACTAATAAGATAAATAACCAAGCATCATTCAATACTAAAGATGATGCAGTATGTCACAAGTTTTAGGAAAGAAACAAAAAAATTACACTACAGTAATACATAATATATGTCCCAAAATCACAAAATAAACAAAAAGTGACTATGAAGAATTGCAAGCCTTAGCTCAGTCCCATGCTCTCCCCTTCCTAAGAAGCACATTAAGTACCTATAGTAGGGTGCTTGCCCTGATCAACACTTGAAATCATATAATCTGTTTGGTCCCAAAAGCATGAACCAAACAGGGTGTGAGACTAAATAATAGTAGGAAAACACCAAAGATCTATGCCAATCTTTTAGTGAATATATATAAGAGGCAGTGTACAATAGTGAAAACAGTAAACAGTAGGTACTCAAAAGTAAATACAACAGATGTCTCAGAAGACAATGGTAAACAAGTATAAGTGAAGACCAAATCTAATCTTGGGCTTTTTCTTTGTAGACTCATCATAAGGAATCCATTTCATTATTCAAGTTCTGAGAATTACATAAAGTCTCAAGGTTCATCCTAGGCTTGGAAACCCCTTGTACAGAAGTAACCGTCAACTTGTGACATTAATCATTTTTCAATAGATCTCGACTGAGGTATCCCTCAATGGATCCTAGGTTTTCTCGACATTTTAAAATAAGACTCAATGATCCCGACCACCCTATCCTTGGATCTCTCATGACATTTATATAATTAAACTCTTAATCCCATCTATTATCTTTTAATCGAGACAATGGTTCACCCATGGTATATAAGATACAATTAGTCACATGAGCCAGACCTTGTATTTTTACCGATAATGTGGCTTGCCCACTACTAATAAACTATTTTTATTATTTAGTAAAATTTGATATTCTGTCTCAGAAGAAACCCAAGTGAATTAAACTATCACATTGATTTATCATAAACAACTCACGTGGGCACAATTTACATAATAACCAACATATGTAAATTAAAATATTATATGGTAAAACAAGGATAACTCACGTGGTCAAAACATATAACAAAACTATTATACAATTTAAAAAAATACAAGGCTTAAAACAACAATTATCACATGTGGGAAATTAATAATGAATAATACATTTTTAACCACCAAAGAAGGGGAACTGAAGTCAAGCCTCATAGGCATTATCAGCCAAACAACCTTCCAAGGGAAATGCAACCATGGGGTGGCCCTAAATCAAGGTTAACAACCCTAAACCTGATTTCAAATCATTTAATTAATTACCTAATCATCAATATGAATAACATGGTTCATTATTCAATCAAGTGATACCCTAAAAGTGGGAGCATGCCACTCCAGTATATATAAACATCAAGTTAATTTGTGAAAGGAACAAGACCACCCACCTCATCGTAGTATGAATCTCCTCATATAGAATCGGGCTTTGATTAGACCTAGAACAAAGTAGATCTACAAAATGGTTATAAATGATCAACCTTCGATAACTTTATCGAGAGAAGAAATCAGGAATAAAGGCTCAAGAGGAATCAAGAGATCGCTGATCGGGTTCAAACACAACCGACAATGAAGGGAAAAAGTTTTAAATGACCAATCAGGAAGTAAAATGACTCTCTGTGCTATTGTTTGTGATCCTGGATGAGCCTTTTGTCCATCTAATGAAAAAAAAACAATTTACTGATTTAATCATTTAAAAAAAAGTACACGGTGTGTAATTGAGATTACATGATATGTTCGTACAGTTTTCTGGACCGACCTTTATGTGGTTGTGTACTGGGATTACATGGCATGTAACCTTCTATACACGACATGTACCTATAAGTACATGATTTGTATTTCCTAGTCACATCATTTAACTAGCCTGCAGCTAGCCCCTTGACCTAATTTCCACCATTTTCTTAAGTATAAACTGAAAAGGAAAGATCCATATTTTAAAGGAAGAACCGGGTTTTTACACGCTCAAGGGGGGATATCTATCCTAAATCATGAATGAGTGATTTTTTGGAGCCGAAGGGGAAATGAAACACTTGAAAATATCCTACAAGGTGTCCCAATATGGTGAAGAAGAGTTCTCATGGTAAATTTTATCCCACTTTTTCAAAGGGGGAGCACAAAAAATGAGTGTACAAACCCAAGTATATCATACCTACAAGGACACATCTTGTGGGATTTTTATCCATGTGGCTAAGTGTCTACCTGTTGCTTGTCCATGACTCCAATGGTGGTGTAAGGATAGGGACATTCATCATTGCTGCCAATATGATAGAGAAGAAGCACATAAGGTTGGAAATCCCTATCCCGGTGAAGATTCACTAATGCCTGTTGCATATTCATGTATGAAAGGCCCCTTTCAGAATTGAAGGAATGTTTTAGAAATTTTGGGGATGGGTCACAACCCACTTTAGATCCTATACCATGTTAAGTGGGTTTTATATTCTTAAGGGTTTGTTTCTACCATTTTTAGGCCATTTATGGTATTCAACCCTTATCCTTGAAGCCCATCAAGACCTTGAAGAGGTTGAACATATTCAATGAATTCAAATTATTCTTGTATGGGGACCCACCTAATACTGGAAATGAGATAAGATCATACATGATTTCCTTTAGGTATGGTGTGATGGTGACCCATACTGATGGAGAGGTTATATGTGAGGCCTATTCTCTATATATATTTCACAAAAACTCAAGTTCCTGAAAAAAAAACAACCATATATCTTCCAGTACATGTTTGATAAAAAAAGCTTCCAATGGTATCCTAAAAGATATGGATTATTACAGAAATAGAGAAAACTCAAGAAGTAATCAGATTTCCTGTAGTATGTGCATCCAATGGATTGACCTCTTGGTATACTGAGGTATGGATTTCATCATATCCCAAGGGATTTTTAGATGAATATATCCCTCGATTTGGGGCTGTAACAACCATCGATCATAGAAAACAAGGTAGAAATTCATCCTCAAAAGGTGTTTCATATCCCATGAAGGGTGCTTCTTACCCTTTGGTGGGTGTGGATGACGAGTTCCCAAGTTCACCCAAATGACCTAATGCACGGTTCAGTCCATTGTCTAGAATCAAAAGGGTTATTCCAACAGAGACTGAACCTATATAGTCTAGTAATCATTGTCAAGAAGAGACTCAGACTCCATTTTACCATCCTTAAAACTTGACAGAGAGAGTTGGAAATCCTTTTAAATTGAAGATTATCGAATCAGATTCATGTTAGGCTGAGACAACCTCTAAATACATGTGACCAGGGGCATTCCAATTTTGGAAGGACATGCCTTCTGATGCTGAAATTGTATGGTCAATTCTTTATACTGGGATGTATATTCCAGAAATAGGAGATGCTCGAGACCCTCCCAAACATTGCTTTGAGGATGATCCCACTGAGGTGGGGATTTTTATTTGACAACTAGATATTATCATTTATGAAACTAATTACTAAATTCCTACAATGAGATGGGTGAACAACATGTTGGGAAGGGGTGTTTCTGATGGGGTTGACCACCCATCTTCCAAGGAATAGATTGAATATGTTGATACTGAGGATGTAAGTTCCCTTTTTCTTGTCCCCTATTTTATTATTCCTATATTTTTTCTTAAAAAAATACTATTTATAAAGGGAAGTTCATCTTTATTTGTAGCAAGATAGGGGAAAATTAGTTGAGATTCCATTTCTTAAATATCTCCCGAATGACACCCCACTTGGAACTGATGAATCATCCCTTGAATTGGGAGATCTTTCCCAGGCCAACTAAAAATTGAGGATGAGATGGTATGATAAACTCTACTTCCACTTATGATACCTATTTTTGAGTAGGTTAGTTCTATACATCCTCTGTCAAAAAGGAAAGAACATTGGATAATGAAATCTTTGGAAAAGCACCTTTTCAATTATCATAAGTCTACATGGTATCATTAACCTCTACTTTATCTAGAACAAATGTGTAACCCTATTTGTGGTTTTAGAATCTCCTTCCCTATCCTCTCTCAAGGGTTTTGTAAGCAAGCCTCTAAGAACTAAATGGGACACTCCAGACCAAGTATGGATTTCCACTGGCGAGTCATCTCCCTAGATAGAAGAAGTGTCAAGGGTTAAGGATACATCATTTTCTCCTATCACCACCCCTACTACTGTAGATAGGGAAGGTTATAGTAATTTTAAATGTAAATCATAAGGTATAATATACCATCTTCTTACTTTTATTCCTTATGATATTTTAGGTTCATTTAATGCACCAAAGGACCCTGCAACAGATGATACTGACCCTATGGCTGGCTATAAAGAAGCTGTTCAGGGTATCAGGTTGTCAGAATAGGGTACTATACTGGATCTCAAGAGAAATATTTTGGGCATCCTTATGGGTGAGACTACCATGAGTCTTGGGAATTTAATTACATTTGAAGAAATTATGGAATATATTAATCTTACCACCTCTTTAGAAGAGTTTTAGGATTTTAGTAGGGAATTGAATGAACATGAGTCTTTATTTTTGTGTAACCAATTCTAATTCCAGATGTTTTGATCATGAATGGTTTAATTTTGTAGCTCCACCAATAGAAATTTTTTCAATAGAAGTGTGTGAATAAGGTTTTTAAGTCCATCCCACTCTCACTATTGATGGGGTACTGGCTTAGGTGGATCTTGAAATAAGGAGTCTTCCTAAAATTTCTTCGGTGAGGTCTAGGAAAACCCATGAGAGTGCCCCTCATCAGTAGGTTCTAGATCAAACCACTAAAGTTTGGGATACTATGGAAGAATCCAACCAAGCCACTAATATTTCATTGGGTAAGTGTCACCAATTTCTTTGATCATTCCCTACCTCTTCCATTTGTTACCCTCTTGAGGGAAACAATTAATGTTATATGTGTCCAATTCCATCAAATTCTACAACTATGAATAAGGGAGGATCTTCTGTGATGATGCATCCAATAATAGAAATATTATCCATTACTATCCTAGATGGATCAAGGTAGGGTTCCTCATCAAGTGTACTGATCCTAGAATACACTTCTCCCTCTGGCAGTGAATCTGAGTCATATTTGGAGACATTAAATTCTCTTCACATTACATGACATGAGACCTAGTGAGACATCTGGAATATAATCTCTGAAAAAACCTTCGAATACCTTACTTCATGATTTGGTTAACTTTTAGTCTTGTTTGGTATGCTGAGATACAAAAGGTTTTATTACCACATGATTCTTACTACTTTGAAGGAGATCATTTTCATATGAGAGAAAGAATGTGAGCTTCAATAAGAACCTCATAAAGGAGAAGATTCTTAGAAATACTAATGATCTCTAAGCTACATTATCCTATGAAGAGGCCAAACATGCTATGAAGTCAGTGGAATTTAGACAATAGATTAATGAGAAGACCATTGAAATATCATTCCTTTAGTAAGAACTGGACACCGCCCAGGGGGAGCTCATACAACTTAACTATTCACAAAAAGGATCCTAAAACGAAGGGTTAACTACTATTGAGACCATGGTAGAGGAAATTCATAGGGATAAGGATAATGAAGTTGTTCAGTTGGTTGGGCTTCAACAGGATACTGATGGGGCTTAGAAGGTCGTTCAACAAATGAAGATTTATGTTGATGGTCTTTTGTAAAATGTGATGCAGAGACTCTATCTTATGGATGCTCCTCTAATTTTTTTGTCTTATAAATGAAAATAATTTTTTTATAATCATCTATGTCATGGTCTCTATTTTCTTTTCGAAATCATAATATAACATTGGAGCTGATTTTCATAGCAAGACATCTTTGCTTCAGCTAGTTGCAACCATAATGATAGGGATGGGGTGATGCTCTAATTTTTTCATAATCCATGGGGAATAGTAAGTGTAGTTTGAATATTTCTAGGTTCATATGGAAAACCCTAAAAACTTTGGGCCTTTTTTTATTGACCATTTTTTTCCTAAGTCCAATTTAAGGAAGACTTAGGAGGAAAGACTTGGATTTTTCTTAGACTTCCCTTTTCGAGTTTTTAGCCTAACAAGTTTCGTTCCTATTTATTTTCATTTCTAAATATTTCTTAAACAAAATGGAGTGTAGTTATAGAGAGATTATACTTTAATTTTATCTAGTGTTCCCTTTTTAGATTTTCAACCTGGTGAGTGCTATGTCTTTTTTTTAGGTAGTTTAAAGTCTTTCAAACCAGACTAATGAGACTGGTGTTTTAGGTTGAGAAAATTTGACCATAAGTTTCAAAATGATGAACAAAACATGTATTGTGGATCGAGAATATTATAAAATTATTTAGATATCCTAATAGGAATTTTGAGCCTTGATTTCTTTGATTCTTGGATGTAAAAAATGATATTTGGGAATAGAGGAGGTCTCTCCTAAATATGAAGTTACCACTAGTTGAAAAACCTATTTTGTGGCCTAATTTTTTCAAAGTCAACTGGGGCATGTTATTTTATAGTAAAACAGTGGTATCCATTGGATGCAATTCCTTGACACTTTGTGGGTGACTTATGAAAAGGCAATTGGGGCGTGTTACAACGTAGTTAGGAAAAGGTGTTATCAAGAATTATGACATTCTATTACTGATGGCCAAAAAAAGTTTATGGAGATTCATATTTCTCAAAAACCATAATGGGAATTTTTTCTAAGGGAAGATGTTTGGTAATTAATAGAGAATATTTATTGGAATTTTCCATGAATAGGAAACTAATCCTACACACATTTGGTTTGTGTGAAGGAGAGTACATTTTTTAGAAGACCGATATCAGGGGGAAGGACCCTTTAGGACATGGGTAGAAGCATCGTGCAATTTAATGTCATAAAACTAAGACATCGACTGTGTAGTTTAACATCTTATTGTGAGGATATTATTGTATATTTTAACATATTGTGACTAGGAAGTAATGATATACAATTTAATTTCACACAATAAGAACATTATGATATATAGTTTAATATCATTCAATAAGGAAATTATGATATGCAGTTTGATGTCATATAATAAGGACATTATGGGGATATAATTTATTGTCTTTAGCTTTGACCGAAAGGTTAATAATTCAACCCTTTCACGGTAATCAATTCGATAATGCATTGTCAATTTTAGGTTTGAGTAAGATAATGTTTTAATATATAATTTGGGGATCTCTAAATCTGAAGAGTGGCATAGGGAAAAGGAATTATGGAGATAGAGGAGGTCTCTCCTTAGGTTGATGTTACCACCGATTACAAAACCATTTTTTGGACTACTTTATTCAATGCCAGCTGGGGCGTGTTACAACATAGTCAAATAGTGTCATAATTTGGCTAACATAACAAGAAAATTTGTGGGAGACTTATGAAAATTCAACTAGTGAATGTTTTAGCATAGTCAAGAATAAGATTTATTAGGAATTATTATATTCTATTACTGATGTTCAAAGGAATAATATGGAGTTTCAAATTTATCCAACACTGAGTCTGGTTTTGCAGAAGAAAGTACTCAAATATGAGAGGAGAATTTTAAGTCAAAATTACCCAAGAATGGGGAAAAAGGTTTCCTATATAGGTATGACCCAAATGTGGGGAATACAGTGATTATATTTTTAGTTCATATGACTAGAACCATATAATTATGAAAATTATAAGTGATATGTGGCCTATTAGACCTAGGTCATTTTGACATACTTCAGACATGAGGGTGGAAATTTTAAACCATGGTCTTGGGGGTTATTAGATTAGGAGAAAGGATATGGGGAAAATATGAAAGGGATGGCCGAATAATGATTCAAATTTTGGGTTCCAACATAATGTTATCAAATATTATGAGGACAAAAGAGGCTTCTTCCGAGGGTGAAGTTACCACTGGTTGGCAAAACTATTTTGTGGGCTAGTTTATGAAAATCCAACTAGGGTGTGTTACTACATAGTCAAATAGTGGAATACTCTAGATGAAAAAATAATTTTGTGGGTGAATTTATGCATATCCAACTAGGGAATGTTACTTCATAGTTAGGAAAAAGACTCCTTAGGTATTATACATTCTATCGCCAGAAGTTGGAGAAAGATTATGAAGATCCAAAAGTGCCCAAGATTGGGAGTATGATGTTTGGAAAAGATATGTTCAAGAATAATGGAATCATTTAGATCGATATCATCCATGACTCATATATTCCCTTATATAGATCTGAATCACATGTGGAAGGGGACATCTCTGTTTCCTTGGTGGACCCCCCTAATGAGGGGACCTGAATTAAGAGATCATGTATAAATCTTTGTTTGTACACAAGAGAGGGTGTATTTTTCTTTACCTCATGGGAAAGACTGTAAAATGATGCCTTAGTGTCACTATGTATCTCACTCAAATGAGAATCAAGCCACACATAGTTCTCGAGGTACCACAGAATTTAAATTCATGTGGCTTGGACATTAGCCATGCATTTTAACATCATGCAGTAAGGATGTTGGTGACTCGACATGGAGAAGGAATATTGCGGCTGGACCAAAGTACAAGACCTAGGAGTCACTACATATCTTATTAGGGTAAGAATGAATCCACATTTAGTTCTATAAAGGATTCCCCATATTTATTGAATTCATGTGGGGACAAAAACGTTTTTTTAATATGACTTCATACATGGGGTGAGACACCATATTTAATCCCCTTTTGCAGATATGACTCATATATAGGATAGTGGGGGAGTTTCCCATATTGTGTTGTATATGGGCCTAGGATTGAAGATCTGGATATTATTATGTATCTCATTGGAATGAGAATCAAGCCACACATAGTTCTCGAGAAAATCATGCAGTTTATTATCATGCGACGAGAACATCTGGGGTCCATTTTAAGGTCTTAAATCCATGAATATGATAAACTTGATGTGAATTGATATTCCTTAATCACATAAGAAAATTATTTACCAAAAATCATAATCCCACATGAGCTATGCTCAATGTGAGAAACAAGGAGTGATAAAGATTTCATCCTCCAAAAAAAGGAAAAACGACCTTTTGATTTTATAGTGGATGGAACGGGATGTGATATCTAGGAACATATATGTATCTCATTAGAATGGGAATCAAGTAATACATAGTTCTTGATACCCCATGATGTTTAAAATCATGTTGCGAGGATGAAGATGACTCGATGTGAAAGATGGTAAATGTTGTGGCTAGACCACAAAATGAAATTATGGGAATCACTACATATACTATGATGGAAAGAATCAAACCACATGTAGTTATTGAAATTTTCCCTATGAAATCATTAATCACACAAAGGGAGTGGGTAAATTTTTGTTGTTTTTGTGGATGAACCCAAAATTGGAGATCCGAGCGTCACTATGTATCTCATTGAAATGATAATCAAGCCATGCATTGTTCTTGAAGATATTATGCAGTCTATCATCATGAAATGGAGATGTTGGGCACATAGTTTAACATTTTCTGGTAAGGACATGGTTTGTTTTATGTGGAAAGGAATATTGTGGCTAGATCGGGGGATAAGACATGGGTATCACTCCATATATTACTGGAGAAATAATCAAGCCACACACAGATTCTTGAAAATTATTCCCCACATAAATTAAGATTTTACATGGAGAAAAGGGGGATTTGATATTTTTCATAATGATTATGAGGCCTAAGACATAAGGTTTAGACACTACTACGTATCTATGTAGAAAAAAATCAAGCTATATGTAGTTATGGAAAGGTTCCCCATGTAGGTTAGATTCATACACATGGAAAAATGAGGATTTTGTCTTCGTAGATGGACATAGTATGAAAAGTTCGGGCATAACTACATATCTCATTGGTATGAGAATCAAGACATATGTAGTTCTTTAATAAAGGTGTGGTGGGGTACTGGCACCGAATATTATGATATTCTCTAACATGGATCAAATTGTTGCATAGTTTTATGTCATTAAAAAAGCGCATGAACTATGTAGTTTAATGTAATATAGAAAGGATGATATTTTATGTAGTTTATATTCTTATAGATTTTACTATATATGGTGATTTTTAGTTTAATTTCCTACAACTAGGATGAGTGTCATGCCTTTTTAGGTCTTGCAGAAAAGACCAGCTATGCAGTTTAAGTCTTTCAGTTGAGATGAATGTCATGTGATTACAAAAAACATTTCTTTAAGAACCTTGCATTGGTTGGGATCTTAATGATTTATCCATCCATTTATATTAAGGAATAAGCTCAGTTAGAGTGGACCTTGTGTATGGAGTAAGGACCCTCCCACTTTGGTTCAAGATTTGGAGGATTATTTCCTAGTATCATTGGAGTCCTAAGGACCAATACCTGTTCTCCTTAGAGGAGTGAGCAGAGGAAAACCTTATTGTTAATGGATCACACTATCCGATGTTGATAGACTTCCAAGTGATGAAATGTGTGACATATTTTTTCATCAAGTCGCTCCAATTTATCCATTCATTTATGAGATTTCTCATCTATGGATATCTGGTCACAAATGGAAATACAGAGTGATGGTAATTGGGCCTTAATGGAAAAGACTGCTTTTGTTCTATATTCCAGTGTGTATTGGGTTTCCCATGTGGTAGTATGGGTTGTATTCCAGTAAACACATAAGGCATTAATGATTTTTTCATGATAATACTTCTTATATTATCCACTATTTTATAGAGTATGTTTGAGAGGGTATTGTTAGAGGCCTCTATCTATCCATTATCCACTGAATGGTAGCAGGATGAATGGTTGGATTTGATATTGTACTCCTGATACAATTTTTCCACCTTAGTAGAACATAAATTGGTTCTATTTTCCATTAGTTTGTATGAGGGAAACCAAATATGGTAATGATATTAGCTTTCACAAAGCTAACAATATTTTTTCCTTGACTTATTTGAGGAGTATTTCCTCATCCAATTTGGAGAATAAATTGGTATCAGTTATGATGTATTTGAACTAGTTAGTCGTAGAAAAAGGGTATGGCCCCACAACATCCATTCCCCACATGGAAATGGCCTTGAGTATTTGGATGTGTGTTGTAACTCTAGGGGTTGATGTATGAAGTACTCACAAACTTAGAAGGAATGAAATTTCTTGGAGAATTCTGTGGAATCCTGTATTATAAAATTTCAGAAGTATCCAAGAATTCACATTTAGTCGGAAAGCCTAAACCCTGAATGGTGGGACCCATAGGTTCCCATGTGTACTTCTTTCATAACAACTTTAGTCTCTTCTCTATCAATAAATCTAATAAATACTCTATCAAATCCTTATTTATAGAGGACTTTCTAGAGATTTAGACCATTCTAAAGAGTGAAGTTGGTTTCTTCCCATCAAATTTGATCTTTCCCAACTTTATCCAAATGGGAGTACTTCATTATAAAGGTAGTCCATGATTGGAACCATCCACCCAATTCTAGGACCATATGTATTAGTGATAGGATTGATTTCATTAATTTATTCCACTCTAACCTGAAAAAAAGATGAGACCATTTAGTGATGCAAAATGATGATGACCATTTCATACCAGTTTGGATCTTCCAAATCCACAGATGAATTTTCTAATGCATATTCCTAGGCATTATATGATCACTAGATGTGAGTCAATGTTGGTTCCAAGGGGAACTTATCCATTAACCCTCATACATAGTTAAGAAAGGTAATTAGCTCTTCTTTGATGATGGAATAATATTCATTGATCTATTTGATTACAAAAATTGAATTGAATTTCACATCATGGTGGTCCATTGGTATTTGAAGAGCCAATTCTAGGAATGCAATAAGGTCCTAGTATTCTGCCTCATTATTTGTACAACCCTCTAACAATAAGAATGATTATTATAAAACTTCATTCACTAGGAAAATGAGAACGATCCCTAATCTGACTTTATTGAGCTCAGGGTCTTCTATTCTTTTCAATGTTTGGATCTTGGACACACTGTAAAAATACATTTCCCATGTTTGGGGGACACTTTGAACATATAACATCTCCTTATCCAAAAATTTATTATTCAATGATGTTGTTTCTGCAGATGGGTGTTCTTCAAGGAAATATACCAAGTCTTATCCTTGAACTCCTTTATAAGGGACACATTGTATATCAAATTAGTATAAAATAATTTCCCACCATGTCAGAAGTACTTTTAAAATAGGATGGATGAGGATGTATTTGAGTGGGTTATTATGAGAGGCCAAATGGACCTCATGGTGCTATAAGTAGTTCCTTAATTTTTGAACCATTAATCTTAATTCCTGAAAGCTCTCCTAGACATCTTAATAATGAGTCTCAACATTGAGCATGGTTTGACTAAGATAATAAAGGATTTTTTCACTACCAACATTGTTCTTTTTCACAAGGAAAACACATGATGATCACTCTAGGGACATCACATATATAATGAGTGGATTTAACTCAATATGTGGCATTAATACTGGTGCACTCAATAGGTATTTCTTGAGTTTTTCAAATTCTTCCTAACAGTAACGGGTACATTGATATGTGACCCCCTTATTCATCGGTTTGGTGAAGGGAAAACACTTTCTTGAAAGGTTGGATATGAAGCGTTAGATGTAGGCGAAGTTTCCTTGAATTCTTATTAAATTTTCAATGTTTTGAAGAGGTGACATGAGAAGGATATTTTTTTTCTCAGGGTCAACTTTGATGCTGTGATGGAATACGAAGAAGTTAAGAAAATTTCCCATGGTTACCCCAAAAGCACATTTTAATGGGTTTATACTAATGATATATTATTGTAGATTTTTGAAGATGGTCTCTAAGTTATCCAGGTGGTTATAATGTTGTCAGAATATAAACACTAGATCTTCAATGTATCATTAAAAAAGCTTCCCTAGGATGGGTTTGATGATGCGATGCATGACACATTGGTATGTGACACTGACATTTTTCAAGACAAAGGGAATTACCCAATAGTAGAATACTCCATAGGGAGACTTGATGGAAGAGGATTATTCATATTATAGTTCCATATGAATTTTTATATACCCTGAATATCTATTCTTGAAGGAGAGGGCTTGACAACCAACTATCACATCAATTAGTAGTTTTGTGATTGGAACTAGGAAGTCATCTTTTAGAAAGTTATAGTTGAGATATTTAAAGTCGATATATAACCTAATTTTTCTATTTTTCTTCTTTACCGAGAGATATTTACTAGCCATCTTGGATACTAAACTTCCTGAATAAATTTATCCTTGATGATTTTTTCCACTTTAGCCTCAATTTTGGAGGCATGAGTTGGTGTGTCCATTTGGATGCATTTTTTATTCCTGATAGTCTTATGAAAAACCCAAGTGATGGGTGGAAAACTCAGGATCAATGTATAAAATATCTATTTAATTCTAGGAAAAAAATCCTGGTGTTTCTTTATGAAGGAATAATATACCTTCTATTCTCTAGAAGTCATGGCAGCACTAATCAAAGTTTGTCATGGATCTTTACCCATACCCAAATTTATTTTTTTATGTTTATCAATAGTGGTGGATAATCCTTCCTCAAATTATGGAGTGTAATCCTAGAGGTCTTTCTCTTCTTCCCATTACTCATACTTTACCTCTTCCACCTTTGCTGGGGAATTAAGTGATGATGAAAATTTCCTAGAGTTAGGGGAGGAGTCAACATTTGGATATTTGGAAGACGAAGAAACCTTTCTAGCTCACTTGATAGATAAAGGACTTTTTGGTTCTCTGAAGGGGAGATGAGGGATTGATAATTATCATATTAATTTTCTCCCATTAACATGACAACTTATTCTAGCCTAGATAATAGAATAGGGATTTTTCAAAGCTCAGGGGATGGAATGAAGACATTTTTGTCCAATATTTCATTACATCTTGGAGATTTGGAAACTTCTCTAGTGTTATCGGGTTCAATTTTCACAGCTGACTTTATAGAATAATATGAACGTGTGCTCAAATTAGGACCCACCTCTTCGATTTGGTTTATGAGAATAATTTAATCCGTAATGAGATGTTTTAATGGGTTATCTGGAATAATATCTAGATGATTTAGAACATTTATTTAAGAAACATCAGTCATGAACTGTTTCTCTTCCCTACGGTAGAATCCTGTGTCAATGCACTGTGAATCATGGTATTTGAATGGGATTTTTTCACCATGAAATGTCCCAATTTATACATTGATATAGTGTTTGAGGAATTTTTGGTATAAATAAGGGGTATCTAAATTTGGATGTAGCCATGGTCTTACTAGTATTTCATTTAAGGCCGTATTTTGCTTGAAAACCATGAACTATGAGTTAGACACAAGATCCTCTAACTGAGTCCTAAGTTTCATTTCACTAAGATATTTTTTTATTCTTAGGATAACACTATAACATTAAAGTAGAGGGGGAAAAGTGATATTATTTGAATCCCAATTGAATAAGTGTTTGGATTGGAATGAGGTTGAATCATAAGTCATTGTCAATGAAATATCATTGGATAAAAATGTCATTTATCCTACCAGATATATATCAGGGTTTAACATTTCCCTATATGACAACATCCTCATCCTGGTTTATAAAAGACATGACTGTATGGAATTCTATAGGACCATTCTCTACACGATATTCTTTGATAGTAGCAACCTCTAATTAAAATTCCCGAGGGATCGACATGGAATCTATTAGTACTTATTGATGGTATTTTGATAGACTCAGAGCATCCGGGATGGAAAACATGGATGAAACTAGGGCTAATTGCTTCAAAAAACATACTTCTGGTCTAAAGGTATGAATTTTCTATCATGGGGAATGTCTTTTTCTAGTTCTTTAGTATATTAAGTACATAATGTGGACATATCATCCCTTGAAAGAGGAGTTGAAGGTGATTATGCTCTTGGTGGATTATCTCGACTAGGTTTTCCTGCACACTGAGGTTGATTAGGAGATGACATATCCTCTAGATGATATTTTTGATGATCATGTCAGAGACTACCCTTTCATGTGTATGGGTACTTCCTTACTCCTTCTGAGCTCACTAGAGATCTCTCCCATGAGTTTTGGCTGGGTAAACAGTTAGACAAGGGATGTGGTTAGAGTAGTGAATCCTGGCATGACCATGTATTCCCCAGTATCCTCAACTCGGAAAGCCTCTCCAGCTAGTTCCCCAATCAAGTGTAGGGAATTCAAGTTCATAATCACACCCATAATCTGATAAGGGATCCATTAAGTGAATAAAATTAATGGAACCCAAGATAAAATCCTTTTCTGAGAGAGATACCGTCTTGCATATTGAACTTTATTGTACCAATTGGTGGGGTGATTCCCATTCTTATTGGACTATAGGCATGAAGTATGCTAAATTCAAAGAAAAATTTGGCCTTGGAATAGGCTCATATTCTTGTGTTTTCATCTTTCTCTTCCATCCATGTTGTTTTTTTCAAAGACTGAGTTTCAGTGGACTGATCTATCAATGGAGTTGATAATGTTGTAGCAGAAGCGGTTGAAGGCACAATTGGCTGTTTCAACTTTTCTCAAAGGACATCATTTGTCCGATTGATCATCTTTTTAGTATACAATTACTGAACTTATGTGTAACCTTTCTTCTAACCTCCTTCAATTCATTCTCCTCCTCTGGATTAGTGGAAGAAACATATTCCACTTGGGAAGGTGGCTTTCCCAGCTTTACTTTCCTAGAATCCACTATCTTTTACATGATGTATTTGAAAAAAAAACTCTCTTGGATTTTGGGACCTAGTAATTTATGGAAGGAGAAATATTTTATTAGATATTCTTCACCATCCTTTCTAGGTTTCTTGGTCTTTGGTAAATTGATATTTTTTTACAATGCTGAGATGAAGTAGACAAGGACTTGGTGACTTCGAAAAGAATAGACTTTGGTTTTCATCTCTTCAAAATGTTTTCAACTCTTCTACCTTTGATCATAAATAAGATACTAGTATTGTTTTTCACTCCTGGGGGGTGGAATCACATGATATAGTATAGAATTTGGATCGGGAGTGGGTGAAGGGGCCTACTTAAGTGTAACAGTAGTGACCTCTTTTTTCCCTATTCTCTTTCCCTAAGATAATGGAATTACGTGGGACTTCACCAATGTTTGTGGGATTGAGTCTTCCACTCTTTGATAAATCTTGACAAGGTCCCAAAACCCTCTTTATTATTTCATAAGGATGAATGGTGTGAAAAACACATCATAAAGATTCTCTATATATATGGGAAACAAGTCTTCTTAAAGAAGATGCAGGTTTAAGGAATATTTCAATTATTTCTATCGATAAAAAATATATGACACCCTTTCATTATCTCACTATTTACAGTTTGAGAGGTCAAGTACTGTAGTCTTCTATAATGTTGAGCAGATTTGGAAGAGAGGATTTTTGAAGAAGATCTTCCCACCTCATAATTGACCAAACTAGCTTGTTAGTGTACCATAAAAAGGATGGTCCATGCAACAATTGCATAAAGAACCTAAGCTTCAATACCTTCTATTTTTTAGGGGTCCCCATCATGGAATCATAGAGAGAAATGAAATAAATCAAACTATGCTTTGGGTCTCCAGATCTATTAAAAATTGGGAATTTAGGATTCCCGAAGTTCAGTGGTGGAAGAGTCAGGTCAACCCATTCAGGGTAAGGATTCTTCTCTAGTTTCAGCAACACTCTCTATTCTTCTACGGATTCTAATTGATCCATTTGAAACTTTATGATATTCATGATCCCTTTAAGAATTTATGGCTAAGAAGGGGCTTGAACATAGGTATCATTTGGTAGGGCCATATGTGGTGTCACCACTGGTATCTACCGTGGGTGACCTACAAGTTAAGGATGGTAAAAATTTTCCCATTCCCATTATGGTTTTGTACCAAATTGAGGGAACTCTCAATATACTTCCATGGGATCCAAGTATATTGGTGGTTAGAATCTCACGTTGAGAGGATATTCCAGATCAACTTTAGTCACTACAATGAACCCTATTTGATGAGGTATGATGGTTGGGAGTGTGAGTTGAGGATCTTATTTAAAAATATATCCAATAGGAAGTCCGCGTCATAGTATTTCTATATTGATTCTCCTCAATTATTTTATCTCTTCATCTTGTTGAGATAATATTTCATCAAGTGAAAAGGGATCAACCTCTCTAAGAGGTAGGTGAGGCACAATATTACCCTTACCTTTTTACTTGTTGGATTCATTTCGAGGAGGTTGTGGTAAAGTGATTGAGGGAACACCTAGATTTATGGTAAGTCTCTGGTTTCGGGTATGCACACCTCCTTCAATCATTTTAGTATGTACCATATTTTGAACTGAAACTTCCTCCTCTAATTCCTCATCCTAATTGGTCTCATGTTCTATAAGGTATAAAAGGGAAGTGTTAATGACATTCACTGATGCATAATGCATTGCAGGTATTTTACTAGGGTCTTTGTGAGACTACCTTTTTCTACACCCTCAATGAGGCCCTGTCCTCTCTTTCATTAGTTCTATGGGAGATGTTTGGTGGATAGAAATATGAAGGGAATCCAAATAAATTTCAGTCATTAAAGTCCTTATTGAGGGTACTGAATCACCAGATGGGATGAACTGAGAGAATTTATTCTACATTGTTTCCACTAATCAGGAGAAGAATGACATCTATTGAGGAGGATATTGTTCAGGTGAAAAGACCCCATCCCTAAGGACTGAGGTTTTCCTTTTCCACCTTCACATATCTTTGGGACTAGTTTGTTGATCTTAAAGTTTGTGTTATAAAATCCCCTAGCCCTGCAAGATGGGGTTTCTCCTAAACTGTTGTTGATACTACTGTTATGGATTTACTTTTTATTTTATAGAGTTTTTTTCGAACATGGACTATGTTCATCATTTGGTATGCACTTGAATCACCCGCTTTCGAAGATCATTGTGATATTTCTGAAATTTGTGCTATATGAAGATTGAATTCTTCTAAGTATGAGATTTTCTTGATACTTTTAGATGCTTGTTGAAAATTTTTCTCAATATTCTGGTCTCTTCGGTCCCGATATCAGTGAGAGTCGGTCGAGGCCTATTTTTGTTGAGAATATCATTAGTTGTGAATAGAGTCAATTTTTTGGAATCATCCTGAAGCTATGAAATTAAATGATACCACTTTCAGCAGGATTTACTGGTTGGGGAGCATAGTGAAATTTAATGCTTTGCGTTCACCCCATACTTTGATATGAACATCATATAAGATATCTATGATTAGCTGTTATAATCCTTTTAACATGATGATGCATTCCCATTGAAGGGATCCTTTCCATTTCATGAACTTTGGATGTTGTGTAGCATGGAGATAACAACAAAGTGATGGAATAAAATCTCCATGTTTTTTACAATAGGTTTGATGATATGAAAATGAATCCTGATGAAAATGTTGATACCCTTTCTAATCAAATTACTAAATTTTATAGATAAATTTCAAGTCAATTTTTCATTTCATCCTTTCCATTACCTTGAAGTGACTCTAACACTCATCATAGGATAATAATTTCTCTCTCAAGTGATGAAGAGTTTTCTATATATTGAGGATGATGTCGTTCACACAATCTTAAGACAATACCTTTGGAATTATTTATTGATTGGTGACTAAAGGATATTAAATTAATGATATATTGTATTTATCTAGTTGTTTTGTCATTTTTAACATGTCATATTTATCATTTTTTAGAGGCTCCTAAACTTGGTCTAACTAGAGTATATTCTTTCTTGCCACTATATCAAAAGATGTAAGTTGTGTGGAGAGTTCATCTATTACATAGAAATATAGAAAATCCAATGGTGGTTTAGAAAGTGACCTTCACCTTGGGATAATTATAGATTTTAAAGTATTTCACATGTCAATGAAAATGAATCAAACATTAATTTCCTTATTTTCCCAACTGCCTCATGATAGGAAGGATTTATCATCACTATATTTCCAAGAGGAGGATCCTCTTGATGAAGTAAAAAACTACTATAAAGATAACTTTTGTAGTGAATGTAATCATGGGGAGGAATACCATGGTGTATTACATAAAGGGAAAGACCCTCTTGCTCTTTGATATTCTGGCCACATGGAGGGATGTATTGAATTTAATCAGGAGATGGGATCTTGAGATTGATCAGATTTTATACATGAAGAAAGCCTTCATGGTGAAGTGTCTGAGGAGAAACTTTATAATTACTACTACTAATCCCATAATTTGGTAATGGGAGAGTAGAATTTTGATATGATATAGATAAATGTTTGAGTGCTTCAAAAACTGCATCATTGAGTGGAGAGGGATCTTAGATCTGATCTTTATTTTTTAGTCGTCTCTGGTGAGCCTTTTTTTGTATTCCTTCATGAGATTAATGGGGGAAAATTCTAGGGAAAGTGGTCTTTAGGAATGAAAGATTGTTTTAATGGCTCCCATGGTATTGATAGAATTTTTCAGTAGGATCATGTAAATTTGGAAGGTTTTTATACCTTTCTTAGAGTGGCCATTAGAATAGGAAGATTACCTCATGTTGGAATGGGTGTATGCTCCTGATTCAGTTGTCCATATATCGTAGGAATTTTTTCCCATGACCCTCCTGGATGGGAGTAGAGGTATGTGTCTGCTCTAGGGTGTCATACTGATGAGACACCCCATTTGTGGGGATAGAGTTATGTGTCTGCCCCTATGTCACCACTATTGTTGCTGTTATGATTTATTATAAGGTCTATAGGATGTGGGTGGGGATTTGTGTCTACCCATTCACTATTGTAAGGATATTCTTGGGGAATTCAGTAATTGGAATGGGGATATATGGCCATTTTACATTTGAAATAGGAGTATGTTCTTACTCTTGTCCTCCATTTCCTTCTATTATATACTAAAAATACTTAGGTGTGGGGATAAGGTTTTAAATATTCCCCATATTCATCATTGGGACTTTTTGTATGATCTACCAAGATACGACTAAATGAAACTATTGGTAGGGTTGATGAATACATGAAGGTGTGTGTTCCTACTTATTGTTTTCTACCAAACCTGGCTAGAGGGATTCTTTGAACACTAAAGGGTTTGGATACTGGTAGGCTTGATGGATAAGGGTGGAGATTTTTCCCTTCTCATAGATTGCCATCGAATTCAAATGGTGGTCTTTCTGGGTGTGGTAAATTGTTTATTCCTCCTCACTATGTGCTGCCATATTTGGATGGTGGGCTTCCCTGGGTGCTTCCATATAAGTCTACTTGAAGGTTTGGTTGGTGTGGGTAGGTGTATATTCTTACTCATAATGTTCCACCAGATTTGAATGATGGGATTCCTTGTACACTTCCAAGTGAGTCTTCTAGCTAGCAGGATTAGGATAGGCTGGTGTATGTACCTACTCGTAGTTTTCCACAAAATTTTATTGGTGGGATTATTTAAAGGGGAAAGAAATGTGGCCCTAATTTCTATTGGATGATTTCTACCCCTAGTGGGATGTCTTATGGGCCTAGGTCTAGAGGACCTGGGCTGGACTACTAAGGATAGAACCCCCATCATGTTGAGGGATCACTTTCATGTGATGTTAGTGGAAATGACTGCTGGTAAGAGCACCTTGGAAGGACCCTTATGCCTTTTGGACAAGGTTGTCCATTGCCTCTTGATCCACCTCCCTAAGATAAGTTAGGGACTAGATGTTGCTTTCTGGGGATAACTCCTAAAATGATTGGAGACAATAGTTTGTACTGTATACTTTTGGACCATCAGATTCAATTAGTTGGGAAATCAGAAGGGCATTGTGTGATAGAGGGCCCATCATACGACCTCCAAGGCCATGGTTGTACTATTCTAGTGATACTCTTAGACCACTGCATTCGAGACCTAGCATTAATGATGCTGGGTTTTTGATAACATCCTTTTCTTGGAAGAAGATCTGGCATGAATAGTAGATAGGGCATATATTGGTGAGGGTCGATGTGACTCCATTTTTATTTAATGGAGATCTGTTGGAAGTTCTTAGATGTAGATAAAAAACACAAATAAGAAAACCCCATCAAAGAAAAACATCTCATTTAAATGAACACATTCATGATTGATTTTCTTGTTTGGAACTCTTTTATTTTAAGAAGGAAGTGGCCTAACAAGTGGGTGATACTATTATATTGGTTAATGATTCACATTGAGTTCAATATTTTTTTTTGATGAAGACATGGTTCTCCTGATGGTTGTTTGTTGGGGGTTGAGTTTTGTTTAATCACTCACATCAGGTTAACTATTTTCAAATGGTTTATAATAGGTTTATTCATGGAACTAGAAACAAAAAACAATTCTATATCCATGAGGTACCTACATTCCAAAGTTAGGCACTCATTGGAGAGTCTGGATAATGATACTTAAGAACTCACCTTAGTTGAGAGTATGGGAGGTCGGTCTCATCACACCATTTTTGGGGGAATTGTTTCCTAATCTGAGACACTCTTATAGATTTAAGATATGTTTGAAAATCCTTCATTAATTAAAAAGTATAACACATGTTATCCTTGAATTAACAATAAATTATCAGCACATATGGAATTTTAGAATCACATGTATGTATCTGAGGTTCTTCATCAATAGAGATATCTTTATGTATCTAAGGTTCTCCATCAACTATATCCTCTTATGTATGGTTTATAGATTCTTTGTTCATTATTATGATGATTCTAGTTTTCATCCACACAGTGGGGTTCTTTGAAGTGTGTCGTCATCTATGTATATGATAATTGTTTTTATATCAAGATTAGACCCATAAATAGGCTTCCTACTTATCCTTGTGAAGGAATCATAACCCACATAGTTCTATGATTCTTAATGGGGGAACATCATACCTTTTAAGTTCATGTGATAAGGACTGAACCATGTAGTTTAGCATCATGCAACAAGGACATCTAGGAAAAAGGTGACTAGTAAATGTTTTGTGTGGTACTTATGTTGAGATATCCCATGGTACCTGGAAGAGATATGGATTCCCAGGCTGAATAAGACTCTACTGTGAATGTGGCCCATAAAGAATAGGGTTGGATTGGGGTGTTGGGTTTGGACCTCATGGAGGCTTCCCACATATCCCATTTGGATGATAATCAAATCCCACATAGTTCGGTTGTAAGGAACCACGCCTATGGAGGCCCTTAAGTTTTTTCAAGGAAGTATGGACCTTTGAGAGGATTTGGATTGGGGATTTATCTTAAGGAGTATGCTATGGTGATTTGATATTTTATTGGGGCTTACTCCTAAGGAGGATGGACCAATGAAAGGGGTTCGGTTGGGGATTACTCTCGAGGAAGATGCTTTGGTGAATGTGTATTTTTTCATTGAGGCTTACTCCTAAGGAGGATACAATATGGTTTGGTTATGATTGGGGATTATACTCAATAGGAATCCCAAAAGTTTGGATTTCATAGCTTATACTATATAGGAGGATTACCTTTTTTGAGATGTTGTGGATTATACCAAGTAGGTTGCCCATAAGTTTGGTTATGAGGGCCCACACCTATGGAGACACTTAAATTTGTCACATAGGGAGGTATAGCTCTTGGAGAGGATTAATTTTCATCTTATTACTAAAAAATATTCCCTTTGTATGAGTATGGTAATATGGATGGGGCTTATACTGAGTAGAAGTCTCATAGGTTCAATTGATACTTACAGTTGGAATGATTCCTAGAAGGTTCAGGATCATGAAGATGACATGATAAACACCAAACTTTAAGCCCATGTGAGTCATGATCAGTGTGAGAAACAAGAAGAAGTGTAATATCTGATAAAACACATAATATTATTTTACTTAAGGTTGGAAACATGTCCTTGATGATCCATTCTTATGGAGGACCTTTTAAGGAAGGCAAGAGGAATATCTATGAAAATATTCTCTGCCAAAACATCCATCATACTGTGAGGATTTAATGATATTATCCAAACTCTAAAACAAAATGAGTTATTCTTGAATGTGATAAAGATTAAGTGGAAGATCTGAGAAACCACACAATCCTCTTTCCATTGGTGGAAGAGGTCGGGGCGATGAAAAATCCCTCCCATCATTGTACACTATACCCAAAGGGAGAGAGAAAGGGATTTGAAGTTCCCATATCCCCCCTTATTTTGGTAACTAGGATAGTCACATATGGGGATCTATCTAGCTTAAACCTTTGGGTATGGTTCAGTAAGGAATGAAGTCGGATAGGTCCCATAATAAAGGCCAGGGGATTTCCCTAAAATTGGTTCCGGGGGAAGAGAGGAGGTTCCCATTCTTTGTCTCGCTACCTGGAACCCGAGGTTTTTGGTATTAGAGATGACTAGGTAATGACATGATACTAACCCTATTATCTAAGTCTATGAGTTCCCTTAAATTTTCCCCAAGGTCGGGGTTCTCTTGACTGAGGGAATTCATACTCACATGCACCCCAAGGACCCTACCTATTAGGTAGGACAAGTGCGGGAAACCTCTGACCAAAGGAATGCGTAACCAAATAGAAAACACATTAGTGTGCCTATTTTCATGGTTTTAAAATTCTATAGGCTTCAGTGGAGGTTTCAATTAGTTCCCTATTAGAAAAGGGATCCAAATTAATAGAGTAAATACTATTGGTGTCTTGGAAGAGGACTTAATAAGTGGATTATATAGGGTAGAGGCTAGGCAATCCATGGGGGGTATCACATAGGGTAAGCCTATGTTCCCTGGAAGTGCTTAAAATAGGTAGTTATACATAACTCGAGAGTGATTCACACAGGTTTGACTGAACAAGATGAAGGTACTTGGGTGATGGACCACCTAGAAAATGACACTTAATAAAGGTCTTTCTCAAGGTTTCAAGGGTCTCCACAGATGTTCCTATAAGTGTCTCACAGAGGTCCCTAGTTTGGAAAGAGGACCTCACACTAGTATTTTTCAACCATCAGGGAAAGGGTTACTTGTGTATGTGTTATGTTTCTTAGACCCTCGGAGGAATTTGGTTCCACTAACCCCCTTAATTCCCTCTTCTTTATGTTTTGGAGGGATACTTGGAAGGTTTCAAAGGTACTGGGTAAAGGACATGGGCAAGAATAGCATCGAGAGTTCTTCATGATTTTTCATTCATCCAAATGAAGAGCCCATGGTAATATTTATAGGAAAATATGAGACCCTTGTTAAAGGAGTTGGCTCACACAGGCTGGTCATGTAGGCTGCTGCGCAGGTCCATCGTGTAGACTTATGCACATGTTTGTCACGCAAGATGATGCACAAGTACCTTGTGCGTTGATGCTGCTTGGGGGTACCTATGTAGAGGGCCTTTGGAATTATTTTCTCCTCCTTTTTTATTCTCATTAAGGTATTTCTTTTTAAAATATTTTCATCTATTTGAGAAAATAGAGTGTTAATGGATACCAATTTCATTTCATGGATTGTGATGTGATGAAAGTTTATGATCTTCTAGAACACATATGTATGATTTCATTATATGATGGATGTGACCAATATATCTCTCCAATTCATTGGATAAAGATAAATATTCTATGATATCATAGGGTACACAGGTGATTAGTCAAAGCCTTAAGATGAGGGTACATGGGTGATTATCCCAAGACCAAAGATGAGGGTACACAGGTGATTAGCCCAAGCCCAAAGATGAGGGTTCATGGGTGGTCATCTGAAGCCCAAATATGAGGGTATATGGGTGGTCATCCCATGCCTGAAGAGGAGGGTATATGGGTAGTCATCCCATTCCCAAACTAGGTACATAAGTGTTCATCCCAAGGCTAACATGTTATGAATGTCTTGGTGGGTAGCCTAGACATTCAATTTTCTATGATTGTGTGTATTCAACGAATCCATAACTTATGATAATTTCATGGAATCATAGCTCAAATTCCTTGATTATCTTATGATTCATGTCTTATGAATTGAAGATATTTATTCCATGACTTGGGTATATGGTCTTTGATATGTAGGGTATAGTTTTCAAATGTTATACTCATGTTTCCATACACTTATGTTCATGTTATGATTATGTATATCCCTTTTTTATTCTTCATGAGCATATGATCTCAACATTTATTATGTTTCCTTTCCTCTATCCATGGATAAAGGTTTTAACTATGGTATTTCTATGAAGATTACTAAAGGGTAATATCTTTATGGGAGATGTTGAAGATCATTCACCAAGTTTCAAGATTGAGTTCCAATATTATAAAGAAAATAAACTATTACGCTTCTTAGGAATGTATTTATGTAATGTAATAAATATTCATCTAAAAATATGTAAAATACATGATTGAGAATCCTGGTTCATTATAGTTGATATAAGATAAAAGGTTTATTTGACCTTTAGAAACTAGAAAGATAAAACTATAGTGAGATCCCTAGGGATATTTCAAAGGATATATCTAGGATTTTCTCGAAGGATAAGTCTAAGGATGAGTTGAAGTACATGAAGATATTCTAGAATTTTGGTAAGGGATATAGAGAGTGGTTTCTTATAAACACATCCCAATCTGGATACTAAAAGTGTATGTGAATCTGGAACATATGTATATAGAGGTAACAACCCCAAAAACATCATATTGAGCTTGAATTGATTGGAAACTGGTGCATGACAATGAGAATTTCTTCACATCTGGTTTGAAACTCTTGGGAAATATGCTTTAAAAATACAAAAAATATTTAGGAACCATCATGAGGGATTTAAATAGAAGATGACTATAAATAACCTAGGATAAACCTAAAGTTTCATAGATTAAGGAAGAATGTGTCATGATTTAGACCTCCTATAAGTGATTTTTCATGATTATGTGATTCCAACCTGTGATTCATGTTTCTTACACTATGATTTTGGTTTTAATCAATGGTTAAAACCAGAAACAACCTTGTTAACAAGAAATATTATGGACAATTTAGTGAATGTGAGAAAAAAATTGTCTAATGACTGGAGAGAAAGATATTGTGATTATTTCTAATTAGCTATTACAATATATGATTAACAACATGAACTTTGATGATATTACTAACACATAAAATAAGGTTAAGACATGATTTTATGAAATCTAATTTAGGAATGAACATCGAGGAAATATGATCTGACTTCCTACATGTCAAGATAGTGGGAACAATAACCTTTAGGAACCTCTCAAATGGAAAGTAAGATGTTATCTATGTGTAAAATAATGTCATAGAGTGAAAAATTGTCAAGTATTTCAATGTCTTATGTGTGGGGAACATGGTAATTATCCAAATCAATTCCCTGACCTAAAAATTAACTTCTAGAATAAAGAATAAATATTCCATGTCAATCACTAAAGGGGAAGGATTGAGGTATTGATGTATTAGGATTCAATGTTTATGTCTAAGATGTATTTTCCCAATGGTATTTGGATTACAAGAATCATTAGATATATAAAGATTTTTATTTTATTTTTGGAAGCATATATGTATCAATGTATGATTAAATTAAGAGTTATGGATTCCATCATTGGATTTTAAGATTGAGATTTATCATAATTTCAAAGTCTTAGACACCCCTCATGAGGTTTTATATGGTGGGGTTTTATCAATATTAAGGATATTTTAAGAATAAAACCCTTTTGTTTTGTCTATGTTTTAATGAAAAATTTACTTAAGGACTAGTTCCCTTAAAATTTGTGGAAATAATATTAAAGGTACTGGTAGACATTAGTGTTTACCCAATATTTGATGTTCAGGTAATTATGGGTTGTAGTCGATCTCCTTATAAGGCCAAAAAACGTTGTCGCTATCATAGAATATTTACCTTTGGATCTTCTTGATGGAATATACATTAAAGAAGTGGTAAGGTTTCATAGAGTACCACATTTAATTATATCTGATCAGGATACAAAGTTTACCATAATGTTTTGGAAAAGTATTTAGCAAGCTCTTGATAACAAGTTGAGTTCCAGCACTGATTATCATCCTTAGATTGATGGTTAGTCTAAGAGAAAAATTTAAACCTTGGAGGATATGTTAAGATCTTTTTTAATGGATTTAAATGGTGGTTGGGATCATAACTTCTTCTATTTGAGTTTTCATGCAATAATTTATTTTAATCTAGCATTAATATGTCTCTTTATGAAAACCATTATATAATAAGTGTAGAACTACAATGTACATGAATAAAGTTACAAGAAGAAAGCTATTGAGACCCAATAGAGTTGATGAGATTATAGAGAAGGTTAGATGAATTTATAAACATGTAATTATTGAAAAAAATTTATTGAAATATTCTGCTCATAATCACTAACACAATCTAGAATTTCAAGTTGGTGAGAGTGTATTTGTACAAATTTTCTCCATGGAAGAAATAAGGAAAAACTAAGACCTAGATATATTAGTCCCATTAAAATACATAATCATATCATTATAGTATCCTAAATTTTGGCACTTCCACCAAACCTCTCCCATCTTCATGATGTGTTCCATGTATAACTTCTGAGGATGTACATACCTGAACGATCCCATGCACTGAACTTAGAGGTTGTACCATTAGAACATGATATTTATTTATAGGAACAAATAGTGGAGATTTTGGATTATAATGGGAATGTTTTAAAAAACAAGAATACTCACCTGGTCAAATTTTTTGGTGAATACACTAGTTTGAGGATGCTACATGGGAAATTAAGGATATTATGAGGCATAATTATCCTCATTTTTTTCAGAGTAACAAATTTTGAGGCTGAAATTCATTTTAAGGGGAGTAGAATACAACACCTTGAGTTTTAATAAATTAATATTTTTAAAATAAATTAAAATTCTTTACTTTATTGTATTGTAAAATACACCAAGGTAAACCTTCTTTACAAGAATCACTGAGTTTAACTTTTATTACACGCAACACTGAGTTTAAACTAAATGTGACATATTATTAAAATATTATTATAGTTATCACCTAGCCGTTGGAATGGAGTGTATGAAAAGGATTAAATTAATTTTTGAAATGTTTTTTATACATGTTTATAAAATGAATTATTTGGTAACAAATTAATTAAAAATTAATGTATGAACTATATGAAAATAAAGAAATTCCTTTTCCGAAAAACTATTTTTCTATGTCTAAACACGTTTTATCTTAATAAATTAAAAAAACACTTTTGATGAATGTTTTTAATGAAATTCATATATTAAATATTCAATAAACTATTTAAAATTTATCTTATGTGTTTTATAGATGTTATATAAGAATAAATTCAATTTGATGCATAAAAAGCTGTATTTTTCTAAAAGGTAGTTTTATCACCATTTAATGGAATAATTAGCTTAAAAAAATTATAAACTTTTAAATATTATATTTTAAAAAATAAACTTAATTTATGAAATTTTAAGGTAAAAATTATTTTAGGGTGATGTTTTGGTATTTCTTCCAAAAGAGTTTCATTTTTTGATGAATAGTGAAAATACTGAATTTTAATTGAAAACTGCCTTTTTGTACGAATTATTTATATAGTTAAATTATATTTTAAATTGGTTTTAAAGGATAATTTTTTCAATTATACATCTATTAATCCAATTTAGCCCATTTTAATCAATTTCACATCTAAATTTGATTTAAAAACATTTCAAACTTATGAACATTTTCTCTTTAAAACCCTGCTTTCTCATCACATCTGCGGAATTTATTTTAAATTAAAAATTTAAACTTATGTGAATTGAATTTAAAAAAATTTATTCCATATTTGGAATAAAAATAATTTATATTTTCTAATAAGTCAAACTTAAATTATAATTTTTTTGTTGAAAGAAATTAAAATTAATCACAGTGATTGAGAGAAAAAATATTTACTAAGGGACTAAACCTTAAACTTAAGGGGAAAATGAACTAGAAACATGTCCAAAAGACATTTTATTGACATATTTTTGCCTTATACTTTATGTTATATAGTTTTAAGCATTATTTTATCCTTTTGGTTGGTAAAAACATGGGTTCACCTAGCATTATTTTGAAAAATACCAAATGTGTCCTCTACCACACTTATAAAAGGAGACCCCTATCATACTCTCTTAACACCTTAAAAACCAATTTTTTCAGAAAATACACACCCAAATAACTTCTCTAATTCCCTAACATAACAATAGAATCATTAAATTGGGAATAAATCCAAACAATAATGTCATTTGGGGAAAACCAAAAGGATATTCCTAAAGAAGAGGTAACATTCATCAACAAACATTTTTGTTTTATTCCATCTTTAATCCCCATAATTTTTTATATCATGATTATATTATAAAAAAAGTATCTTTAATACACTGATATATTTTTATGTTAATTTCATGACCTAAAATCACTCACACTTCCATCAAATGGGCTATGAAATCAGCGTTTGTGTGTACGATAGACTACCGCCTCACAAACCAGTGTCGTTTGTTTTTCTGTTACAACCTTTTAAGGTTGGTAATAATGATGTACATTATATTTATATATGATATATATTTTATTTATAACATAGTTATTATTATAGAAATATTATATAACACATACCTTCATTCTTCCTATTTTTTGGGAATACGATAGCATTGTTCGTGTGTACAGTGGACTACCGCCTTGCAAAGCGATGTGATTCGTTCACGTTTTACATGGAATGTATTAAGGATGAGTTTAATAGAAAAATGTGATATATATAGAAAAAAAAAATTTACTAGAATTTTATTATATTATATATATATATATAATTTACTTTTATTTCTTTCAATACGACAAGAAATTAGAAATAGCATTCATGTATTCATACGACCTACCATTTCCATGAACAATGTACTTCATTTACTATTTCTATATTTTATAGATTATTATAAAAAAATATATACTGAATATATATGAAATTTATATCACTTTTTATTTTCTATAAATTATTAAATCATAATAAAATTAAGAGGACCAAAAATAACAAGTCAAAACATATATGAAAAACAAAACAATTATTACCCGAAACAAGAATTTAACATGAAAATTGTTAATAAATGGGTAATAAAAGGTCATAAAAACCATATATGGTACAATATATATAAATATAGTTATTTATTATATTTATAATAAACTTATATTTATTATTAAATATATTTTAAAGTGTATAAAAGAACTCAAGACTTATGGTAACGGGATTTCTAGTATCACTTTTATTTCTGTGAGACTTATGCCATATTCCCCAATCATTTATTTTTTGTGGTGTATATATTTCCATATGAAATTTTATATCATGAATTTAATTTATTTTATCATATTAAAAGTTTAAATTGATGTTATTATTTTACATATCTCATGATTAAAAAGTTACTCAAGTAGTAAGCGATTTCCGTCTCACTTTTTACTTCTACAAAGCACATATCATATTCTACACCTATTTATTTTATGTGGTGTATATAACTCCCTTGAATATATTTTATGATTATTATAATTAAAATTATTGATAATTATATATCCATTTTAGGATCAATCTTTTATGGGGTTTATAGTTCAAAAGTAAGCAAATTGGTAAGATATTTTTGTCTCAATTTTTCTTCTTTGAGACGTACATCATGTATGAACTTATATTATTTTGTGAGGTGTATATAAAGACCCTTTGACATTTAATATCATGAATTTATTCATTCTAATGTTTTTTTATGTTATTATTTCATGGGGATTAGGATTCAATTTTACCAAAGTGGTAAGAGTTTTATGTTACAATCTAACAATTTATCAAGATTATTTATGATGAAATATCCAACATTTAAATCTCATGATCTACATGTCAAGAATTATCATTAATTTTTGTATCCTATTTTTATTCATGATATCTTCAAGTAATGGTACCATTTTTCTTCTCTTTGTTACTTAATATTATTAATAATTTTTTAAGAAAATATGACTGTATTTATCTCTTAGTTCAGAAATCGATTTTTTCCTAAAACTATGTTTTCAAAAAAAAAATTAAATTTTTTTTAAATAATATTTTAATATAAATTTCAAAGAAAATTATTGTGAAAAATTGTTATACTGAAAAAGTGATTTAATTTGTTTTTTCAAATATTTCTTTATAATATTTCAAATCCATTTTCAAAGAAAAATGTTTTCAAATTGATTTATGTTTTAGAAATAGTTTTTAAAAGAGAAAATGATATTTTCATCCAGAAATGTTTTAAATGATTTTTAAAGATTAATTTATAAGTTTTAAAATTAGTTTTTATATAAAAGAATTTTGAAAATGTTTTATGTTTTAAAAAGTTTTTTTCAAAGAAAGGTTATTTTACTTAAGAAATTTTCCAAGTGATCTTTCAAAATAATTATCTATGTAAGATGAAATACTTAGATATAGTTTATTATTTTATAGGAAAATGATACAAGGAAACCATTATTATTCTTTGTTTTAATGTTTTATTATTAAGGTGAAAAGTTATTTATGAAACCCATTTCTCTTCCACAGGTTATACCATAATAAATTTTTTATGAAACCCACTTATTTTCATGGGTTATTCTATGGTGAAATAAATATAAAACATATCTATTTTCCTTAGGTTTTGATATGATTAAATGTTTATGATACCAATTTAATTTCATGGGTTATGATATAATGAATGTTTATGATCTTGTGGCACATATATGTATGATTTTATTATGTAATGGGTGGGACCTATATCTCTCTCCAACGAATTGGGTAAAGAGAAATGTTCTATGAGATCAAAGGATATATAGGTGATTAGATAAAGACTAAAGATGATGGTACATAAGTGATTTTCCCAATCCAAAATATGTGGGTACATGGTTGATTAGCCTAATCCAAAAGATGAGGCTACACAGGTGGTCATCCAAAGCCCAAAGATGAGGGTATACGGGTGGTCAGACCATTCCTAAAAAAGAGGGTATATGAGTGGTCAACCCAAACCCAAAGAAGATACACAAGTGATCAACCCAGGCCTAACATGTTATGAATTCCTTGGTTAGTATCATAGAAATAATATTTTCTATGCTTGTGTGTATTCCACAAATCCATGTATTATGCCAATGTTATGCTCTCATAGCTCACATTATTTGATTATATTATGATTCATGTCTTATGAAATGCCAATTTTTATTCCATGAATCATGTATATTATCTTTCATATATTGGGTATGGTCTTCAAATTTTATTCTCATGTTTCCATACCCTTATTTTCATGTTATTATTATTAATCTACATTGTTTACCCTCAATGAGAATCTGAACTCATCCTTTCTTAATTTTACTTTCCTTGGGTTATGAAGAAAGGTTTTAACTAGGGTATTTTTGTAAAGAGTACTAAAGGGGAAGATCTTTATGGGATATGTTGAATATATTTCACAAAGTTATAATACTAAGTTCTAAGTTTCCAAATATACTAAACTATTATGGTTCTTGGGAATGTGTTTGTGTAATTTAATGAGTATTCATAAAAAAAGATTTAATATACATGTTTGATAAGCTTGGGTCATTATACTATATGCTAGAGGCTTTTGACTAGAAATGAGGGTTTATGATGGTATGGTGGGGAGACTATACCCTCTTTATTAAGGCAGATCAAAATAAAAATATCTAAATAAAAAAGTGGGAGAAATATAATGAAAAATGGAAACATAAGCATCCAGATATAATAATTAGACAAGCATAAAAAATAAACTAAATCATAACTAGTAACATATTAAAAGGATGGCGTCATGATGGTATAGAAAGATGAGGGGTAAGAGAAACAGGTATTATACATACATGTAACCATTCTATAAAAATGTAAAATAAGACCAAAATATATCTCCAATAGAATAATGAGTATAGGCTCAATACTCTTCTCCCATACACTATCCTAGAACAGAATTCAAGTGTCTATAGCTGGGTGTTTCCCTTTTTCCCTACCTGCATCCATGAAGTTTGTCTATATACCAATCGGTGGCTTAAATAGTGTGTGAGTAAAACTTAGTAGGCCAAAACCAATGATGTCTAATGATATCTAGATAGTGTTTATAGAATGAAACCATGTGTAGGTGTAATAAATTTAAAATTTAAATATAAATAAACCATTCTAGGTTGGGGCTCTTCATGGGGTACCTAGCCTACCAATACTTGCTTTAGCCTGAGCTGATATGTTTTAGAGTAAGTAACCATGTGATAGTAATAATAATATATTACCTAAGGTGTAAAAAGGTGTCTATGTCCTTGAAAGTATTATATTACTCATGTTAATAACTCCTAAAGTTTGTTTATAGGGGTTTGAGTGTAATATAGGGATGAACCCTTAACAAAGCACTCCTATAATATAATAATTTCAAGCAATAGGAACAAGTCCCAAGATGAATTGAGCTATACCTAATTAGAGCCCAAGGAGCTAATATGGGGTGGATTTTATCCTTAAGACATCAAGTCAAATCCAAGGAGATAATACAAGGAATTATAAATCTAGAGAAAATTAATGGATGATTATACGATGCTACATCCATGTAGTCATAAATATAAGACAAGGTCTAAGTCCAAGAGGGGTATCAAATCCTATAAAATGCATCCATGAATTGGGTTTCATACTTTGGGTATTCAAGGAAAACCCAAGGTGGGAATCTAATAATTTCCCTATACAAGCTATCCTATAACTGTATGTAATGGTCATAATAATATCCAAGTGAAGTATAAAACATTTTAAATTTCATCTAATCTCATTTATTTATGAAAATAATTTATAATCTAGTAATTAACATGTAATAAATTTATACCATTTACATTTACATTAAAAACAATTTTTTCATAGTCACAATTTAAAATTTAACATGAGTGAAGTGACATGTTCTTTTAATTCACATTCCATTCATCTCATTTAACATTTCAATTCTTTCAATTTAGCTATTTGAATCACAAATGTCAAGCCAAACCTACCTTAGGAGGTGGTTTGGTCATAAGGGAATAGATAAAATTTCATTTCATTTAATTAACACACCCAAATGGGTGACACTAGTCGAGGTAGACAATATACTATAATGTCATGGATCTATAAGAGTATCCCATCATGGACTTGACATTTTATTAGAATAAAAAACATTTTGGGGGAGATGAATGGGTTTTTTGGTGCTTAGAACAACAGAAAACTTTATAAACATAATAATTTTTTAGGAAAATCATGATACCACCTACCTTATACTAGTAGATGACTCCCCATCCTATATCAGCTTTATATTTCAAGTAGAATGGTAACAATTGGGGAATCAAAAAAATGACCTAAAAATAGGGCATATTATCTTGTATGTATTTTTTATTCCATATAGAGAGAAAAAAATAGAAAGGATGGAAGGGAAATAAATATATTATTGATTGAGATCCAATGTGATAAACGACACTTGAATAAGAGTCCAATTGAGGGAGGAGGCTCAATGCTTACGTTGAGGGAGAAGAGGAGCTCCCATAGTGGTTGCTGATTTGTAAAAATAAAAGAGAGAAGAGGGTTTAAGTTTCAAATAAGGGATGAAAAAATAGACATTTCACCCATTATTAAGGGGTCACATGGTTTTCCACACTATGCGCTAACCATGCACTAATATTATCCCATAGAACACACCCCTTTCACAGTTTGTGCTCGGTTAGAAAAAAATGTGAACACTATGAGAATCACCTCTACAACTAACCTACACTATTCAACATGGGCATGTGGAATCCTTCACATGGTTTTTAAAACCATGATTCTTCTAATTGGGAGTACATGATTGAGACACATAACTACTACTAACCATGCACCAAAAACAATCCTCTGTATATTTCTCTAAAAACCAGAGATTCAGGATCCGAAAAATCCCAAGATTCTTCTAAAACATTCATTAAACTATTAAAAACTTTCATATAGATAAAATGGATGGTTTAAAATAAAATTTCAATGATCCATACCTCTCTAAAAGTTTAAGATGTTACAAACTCCCCTCCTTAAAAAAAACATCCCCGGGTTTCAGTTTTGAGGGTGGCCAACCAATATTTGAGAATAGTTCCAGCTAGTGAGCATGCACATAAGCCTCTTGCTCCTAAGTCTCATCTCGTAAATGACTGTTCTTCCATAAAACCCTTACTATAGTAATTGATCTACCTCATAGAGACTTTGTTATATGATCAATGATACATACCATATATTCATGAAAGGAATAATCAATATCCAATTCCACCTCATTATGTCAGAAAAAAAAGGGTGGGATCAAATGATAACAGAAAAGTTATAAAACATGGAAAAGTTTATGCATGGACAGGTACATACGAGGTTTCTACAACCTATAGGATACTATAATAACTCTCTATAAGATATAAAAGGGTCAAACAAACATATGTTCCACCTTCCCCTATCTTAGAATCCATCGATGACCCAATCATGATGAAATACACAAGAAGACCTGATCTCCCACATTAAACTACAAAGGACAATGGTGATGATCGATATAAGACATATGAGTAGATTAAGTTGTAGCCATACTCTTCCTGATGAGTTTTACTTTCTCTGATGTCTCTTGAATGAGATGAGGTCCTAGTAACGCTACCTATCTTGCCTTTAATCAGCACAGGGGTGAACAAAATGAACTGCCATATAAAACCTCATAAGGATCCATCTGTATAGTTTATTGAAAGCTATAATAGTAATAGAAATAAACAAGAGTTAAATTTTTCTCATAATAACCTTTAAATTCCAGGATACATGCTTAGAGTATGTCCTCTAACCCCCGTATCATATGCTCAGATTGTCCATTGGTCTGTGGGTGATAGGATGTACTCAAAATTACCTATGAACCTACATATTTATGCAACCCCTACTAGAAATGAGATGTGAATCGAGAAACCCTGTCAGATATGATTGTATGTGGAACTCCATGAAGTCATATGATCTCCCAAACATATATCCTCTCTAACTCATCCACTAAAAAGGTCATGAATAGGCAAAAAGTGGGTGACCTTTTTCATCCTATCCACAACAACCCATATTTCATCACAGCCACAAGGTGACCTAGGTAAAATCATCATGAAATCCATAGTGACATCATCCCATTTCCTCATTGGAATGGGAAATGTATGTAAAAGACCAGTAGGTTACCGTTGTTCCACCTTCACCTGCTAACAGGTAGAACACATAGTAACAAAACATGAAATATATATTTACATACATATCCACCAATACTAATGGCACAAATCATGATATATCTTGGTAAGACTAGGATGCAATGTCCAAGAAAAGTCATGAGACTCTCATATCAATTCCTCTTAGATATCTATGGGCACCCAGACACATCTATGAATGTGTAAGACCTCATCCCTATAAATAACCCAATAAGGTAGTGATTCCTTTCCCAAAGCACTCTCCCTCATTTCAAGGCCCTTAGGATCAGAAATATGCCTAATATTTACTCTATATATAAGATTAGAGATTGCTTCCAAAGCTATAAGAATAGGCTTCTTGTGAATCTCTGGAATCTCAAGATGCAACTTAAAAAAGAGGTCTATTAGCTTCCATTCACCACTAGCTTCTTAAATAGCTTGTGTCTGATTATTTTAGATCAGAGAATCACCTACTTAATTTCCTTTACCAGGCATATAATCAAGTTCAAAATCAAACGATTTTAGGTATTCATACCACATTCATTTCTAGAGATTCAAATAAGGATGCATAAAAATTTATTTGAGGCTCTTATGATCCATGTATACATAAACTATTTTCCCAACAAGTAACAACTCCAACAATGTATGGCATGAGACACAACTACAAACTTGAGATATTTTGTTGAGTAATTCCTCCTGTGAGGTCTCTGCTGATGAGACCCATATCTCTTGACTCAATATCCCAACATCAGAATGGTTCCTAGCCTGATTCCTGATTTATCATAATAAACCATATGGATTCTACTAGGTTCTAGAATAATCAAGATATGTGATGAATTCAGCCTCCCTTTCATCTCCTAAAAGGATTCCAACACACTTTATAACATGTAAAATTTACACCATTCTAGGTTGATCCTATGAGTGGTGTTGAATGTTGTGATAAATACTATATAAATCTCTTGTAATAACCAACCATCCCCAAGAAACTTTTTATTATCAATGATATTGGTGGGATGGTCCTCGTAAATTATGAATCTCACCTTATTTGGGTCTATGGATACTTATGATTACAAAATAATGTGACCCAAGAAGTAAACTTTATCAATCCAAAAGTATAATTTTGTGGGATTAACATATAAATAGTGCGCTCTTAGCATAATAAAAAGGATATAAAGGTGTTTGGTATGTTTGTGTCGAGTATGAGAGTACACCAAGTTTTTTTCCATGAACATAACCACAAATGAATCTAGATATGAGTGGAAAACCTAATTAATCTTGGCCATAAAAATAATAGGGGTGCTTACAAGACCGACCAAAATTAAAAAATACTCATAAAGGACATACCTAATTTATAAATCTATATAATTTATATATGAGGATCTAACACACACCTGCTGGTAGATCTATCTCAAACTAATCTTAGAGAAAACCCTCACTCCTTTGAGATGATCAAAGAGGTTTTATATATGAGTTAAATGATATCTATTCTTTATTGTAAGATGATTCAATTTATAGTAATCAACACACAACCTAAGGTCCCCTTTAACCTTGTTAGATAAAATCATAGAATAACCCTAAGGTGATGTATTGGGTTATATAAAAACCTTATCTTTATGGTCCAATAGATATCTCTTGAGCTCCTACAACTCAATAGTATCCATCCTATAGGGAGGAATGGATACTGGTGCTATTACTAGAACTACCTCAATAGTAAACTCCACCTCCTTCTTAGGAGGTATCCTAGAAAAATAACTAAGGAATACATCCCTTAAAAAATCTTGTATAGGATTAAAATTGACACACCATGTTCCCTGATCATCCAAATAAAGACTTGAAATCTAGGTCATCTCTCTACCCATCCCATGATGCTCAAGTCTATCTTGACTCGACTGAACATCCTATTCACTATTGTGAATATAATTAACTCCCTTGGGTGATGTGAAGGACACCCTCCACTGATATAAATTGATATGATCATAATAGAGAAATAAATAGTCCATAAAAAAATGATGTCGAATTCTATCATCTCAAGGATGAAAAGATTCCATAGGAAATGATAATCGCCTATATTTATGGGGTACTGATTGCATAGGCACACACCTTATGATTGAATTCCTAGTATAGTGTTAAGAGTCATCACTCCATAAAAATACTCAATTACAAGACCAAGACTCTACAAAATAGCCACAAATATAAAGGGTTGTGAAATGTCTATGTCAAAAAAATTAGATACAAAAGTCAAGGCGACTAAAATTATACCTTGGATGGTAGATGGACTAACACCCTGCTCCTCAAGCATAGGATGTATTACATATATTCAGTTTGATTTGTGGCCCTAAGCTACACACTAAATCACATGGGTAGGCCCAATATACTGGAACTACATCTAAGAGGTTTGGATACCCCATCCATGACCACCTCTATAGAGTGAATGGCTCGTATTACTCTAGATTCCTACCATACATAGAGCTACAGATCCCACTTTAGAAGGTGGAGCTACTGTGGATCCTCTCTAACTATCCACTAGAGGAAACATTCTGTAGAAACACTGAATATGATCTATTAAACTGCCATCTCAATACTCAACCGAGTCTTTGGTACACTAGGGATTCATATTCCATGGCCTCCAATACTGGTGGAATAACAAACTTCTACTTGTGTAGATACTTTGGCTTCCACTTTCCATATGAGAAGGATCTAGGTGATACATGTTTCCACTAGATGAACTACTTACCTATCTCAGCACCAAACCATTATGCCCTACACCATTAGCTTCACTTGGGTTCTACTTAGTGATGAGGTCCTGGTTGACTATCAAATAAACATTCCTCATATGGAAAACATTTACCTATGATCAGATGGAATACCTAATCCCATCCTCAAATCACCTAGCTCTGCAAAAACTCTTCACCAAGAATAGTAGGAATGAAATGCTATAGATCTATTAAATGAGTTGAGTAATCCATAATAGATAATTTTCCCAGTTCTAGATTTATATACTCTCTAGATCATTTAACCCTTAATGTCTCATAAAATAAATAATCATTTTAGTTAGATTAGAAATCCCTCCAAACCATAATTTGATTCTGATTAGCCTAGGTCAAAATTTCCAACAATCTCTTGGAAAATCCTCTAAGAATGTAATATATGAGCTTCAAACTCCTCTCTAGAGGTGTCTCTAAATTATTAAATATGGAAATCATAGACTCTAACTATGACTCAATGGTATAGGGACTACCTTCCCCTGAAAAGGTATGAGGGCGCTACTACTAGAATTCTCGAGTCAAGCCTGACATAGTCAGTGAAAGGCATGGAGTTTCCATCATAGAATATAATAACTATAAAAATACCTCTCGAATCTAGAAATTGATTCCCATGCTAGTAGCAATAGGAGGTTCCATAGGGGGAATCGTCGAAGGTATCACTGGTGGTTTATGCCCCACCACCTCTATAGAATGGTCATCACCAACTTCCTGGCATGCGACTCAAGGCCTTAATGGTTTCATATTTCTAAAATTCCAAACACACACCTCAGGACAAGATTTGATATTAGAATGATTACAGAATAAGGAATAATACATGTACAATGCCTTCCTAAATAATGATCAATACACATATGCTTACTCTAAAACTTGGCCTAGAAAATTTAAAAGATCATAAAGGAAAATGAGTGACAATCCAAATACCTATTAATAAAATCGGGTATGTGTTAAGGAATCATATCTTATATCATAGGTTCTGGTATATGGGGTTTCAATTTCAAGTTATATAGGAAGACACCCTTTAAGTTCAAATTGACATCCCCATTTAAAAGTAACCATTTCATTCCATAATTTCAATTAAAAATTTATATATATATATGTATTATAGTTCAGTATGATGAGTTACCATACCAAATTTATAAATTCTTACTCTTTACAAGTTAAAATTTGAATTTTATATAACCACAAAAAATTACATAAGTTTTATCTGGTTTTAAGATGTAAAATTTTATGTAAAAGGTTTAATTATATGGGTCAATATTTCTAATTTATAATGTCTCATACACTTTATAAATTGAAATTGACATCCATTTAATTAAAATGACTAACATTCTATCCCATGTAACCAATTTTTAAAATCTCGGATGTGCCATAATTGGTTATTTAAGGTGAAACCATAAATATATATAGGAAAAAACCATTTAGGTTGATGGGAACACTTTAATTAACCAATTATTTATCTCTTCGTAAGAAATGTTATCCAAATTATAGATATAACAATCAAGGAAAAGAAACATGCTAAAGGAAATATGCATGATAGAATAAATATAGCATGACATTTGCATGGCATGTGAATCTATACATGCTTATAATGATGCATGAGACTTAACCTACTTTAGATACCTGATAAGGGTAACAATAAATTCTATAATAATGATGATAAAAAATGCCAGAAATCATGTGTGTCACCCAAGAGTGAAATTAATTTAATTGTAATAGGTAGAATACAGAAAAACCATTCCTATTATAAGAAACTTGGATTTTTTTTCTCTATAAATTGTTTAGATACTCCCAATAATAGGATCATTACTAAATTACAATACATTCCTAGTCTCTTGTGTACCATCCCAAAATAGTGAGAAAAAGGGAAAAAGAACTTTGATATAAAATTGTAACATCCCAGACTCAGTTTACTAATATGTAACCAAATTTTATTGGATACATGTTATCAAGCACACCTCCCCATATGCTAGAAGATACCAACTATAAGTGAGGGTTTATAATGGTACAATGGATAGAATAGACCCTTTTTATCAGAGTGGATCACAATAATAATATACAAATAAAACAAACGAAAAGTAATACAATGAACAATAGAAATATTAACATAGAGAATATAACAATCATAGAGGCATAAAAAATAAATTGAACCAGATTTAGTAACATATAAAAAGGATGATTTAATGATTCTATACAAAAATTATGGGTAAGAGAAACAAGTACTAGTCATACATGCAACCATGATATACAAAAGGTACAAAACTACCAAAATCTATCTATAATAGCATCACAAGAACATGCTCAGTACTCTGCTTCCATACCCATACTAGAATAAAATGAAAGCATCCATAGCTACATGCTTCCCTTTTTTCCCTACCTGCATCCATGAAGTTTGTCTGAGTACCAATTGGTGGCACAAATAAGGTTTGATTAAAATTCCATAGGCTAATAATAACGACGTCTAATGTTATCCAGTCAGTGTGTATAGAATGAAACCATGTGAATGGTTACTAAATGTAAAAATAAAAAATAAATAAACCATGCATTGTTTAGACTCATCATAGGGTACCTCGCTAACCAATACATGTTTCGTCCTGAGATGGGATGTCTCAGAGTAATTAAACATGTGATATTAATAATAATAAAGGATCCAAGGTATAACAAGGTGTCTGTAACCTTATAAGGTTGATCCAAATAATGGTAATGAATAATACAGTTTGAATATATGGGTCTGAGTGTAATATTGGGATGAAACCTCAGCCTCACACTCTATTAATAAAATGATATTGAGCCCTAGGAACAAGTCTTAGGCAGACTTGATCTAAACTTAATTGGATCCAAAGGAGCTAATCTGAGGTGGTTTGCTTCCTTAAGACATCAAGACAAATAAAATGAGATAATACTATACATTTTAACTCTATAGAAAATTAACAGATGACTCCACAATGCTATGTACATTCATTAATAAATATAATACAAGGATCAAATCTAATTAGGTTATCAACTCTTGGAAGACACATCCATGAATCATTTGGAGTCCTCTAGGTAGTTATGGAAAACCCAAGGTGGGAATCCAAGACATAACCAAGATAAGCCATTCTATAATTGTATATAATGATCGTAACATGATCCAAGTGAAGTGTAATCCATTTCACATTTTATCCAATCTCATTTATTCATAAGAATATTTTATCATTTAGAAATGACCATTTAATAGATTTATACAATTTACATTTCCATTAATACCCATTTAGTCTTAGACATAATTAATAATTTAACATGGGTAAATTGATGCATCCTTACCATTAAAATTACTTTAATCTCATTTAACATTCTAATTATTTAAATTTAACCTTTTGAAACAAAAATTCAATCCAAAACCACCTTAGGAGGTGGTTTGATCATAAGGGAATAGATAAAATGTCATGTAATTTAATAAACACACCCAAAGGGGTGGTACTTGTTGAGGTAAAAAACCTCTCACAATTCCATGGGTCTATAAGAGTATTTCATCAAGGTCTATAATTTTTAATATAAGAAATTTTTTAGGGATGATGCATGGGAGGTATGGTGCGTGGAAGAACATATCAGTTATAAACACCATAAATTTTCAGGAAAATCATGATACCACATACCTTATACAAATAGATAATTCCCTATCCAATGTCAGTTTCAGATTCAAAGTAGAACATGAGAAATTGAGGTATCAAAAAAATTCCCTAAAAATAGGGTATATTAGTTTGAATGGATTTATCATTCCATATGTTATGAGAAAACAAGAAAATAAATAAGTGTAATAAAGATATTATTAAAGGCGATCTGACATGAAATATAAAACGTGAATCAGAGTCCCTTTGAGGAAGGAGTCTCAAAGCCTAGGTATAGAGAGAAGAGAAGCTCCCAACAATGGATTTTTTTGTGTAAAAAGAAAAGGGATAAGAGGGATTTAGTTTTAAATAATGGAGGGAGAAAATGAGCATTTCAACCCTTTTTAAGAAGTTACATGGTTTGGCCACATGGTTGGACAAACTGTGTTCCAACTGTGCGCCAATACTATCCCATGGTGCACACCCCTTGTACGGTTTTCACATGGTTATAAAAACCATATATGAACCATGAGAATCCAATTTTCAACCAAAATACACCATTTTTAGGTCCATGTGGTCTCCCTTGAAACACTTTTGAAACTATTCTCTTCCATCTTGGGGTCACACAGTTGAGGTGCATGGTTACTACTAAAAATGAGCTAACTGTGTGCCTCTATTTATTTCCCTAAAAATGGGAAATCAAAGTTTTGAAAAAGACCCAAATTCCTCTAAACCATTCATCAAACTCTTGGTAACATTCATATAGTTAAAATTAAAGGTTTAAAATGAATACCACTCTAAAAATATTAGACTTTACAAGAATAAGGGAAACACACAAAGCTACTTCTAGATGGAAGCCGAGTGCGTAAAACCCCATCCCAGAATTCTATATATAGAATCTGTGCCAAAGTTAGTATATTAATTTATTTAATATAAGGAAAATAAGTTAATATATGAATTTAAGATCCCCATTAATGTTTTAAATGTTTGGAGTAACCACTGTTGAAAGATCATGCATCAATCAAGCATTAAAAATTCAAAAACCCCTACCACTACGCCATGATACTGCCTAACATGTTGTGGTGGCCTCACCCAGAAGACTGACTATGGGAATAAACCATGCCCTAGACTAAATAACCAAGCCTTTTTTGAAATTCCATGAAATCCACCATGCCAATGGTGAGGCTTGATGGCCATGGAACATAGGGAAACCACCAACATACCATTCTTGGGACCACAACCATTTTTGAATTGTCTGTTTTACACAGGAGGCCAAAGGGTACACCATGACCTACACCATGGATGTGGTCCTTGGAATTTTCACCATGAAGTAAAAAAACTTCTTTTTAAGACACTCTACACTTCCACCACTTCTGAAACCAAAAAAATAATACAAAAGAGTCTCCATACATGATTCCACATATTAAGGTGTAATAATTATCCCCCCATAAAATATTTCTATCTCTAGGAAGGCTCAAGATCATGAACTATAAAAGAGATAAGGACATTTATAAATAATGAAGGCCTCATTCTACCATGTCTCATGGTTATAACAACCACACTTCCATATCACTTTAACCAATGAGATCATCTATCCATGCAACACCTTATCCTATTGGTTCACTATCTAAAAAATCCTTTCAATCACTAAGGAATCAAGTTAAATTTCAACAACCTCCCACTAAATCATGTGGGATGAATATAGTTAATCCTTATTCTGTTGGAAAAAATAGAATACATCATGTATAAAAGTAAAATGAGTAGGTAAGTCCAATCTATGAGCCATTTCCTGAGTCACTCCAAAATTTTAAACTGGTCGACATAATAAGGTTACATCTTACACTATGATCCCAAACATATGTGTCCCAACCAAGGTGAAACTTTGATAAAAAATTTATCACCTACCTCAAATTACAATGGATGACTATGTTGATGAAAATATGATTTATGCTGACTCTAGGCCATCTTTAACCTTTTCTTGATCAAATGAATAATTCTACCATCTCTTGAGTGAGGATCGATCCAAACAAAGACTATTGTCTAATCTATTCCCAAAAAAGTGGTGATATTCAAGAACTCCCATACAAAACCTCAAAATTTGGCTTCCTAATTGAAGCACAATACATATTTTTGTAGGAAAAATACATTAACAGAAGGTGTTTCTTCCATAATCCACTAATTTCATGAACACATGACCGAAGCATGTCTTCAAGAATTTGGATGGTTCACTTGGTTTGTAAATACATCAAGGGATAATAAGATATACTAAAATTCAATTGGGAACCCATAAATATATATAATACTATATAAATCTAGGATGTTAATAAAGGTTCCCTATCCAAAATTATAGTAAATAGAACACCACATAGTCTAAAAATATCCCATACATACATGTTCCCAAGATCTTGTACCATCATTGGCTTCTTGATAGGAAGGAAATGTGCTGATTTCAGGAGACAATAAATAATATCCCATATCATATTCTTACCAATAGGATATTAATGAATCCAAATAATCAATTCCATGTCTATATTATCCCACTTTAATACTAGAATGGGTAAGGTTTACAACACACCAGCATGCCTATGATGTTCTACCTTAATTCTCTAACACATAAGGCACTATGACACAAAATCCATAATCAATTGCCTTATTCTTAGTCCCAAATAATGAAATATCTGGTTATGATACATCTTGGTAGCTACCAAGTGCATTTAAAAATTAAATTAGTGTGTATTATCCATCAATTCCTATCTCAGATCTCTCAAAAAACTATCCTACCTCAGAATTGAAACACTCCATCCAGAGACCAAGACCACTCACCTGAGCTCTCCCTACCATAAAGATTCCTACTAAATCACTGACACTATACATCCTAATCCAATATAAGTTGAATATGATCATCTATAGATAATCCAACCCCATCAAAATATTGGAATACCTATCCTTCATATCTTCCTTTATCAAAGTGCATCTCAGAAAACAATCCCATCATGCACCACTCTTCCACTGATTCCTTTAATAATTGTGTCAAAAAATTTATTCTCAATGAATATGCAATAAAGTTATCTTTTTTGAGGGTGTATGAAATATCAAAATCAAAGCTATGAAGTTACTCTACCCCTAATGTTAATATTAGGTTTAGATTCCTCTAAGTGAAGATATACTTTATACTCTTATGGTATGGATACAATGTAGACCACTCCTTGAAGTGGTAGTGGTGACAAGTCTTAAGAGTTTCCATCACTAATAACAAATAAAGATCATGAATGTGGTAGTTATTATCATGAGGGAATAATTGACGAGATTTATAATTAATCACCTATATCCCCTACATGAAAACACAACCAAAAATATTATATGAGGCATCAAAGTTAATATCATATCCCAAACCTAACTCTATAAAAATCAAGGATGGAATTGAAGTCAATCTCACTTTCAAATCCTCTAAAGTTCTCTAGAACTAAATACTCCAAAAAAACATTCACACCCCCACTAGTTAACCCTATCATAGGATATGCAATCTTGGATAATTCTTGAACAAAACATATGTAATAACTAGATAATCCCAAGAAATTATAGATTTCAAACACATTTCTAGGATGCTCCTAAGGTATCATTGCCCAAACCTTATCAGGATCGGCTGAGAAACATTTATATGAAATCAAGTGGCCCATGAATTTTACATCTTGAGTATATAATTTAAATTTGTATAGCTTCCCATATAGATAATATTTTTTCAAGATCCCAAGGATGGTATTAAAATGATTTGTATGGTCCTGATTCAATCTAGGATAAAAAATGATATCATACACACACAAAAAAGAATCCAAGAACTAATGAAATTTTTGATTCATAATTTTTAGAAACACAATTAGATAATTAGTAATTTTAGACAATATGATCAGATATTTATAATGCCCATAATTTCTCTCAAATACCATCACAGAAATATATTCCTCTTAGATCCTAAGTCAATGGTAACTCAATCTTAAAAAAATCTTTGAAAACCATCGGTATCCATTGAGATGATAAAAAAATAAATCAATCATGGAAAAGGGATATGTATTCTTAACTATCACCCAATTGGGTTTTTGGTAATCAACAAAAAGTTGTAAAATCCCATCTACCTTATTTTTAAAGATCACTGGTGATGTCCAAGGTGAAAATATAGGAAAAATAAATCCATTAGACTCAAGATCCTCAAGAATAAACTTTAATTTTTTTTAATTCGAGAGGTTCTATATAATATAAAGTTAAATAGATGGGCCTCATCTGCAAAAGAAAGTCTATAGAAACCTTAACTTCCTTATGAGGTGGAAATCCAAATAAATAACTTGGGAAAACATTAAGATACTCACTCACCACTATAGGAAGAGGGACACTAAGATATAAATCAACAAAATCAAGGAATATTCCTAACAAATGGCATGATATCATCTCAGAACTATAGGATATACAACCTGATATTACAATACTAGGATCCCATTTATCTTAAAATATATGGATGACTCTATCAGAAGAAATAATCTAAACCTAATGATGATAAAAATTAATCCATTCTTTATAAATAGTCATCTAATCCATGATAATGATAATTTCAAAGATTTTAAGATCAAGAACATGGAAATCCCATATGATTTTGTGTCCAGTGATTACCATATGACACTAAGTATATTTAAAACCCCACTCAGACTTCTTTTCTAAATGAATGAAAGGAATAAGCTTAAAATAGAAACCCAAAACATCCACGACCTTGGATGAGATAAAAGAATGAGTTGAACGAATATCAAATAAATCCATAAATATATAATTTGTAATAAAAAATTTACATCTCATGGTAGCTAGTGCTTCCATTAACTAATATAGTGAAAAAATAGTTTCATAGATATGTCCAGCCTCATCTAACCCTTTCTTCACAACATGAGAATCACTCTTGGAATGAGGTTTAGACCCACCTTTTTTCTATGTTATATCTAAACTTAGATCCCTTGGTTAAGTTGGATCTTTATCTACTTACCTAGGATTCCCTCTCACATAAATGTTGAAGATAACAAGAATTACCACACATGTGAAATGTCTTGGGTGCTACCGTACAATCCAGTTTGAGGTGTCACATTCTCACACACTGGTAATAGACCTCCCGACTCTTCCCTAATGTCTATTTCATACTTCTAACACCACTTCAGTGTTGATCACCCTGCTTCATCTTCTAGATAGAAAATGAACTTTTGTTATCTCATGCTATCATTGATGCTCTAAAGAGCCCTTTATTCATGTTTATATCTGCCTCATCCATAGATTCCTTATATACAACCACCATTAATGTAAGTAGGAACAAAATAATAAGATTAGATTGAATATCAATACTCAAACCCATATTTAACCTCCACAACTTGATATAGTCATTGTAAGTAAGCTCTTGATATAGATGTACCAACTCAGGAAATCAAGTAGCATACTCCATGACATAATGATCTCCCTTATCCAAGGATAATAAATATATAGTCTTTAATAATCACAAAATTTTATGATAAAAATATTTATTTAATGATTTCTTTAAATTAGAATGAGTAATATCTTCATATAACTCAGTTTTCACAATAGTTTTCCCCCACCTCCTTCCAAAATGCTCAAGCATATACATGGAGAAACCATCCATAGAGTCTTATAAGGTATTCATGAAGTGAATATTCCTATCAATATTCTTAATCCATTACTACTATTCTAATGAACCCTTGTAACCATGAAATATCAATGGATTCTTCTTAGCAAATTCTTTAGAATGGTTTACCTTTTTTTCTAGTTCAACACTGGCGACTTAGCCCATTAACTATATCATCTATAATATGGTTTCTACTAATAGAGAGTCATCTATAGGATTATGCTTGGGGACTTTCACTATAGTTTCTTCTCTATAACTCGAAGATTTTATTATTATAGGCCTCAAAGTAAATATTTTTATTTTCAAGAAAAAATACTTTTACGGGTTTAGTGAGAATCCTCACCCAAAAACAAATATCAAATTAGATAAAACCACCAACATTACACAACTGCATTTCACTACAACAAAATCACAAACAAAACTAGCTGAAATGAACAATGAAAAATCCAACAAAACAAACACTACAAATTAAAATTTCAAAATCCATGAAAAAACTGGGTCATACTGGTCACCCTCGAGCCAAGTATTTTCCCCAATGTGCATTCTAGGCACACTATGAAACTACCTCTCAAGTATTTATAGTACAATATTCATTAAATAGATAAGATCCCAATAAAAAAGAGTGATACAAAAGAATTATAATAGGATTTAATAATAACCTGACCCCTTTGATACTAATTTGTAACATAACAGCCTAGGTAAACCCATAATGTCACCCAAATTATCCCACCACAAAGACCAAAGAATGTTCTCGATTAGTAAAGGCTGGTGAAAATAACTAAGGAATCATATAAAGAAACATGGGAACAATTTATCCCTCAACCTATATAAGATGATATAGAAACAAAAAGGGTATCACAATAGATAACCAAAACAAATAATATTTCAATAAAAACCAAAACATAAATTTAATATCCAAAAACTGGATAATAAGGCCTTGAGGAACAAGCGCAATAACAATAACATGGAACCCAAATAAATACAAGAGTCTATCTCGATGTGACCATATGTCACCACCATCCCAATCTATTGAAAAAGAAACATGATCCATGAGAGTTTCCCTCTACAAGATGCTCTCCCCTTTAACCGCATCGCACAAAACAAAGGCTAAAATTTCCCAAAAGGAAAAAAGCAGGGTTCGATAACAAAGGATCAATAGTATACCGGTAAGAATATGTAAGATTTCTATCCACATGAACCCATTAGTTCTCATATAAAATATATTTCTAAAAAAATAAATCATTTCTTTTCCATATTAACTCATTCTTTGGTTTTCTTATAAAAAAATTACATATTAAAATAAAAAAATAAGTCATGAAATATATTAATTAGGCATAAGAATATATATAATATAGTTTTTATGTTTAAATATACATTAAAAAGTGGGAAAATAGTCATATCACAAGGACAATCATAACATAAGTGTGTACAAAACTAATCCCTACAAGAAACACTAGTTGAAAAAAGTGAACTCTAATGTTTAAGAACCTTATTTAAAAGAAAATGCTATCCACTAGTAACCATGGAATCATGGGAACCTCCCATAGTGATTGATAAATCCATTGGGGCTCACATATGTTAAGTTTTTCCACATACCCCAATATTTTCTTGATGGGATTTTATAATATAATTTTGTTCAACAAACAAAATTCAAGTTTCATACAAAATTTTCCAAGTAAAATTCTCTTTAATTTATATGGAAACATTTTCATAAAACATTTTCTATAGTAACTCTACAACACTCCCATTATTGAAAATCATTTACATTTTAAAATAATCTTTGAGGAATATTAAAAATCAAATAATGTGTACCAAAATGGTGTAAAAAAACTAATCTTTTAGATCATTCTATATCCATAAAAGATAAAAAACTCTCATGCATTTAAAATCATAATTTTCACAAATAAAAACAAAAAAATGAAACATAAGAACATAAGAAATTCTAAGGGATATACCATAGGATAGAGACTCATACCTCAAGAACAAATAAAACCTTGTTTCCTTTGAAATTGATGATAATAAATGAATATATATGGCCAATATGATCCTCGATATACATGGAGTATTCCCAAGATAAAGTGAAACACCAAAATCTAATTCTATATGGAAGATGAGAACAAAAAACCCTTTCCTGGAATGCTAGATCTAGAATCTGAACCAAAGGGAGGAGATTGATTGATTTAAGAAAAGGAAACCAAGTAAAATATGTATTAAAAATACACATTAAGTTTTCACATGAATGGAGTAACCTACTTTGGGGGACCAGGTGTTGATCAAGCATTTCAAATTCTAAAACCCCCACCACCATTCCCTAGTGCTACACACTATGGTGTGATGGCCTCATTAAGGAGACCAACTATGATCATCGACCTTGCCTTTTCCCTAATACCCAAGCTATTATGGCCTGACCACAACCTCAACTATTCCCATGGTGATGATTGATGTCCATGGAGCACATTACGACCACCAACAACCCTATCTTATTTTAACACTGGCCGTTTTACATAGGAGGACCAAGGGTACACCACAACCTACACCATAATCGTGGTCCTAGACATTTTTCAATATGAAGTCTAAAAACATCCTTTTTAAGACACCATGAACCTACAAAACTTTTGAAACAAAAAAGGAAAATACAAAAGAGGTTCCAACCAGATTACACATATCGGGGTGTCATAGGATGTATACCCACATCCAAAGAAAATAATGTATATATTTAGGGTATTTTCCTAGGATCACAGTGGATATAGGCATCCATATTTGGGTTCCTTAGTCTACACACCATAATTGGTTCTAGTATAACACCAATATACTGTTCCAACACAATCCTAAAATATTATTACTCTAAATAATAATTTGAAAAATACTCATTTTATTATACTATGATATGACTATCCCCTATAAAACCCCTTATGGGTCAGTTATGAGACTCGATAAGTGTCACCCTAAGGACACCTATCATAAAATAGGGTTTAAGGACTAGTATAAAGGTTTTAAGTCACTCTTAAGGGAGGAATTACTCTATAAGTAACTTATAATACAAAACACCACTACTTAAAAACCTAAATAAACATATAAGTGAATAAAATATTTGAATAAATTAATCAATAGGTTATGAATCAATTTGAAGAATAAAACACAGGGAAAATAGAAACCAAACATAATCACTCAAGTAACCTTAACAAAAAACACATTGAATAAGGGAAAAATAAAAACCCATGCCACTTATCTACCTCCGATATATCACCTATACTAAAACTAATCCCAAGAACTGTGAAAAAAGTATAATCAATAATACCATCATCTGGCATATAATAATACAATAATAAATACAAACAAGTATTCTATAGAGGAATGAGTATTTAAATACTCAAAAAGACCATATCAAATTGATCTATAAAATATCATTATGAATAAAACAAACAATGTGTATATAAGAAAATAAAAATAATAAAAATAAAGAAATGATAGATCAATCCCAAGGATATGTTCTACAACCTAGAGATTCCTGTAACTCCCTATAATAAATCACTTACTCACCACATATAACACACCAAGTTTCACATTATCCTTTAAATAAATGTATTACACTCTAAAGATGTAAGATACCATTTTATCCAAGTGTGACCCTCTTTTAGTTTTGTGTTAATCCTCTTTTGTTTGTCTTTCCTTATCTTTAAACCATTTTAGTTGAGTCCTATTTAGAGATGGATATCTTTTATTAGGAAAAATGACCTAATGTTTAGGGATGTTTGTTTTTTTAATTAATGGAACCCAGGTATAAACGTGTTATATGGGATTATGGGGGGTTTTAATGAGTTTGAAATTATTCAAAGGTGTTTTAGGTTCTTTCATAAAAGTTGGGCTTAAAGATATCTGTAGGTAATTTTCAATCCATGTAAATGTATTAAAAGACATGTAACTACTACCAGGAAGACGCTGTGAAATTATTATAGGCTGTGAACTGGTTCATGAAGTGAAATGGTTACACATCACGAATTCAAATTATATTACATGTAATGTTTGGGAAGGGTGAAATTCACCCAAGGAGGTGTGATTTTTGGAGAAAATCATAAATAGAAAACACCTTCCATGAAAGGGGTTACACATTGTGTATTTATTATGATCTGAAGTTTTATATCAATGAAGAATATTATTTATTCATTCATCACATGTGAAACCTTCATCTCTCAAGCCCTAGGAAATTTCCATGTTATTTCAGAGTCTCCTCTTCCATTTTGGGTTTCATGTTCAATAAATCAATCTCCAGTTCCTTTTTTAACCTTCCTCACCTCTGTTTTTGTTGGAAATCTGATTGGAATCATTTATTAATCATCAGATAAAGGTAGGTGTTTTAAACCTAACCCTATGGTATGTTTAATTGTAAAGTATGTGAAATATTTCGATTTCACAGAAATAATGTGAAAATTAATTAATTGAATGATGAATGATGGTAAATCAAGGATTGAATTATTACTTGGATCCCTCTAGATTCAATTAATGATGTGACCTAGCTTGTGGCTACTTGTTTGGTTAGTGGACCTTGGATAAATAATGAATTGGATGACGGTTTAAAGTGTGTTTAGAACAACATAAAATTGTAGGCGATTGCTTGATATAGAATCACTTCAGTAATATCTTATGTACTATTGATATGACTGATGATAAATTGTTATATAAATGAATGTGTAATTGAAAAAAATAGTAATTGGAATAATTAACCATTGAGGATTATGATGGGATATTGTGATATAATTACCATTATGACTTATTGAGTTTGATACTGTAATGATTATATAGTGGTATTGGACCAATTTGATTCTAAAATGCTTATATACATAGCGATATTCTTAGTGATGATGAAATTATTATATAGCTAGATTGACCCAGTTTGATGTTTAGATACTTGTATATAGGGAAATTCTCGGTGATCCTGAAATGCTTATATTTAAGGCTTGGCCCAATTGATGCTGAAATGATTATATATAGGGATTTTCTCGGTGGCTGAAATGATTATACGGAGGGATTTTCCTGGATATGTGATAATCCCATGGTATATGGATATGGTTGGCATGGTTGTGCTACATGCCTAGAGAAATTTCAATATGGTGATGAAGAAGGTTTATTTATGTGCTGTATTAATGGATTAATTAATTAATACATCTATTTATCAATTTATTTCATTCAATATTTATTAGAATAATTGTTTTTAGACACGGTGGTTTAAACCTACTGATTTTTACTCATATCCTATTTAGGTCAACTTTTGGAACCCGATCAAATTACATGGATGTATATTTGGACAAAGGAAAGGGACCTAATTACTAATTGTTGCTAGCTAGATGGGTTATTGTTTATATATGGGACTGGCATAGGGTTCATGACAGGGGGTATTTTGACATTATTTGTGTTAGTTTATTCTTTTATTTGTATTTTTTCATTTTTAAATTTAGATACATTTCATCTTTTCATTACATGATTTGTTATTATTGGTTTCTTGGTTCCTCTTATTACTTTCCAGTTGTATGTTTCACTATTTGCACTATTTTTATTAATCTTATATTTATTTATATTATTTATTTCCACTACATTGTAAATATATACCAGGGGTATAGTCTCTCCATTATACTTATCACACCCTTGCTACTAGCTGATAGTCTCTGGCATACGAGGAGGAGTACTTGAGGTCTCATAACCAACCCAATTTGGCAACATGAGAGAGTTACAGATCAATAAACATTACAAAGTAGTATTATAGGAGAAGGATGTCCTTTTATGTTGTTTTACTATTTAGGAAAGGTAGAAAGGGTACTAGGATATTCCAAGACATGGTAATGTTCTTGTTCATAGGATTAGCTAACCTATGTATGGGGGAATATCCGAGTTCTAGGGATGGGATCATTATGTTCACTTGTTATGGTTGACATTATTTCACCCAGGGTGATTTTTATGCTATGTGAGGTTATTGTTTCTTGATATTTACACTCGCATCCTAGTTTAGATCAATATGACTATGCATGCATCATGATAGAAACATATGGATATATATTGACATGCATTGTTCAAGATAGGGACATATTTATTGCATGTGGTAAATATTTACCTCTATGAATTGTGATATGAGATACCTATTATACCTAATAATTGAATTGAATGAAATTTTATTTCATGATAAAACACTTGTGATCGATGATCAGTGAGACTAAGAGCTAGTGGTTCTCTATTTTTGGAACCTATTGTGGTTGACCCTGTTTTTAGCTAGTGCTCTAATGAGTGTGTTTGTCTTGTTGAGAAAATGCCTTCTTGACATCTTTGAGTTGAGAATCAGGAGAGTGGTAATAAATATACTATTATTAAAGATATATAAGAGATTATTATAGATCCTAAGGATCATATATATGTTCATCTTCTTTAAAAATTCTCGATGGTCATGCAATCCATGGAAAGGGAGACTGTTCACACCGTTCCTTTGATGTCTGAGCTAATGAGAGAGTTTCAGCTACAACATCCACCAATGTTCACTATGGAGGGAGGCCCCTGGGAAGCCATGTTCTAGATCAAGTTATTCCATATGTTCTTTAATCACTTTAAGACCCTAACATATAGAAGGTTGAATCTTTCTTCATATATGTTTCATGGACCTGCCAATCATTGGTGGGACATTCTGGAACAAGCCGGGTTGCAAGTGGAGTTAATCTAGAAGGACTTAATGGAAAATTTTCTGAGAAACTTCTATCCTAAGATGTTTAGGGATGAGAATGATCACAATTTCATGTATCTAACACAAGAGGTAATTTCAGTGATAAACTACATTTGATGTTTCACTAACTTATAACACTTTGCGTGATCTTTAACTGCTGATGAGAACTCCAGGGATAGGAATTTTCAGAATGGGATTCACTATAAGATCAGGTCATAGGTGAAAATATTTCACATTATTATCTGTTTAGACATTATGAATCAATATATCATCACTGAAGATAATATGAGAGAGGCCCCAAGTAGTGGCTAGGTTGTTTTTGTAGGGTGAACTAGGAGCTCTTCTGCTAGTAAAAAGAGGACCCTCTATGATAGTTATCGTTAAGGAAATAGTGGGAAGAGTAGTCAGGGTAGTGGGTAGTCATCTTAGGACTATTTTCCATTATAGTACAATTATTTTGGAAAGTTGGTCCAAAATAGGCCTCAGTGTATGTATCCTTTTTTGGAGTTCCATGCTTGCGACATGTTGGGTCATCTCCCGATGTTTTTTAAGAGATTATCATAGTAGAGAAATGAAAGGGGATCGGGATAGGCACCTGAGTATAAGAAGGACTTAGATACCCCTTATTAGATAGGTATATAGAGTACCACATGATGTTTAGGTTGAGGTAGGGGATATAGTACCCCAGTGTAGGAACAACAGTACCAAGCAGAGAGAATAACTAAGGGGAGTCAGACCAGAGCCCATGGTAGATGGGCATGTTAGATTAATGCTATGCAGACTAATCCAGCCATCATGGATAAATTTTTTTTACTATCAGAGGTATGATTCTTGATTCAGCTACCATTTTTTTTGATATAGTAGAATCACATTCATTTTTTATCTTCTATTTTTTTAAATGGCTTGAGCATGGTTGTGGAAAAATGGGATGGTGTTTTGACCATAAACACACTGTTGGGAGTATGTTAAGAGGATATCAAACATTTCAAGGTGAGTTCTATAGAGATTGGTTTTTATTATTTCTTTTGGTAACCATTTATACTTTAAATTACAAGTTTATATTTGATTATTTGTATGGATTGATTAGTTCCATACTAGGTTCATATCGACAATTACTATAGGAGAGTTAAATTTTTATCAATAGAAGGAGGAAGCTATTTTCACTAGGGAGAGTGGGATTTTTAGGCTAGACTTGTTGTACTAATTTAGTACAAATTTTACTTTCTTATAGGTCAGATAGTAGGTCTTATTCTAGATTATTGTAGAATATAGTAGTATTCTTTTCCTCCAGTGGTAGACCATCTTCAGGATGTTTTTTTAATAAGTTATATGTATTACCACTCTTGAGAGATATTAATTTCACGATCGAGTTGGGGATGAGAGAAGATAAAATTTTTTATCCCTTATAATATAATAGAACCAGTAGATCTTTGAGAGTTGAAAGTCCTATTGGAAGTTCTAGAAGATACAATTTTCATACAGCCTAATACATCTCTATGGTGTTCTCCAGTTCTTTCCTCCAAGAAGGCTGAAGGGACTTTTATCTTATGTGTGGATTATCAAAGATTAAACTAGAATATGATCAAGAACCAGTATCCCCTTCCATGTATCAATGATATATTTTACTAGTTGATAGGTGCTAAGATATTCTCTGAGATCTATTTGAGATAAAGATACCACCAGTTGAGGGTGAGACCATCAAACATAGCTCTGACTAGTTTTAGGAGAAGGTATAGATTTTAATTAGTTTCTAGTGATTCTATTTGGTTTGATGAATGTAATGAAGGTATTCATGATCTTGATGAATCATATCTTTCATCCTTTTCAGGGTCAGTTAGTGATGGTTTTTGTTGAGGAAATCTTAGTGTACTCCCATCCATCAGATGATCTTGCCCAATATCTTATCATCATCTTGAGTATATTGAGAGAGCATTATTTTTATTCCAAACTAACCAAATATAGTTTCTATATTGATAAAGTGCACTTATTGGGTCATGTTATATCAGAGATAGGAGTGTCTATGGAACCAGAGAAGGTTACAACCTTGGTATATCGGGAGAAACCCATGAATGTCTTTGAGATTTAGAGTTTTCTAAGTTTATTAGGTTATTATCGGTACTTTATTCAAGACTTATCCAATATGTAAGCACCGATGTATGTATAAACAATAAGGGAGTGAAATGTTTTTGGTCATATTCTTATGGGAGGGATTTTTAGGAGCTGAATGTTAGGATGGCCTCAAAAAATATTCAAGCACGCATATCATAGGGAATGAAAAAAGAAAATTAATTTTCCTAATGTAATGAAGAGGTTAACCATGGTCTTCTCACTTGAGGAGCTTCACAACTGTTAACCTACTTAATCTAATTCACCAAAACTAATTATTTTTGTTTGTTTCTATTAATTATATTAAAAAAATGGTATTTGAGAAGATAAATGAAATTCTAAAATTTATACTAACCTTCAATGACATACTGTTATTAGAAAATAAAGAACATGGCCTTTGTGGTTTTTTTATAGGTTCCATCATTCTTCTTGTTAGTGTTTAAATTTAGTTTGATAATTAAATTATGAAATTTTATGCATGAATTACTATTATTTTATTTATTGGTGTGAAATATTGAATTCTTTTAGCAATCTAAATTCCACCTTCTCTTATAATCATGGTTTATAGAACACCTAAATCGATAGTGTGACATCTTCCAATACCTGGATCCATCATATGCCATTTTAACCACTGAATGGATAAACTCTATTGTACGAAGAGATTATAACCAGTATAATGGAGGGAAACGTTTTAATAAAAGTATATAATTGAGATTGAGTTTAGTGTTGTGGTGGGAAACCACCACACTCAAGCAATTCACTATTTCTCACCAAAAAATAAATAAAACATATGATTTTACATGTAGAATGAATGTGAATACCACTTAATTCCACTAGGAAAAGCCCCGAGTTAGACCCTAAATTTTTAGGGTAAGTTTTTTATGGTGGTAAGATGAAAAATAAGAGAAGAAAATAAAAAGAGAATAAAAATAAAATAGAAGAATAATGAGAAAATAATAAAAACACATAAAAATAATTAAAATGAAAGAAGATATAGAGAGAGAGATGGGAAAAATATAATAAAAATAAAAAATAAAATAACAATTTTAAAATAAAATTTAAACACATGAAATCAATAATATAGAAAATATAAGAATAATAATAAGAAATAAAAAATTAGAAAAGAAGAAGAAAAATAAGGACAAGAAAAAGAAATAGAGAGTGGAATTACTTTGGTTGAATAAGAAGAATGCATGTACTATTTCAAAAGAACCAAATTAAAATTACATTTAAAATAAAAAAATAAACTAAAAAAAATTAAATAAAAATTAAAAGGAAAAACAGAAGCAGGAGTATGGTCGAGTTTAGATCCTCCCTTCAGTGGTGTGCCAACTCCCTTTGCAGCATTTCCTCCTTCCCCTTTTATAGACAGGGAGAGATTTTCCTTCAGTATTCTTATGGATCTTATGGATATTCAAATATTCAGTTACTTATTTTAAAAATTATTCTCCATTTGAATAGGAATAAAGATATCATGTAGATAATACATTTTCAATTTTTCACAACATGGAAGTAATCCACGGGGGTAGCCTTCAATACAACACTGTACATGCTTCTGTTCATGGATACTTAAACATGAGACATGGAAAAAGTGAAGGTGAACAATGGAAATGGAAGTGGAATAGTTTAATTTGGTGGTCCCATAACCCCTCTTATCTTTACATTGGATGGAGGGAGCTCGAATGGGAATCCATGGGGTCATATGGGGGTGCAATAGATGATCCCTGACGTTTTTGGATGATGGTAGTGGGACCGATCTCAAACATGAGCTTATACATTGGTGGACATATAGGGTTCCCAATGATTGTAGGTGATGAGCGATGATGTCGAGTGGTAGATCCGTGACAGGGATGGCCACAGGAAATGTATGAGGCACGAGGCATGAGTATCCCACAAAATAGTGATTCTTGAATTAAAAATGATTAGGGGTTCATGATGGTTTATAAGACAATTTATAGGAGCAATGTAAAAAATGACTGTAGTGGGGACAAGCTCCCTCAAAACACATGCACACACCTCATGGGCCATACACATTGCACATGTCGAGTGGGAATTAGCCCAACCCTACCCCACATGCTTGATTCACCATGGGCCATGCACTACATGTACTTGATTCCCCCATGCGGTCACCTCCTCACCAGATTGTACTATCCTTCATAGTAGTCTTCTTGTTTGACTGACCCCTTTTGGGCTAGCAAAGTGGCTGGGTGCCACTGGTCGAGGGCTGGCCAGCTTAGCCTCCATTTTTTTTGGTAAAGTGTACTCTAAGAAATATATGATAACATTATAATTAAAGTTTCAATAACACCCAAAATTTTATAAATACAATCAACATCCAAAACTTCAATATTACTTAATTCATTTGAACTAAGTTTAATTCCACATTTAAAATGTCTCAATTTTTAATAAAAAACTTGAAATATATGGGAATTTGAATTAAAAATCATTGTAAAATCATTAGAGATTTTTTAAAATTTACATGAAAATACCAGTGTTCCAAATTACCACACACTTAAACCATTCTTGTCCTTATGTATTAGATCTTAACATGGACTTCCTAGGGAACCAATGTTACCATGATTAAAACTTCAAAGTAATAAAATAAAACAATTACCAAGGTTAAATAATAATTTTAAACACCCATATAAAATATAAATTTAACTTCTCAATTTTTAAAGAAACAAACAAATCAAGCAATTTACTTTTTCCATTTTGAAATTGCTGGAAATTATCCTTTCATTAATTCATGTTCCTCATTTCATTATTATCAAACATACAAAATTATGATCTACCTCTCTTTTTAATATTTTCTCTCATCACTCATGATACAATTCAACTAGAGTTATACACATATCATGAGAACATGCTTCTCATCTATAGTTATATAAAGGAACCACTTCCAACACATTGTAAAGAAAAAATGCACATAAATTATTTAATACTTTTAATAAAGGTTCAAATGACTCCGAGGCTTAAGGTTGTTAGGAATTGATGTTTTAAAAATTAAGGCACAAATAGGATGATTATATCTTAAATTATAAAGAACTATATCAGAATCATAAGTGTAATGAAATTCTCCCCATCAAAGTATAAACTATCACTTCCCCAAAACTCAAAGTAATGGTTAGGATTAAATAAAACATAATGAATTTTTTTTGCACTCTCTTAAATTTTTCTTCCACTTTTATAATTTTTTTTCAAAGTACCCCTTTTCCCTTTTTCTACTTTTTCAAAATTTATTCTTGGAATAAATATCACATCCACCACCTAACCACATATGATAAAAATCATCATTTTAGTGAAGGTAATTTTTGGTTCTTCTAAGTCATAACCCATACTTAGTTTTTTCATTTTTTTCAAGAGGGGAAAAAATAAAGTGTAATGAGTAAATCACAAACCTTTCTTAATTCCAAGAATTAGAACCCCCACACTTTTTTCCATGCAATGAATTTTATCCATTTCACTATGAAACCCTTCAACCCCACATTTATATTTAACAATATCATAAAAAAATACTAAGATTAGGGCTGGAATAAATAAAAATGTCTTGACGTGTGGCTAATTCCTAACAATTCCATCCTTGGATTCTATAGGGTAAACAAGGATTTATGTAAATTAGACCTAAAATTAAGATATTTTCAAAAGATACCTCAATCATTTTAAATATTTTTTTCACATTAATAGCTTTTAAAAGTTCAAATTAAAGTTATAGTAAGTGATATGTCCTAAGACCACTCAAGAAATATGATTAAGAATAAATAGTAAGTACTTGGTCTAGAAATACTCCTAGTAATGGGACATTTTATTTAGGACAATCACTCAAGGTATGAATAATAATAACATATAAATTTACTTGAATTTCATAAATTCAAAGTGTGAAAAATGATAGGGAAATTTCATTTACATGAATCAATAAATTAGATCAAATCATGAGTCCTCATTTTAATATCCATGCTTCACTTTAATCAACCAATTATTCATTTTACTCATTAAATTTGATTAACATTGAAATCTAAAACATGTAATCATTGGATTCTTAAGAAAATCATGTTTTATAGATAAGTCAAGTAAATCATTAATTCAAGAATGGGCATAAAAATTCAAATTTAAAATTTAAAAAATGTTTTCAAACAAAAATATAGGGAGTTTAAAATATAATAATTAAATAAAAAATCCATTTTGAAATTAATATTTAATTCTCTTCCTCCACATATTCGGGGGATGAATTTTAACATCATGACCCTATGAAAGAAAATTACTCAATTAATCACAAATATCATGTCATTTAATATCAAAATGAATATAGGAAGTTGCGATTCATGATAAAATAATTCTATGAATTAAATTGAGATATAGTTTCCTAAAAAAATGTAAAGATAAATCTTGGTATGATCCCCTAAGTGGGCCCTAAATTTTTACTACATCCATAGGTAAGTTCCAACAATTATCTATAATCTTATGGCGGGTGGATATTATTTGATTTGAACCACCACATGTAGTTTTTCCCAACTTCGAACTCTTATATTTCTTCAAGGAATAACAAATGGATAGAGTATACTAGATTTATCCTTTTTACAATTAAGTGTACCTTTCATAGTGGGGGTAATATTAAGTATGGATCAACATCCTTCTTGGTAGCTACTTGTGTAACCTACTCATCCTCATACAGTGCAAGATCAACATAAGCTACATGAATTGAATAATAAAATGGAAAGTAAGAAGGTATTTTTATTTTAATATAATTGAAATTGAAATTAAAATTATCCCTTTAAATTTTAGAAGCCACTATATTGGTTTTCTCAGGCTCAACCACTTGGACTTCTTTATGGCCTTCCACAAATGTATGTTCATTAATATTTGGGAGCTCTATATATTCCTCAATAGGTTTATGGGTTGTTTCTTCATCTTTCTATAAATTATGTAAAGGATTGATAAAATCTAAACATTCAAATCAGTGGGAATTAATACTCAATTAAGACTGAATAAAATAAAATGAAATATAGTTTGAGATAAGATCAAATCCCTTAATTAGTTATAGTTCAATATCTTTCTTAATGATGAGTACTGTTGACGCTCCTTTCGTCAAAGAATCTAAAGATCGGAAAAGGGAATATCCGAGCTCAAAGTGATTCATCCTTTGAAGAAACATAAAAAATCGACAAAGGGATGAACAAGGAGAACATTGCCCATAGGTCGCGCAAGTTCCCTCATGGTCGCGCAAGTACACTTGCGCGCCGCCTAGTGGTCGTGCAAGTCTACTTGCGCGACGCCTTATGGTCGTGCAAGTGACTTGCGCGACCTAAAGTGGTAACCGCCCGGTAACTGCCCGGGGTCTTCTCCTGCCTATAAATAGACCCTGTGGGCCCCCCATTAGAGAGGATCTTTTTCTAGAAACTCATATTGAAGCTCCCGACGCCCAAGTCTCTTCTCAAAGCTTCCAGAACACTTCTAAGGTAATTTCTTACCTAGAACGGAAGATTTAAAGAGAAGAAGGAAGGCCTAAGTGTTGAAACTCATCAACACTTGCGCGCCGCCTTATTCCTCCAATAGAACTTGCGCGTCCCTTTTTTGGATGAACCTCAAGAGGATTCTAAAGGGATTTATAAAGAGTCGCTCAAATATTCTAATGGTATTTGAGAATCGCGCAAGTACCCCTCATGTCGCGCAAGTATACTTGCGCGACCAATACCTGCGCGCCGCACCAATACTTGCGCGCTGCCGCAAGACTTGCGCGCCTTTCAAGACTTGCGCGCCCTTCCCCTTTTTGGGTGCCTATCTTGCCCATTTTACCCCTCTTAATCCATCACACCTTTCCTTTTCAAGATTCAGTCTTCAAGACACTCTTCAAAGCCATTTATGGCATGATTTCTTGATTTGACTTCTTTATCTAAAAGGAATTCTATGGAATATCTCTCAAAGTCTAGTGATTTAAATATCCTTATGTCACTAAATATGGAGAGTTCATTCATTCAACCTCATCCTTTAAGATGAGAGAATCCTAACCTGGGTCTCCTTTTCAGGAATAATCCCCAGTTATAAATCCTTTAATGTGGGCATCTTCCTCAGGAGTAAGCCCCAATCTCAAACATGGGCATCCTTCTTAGGAGTAAGCCCCAATCTAAAATGTGGGCATCCTCCTCAGGAGTAATCCCCAAACCTTAATCCCTAACCTGGGTATCCTTTTCAGGAATAAGACTCAGTCATAATCTTGGGCTTCCTTTTCAGGAGTAAGCCCCAAGCCCCCCTTAAATTTCTCCTAACCAGTCATAATTTACCCTTGATTTGGGTTTCTTTTTCAGGAGTAAAAACTCAATCATAAGTCTCCTCCTAATTTGGGCATCCTCCTTAGGAGTAAGCCCCAAGATTAGAGTATTCAAATCTCCATAAAGCACATATATCTTTATGGACCCTGTTCCTGGATTTTCTCCCTAAAAGTAAATCCTAAAACCTTCATCTATTTGGGCAGTCATACATACATAAGCCCCAAACAATTTCTTATGATTGCATCTTTCATGGCACAATTGTCTAATTTTTACCAATACCTCTTGTTTCTCACACCGAGCATGACTCACGTGAGCTTAGAGTGTAAAAGTAATTATGACATTCTTCTTTGAGCCATCAATCATAAACATCATACTCCATTTCTCGAACTACGTGGGTTCTGATTCCTTTTCCAAAACAAAGGATACGTAGGTAGCCCATTTATGGGTTCGATCCCAACTTTGAAATAATCCATGTCTTTCTGAATGACGATAAACTTCAAGTGCCTCACTGAGTGGCTTTAAAACCAGCCTGGTCATCATAATGACCAAGAGACTTTTATAAATGTTTCGAAGGATACCATTGACCAAGAATCTCTAAATAGATACAGATGATTCTCTATTGATGAAGAACCTCGAATACATATAAAAGATTCTCTAAATTTCTTGCATATTTAATCATTGATTGTTAATACTTAAGGAAAGCTCATTTTATACTTGGTAATGTAATAAGGATTCACGAACATAACTTAAATCTATAAAGAGAGTCCCGGAGTAGACAATAATTCCCCTAAAAAAGGTGTGATGAGTCCGACCTCCCATCCTCTCGACCAATGTAAATTCCTAAGCCTCATTAGTCCACAAACTAATGAGCGCCTACATTTGGAAAGTAGGTCCAAACGGATGTGGAATCATTGGATGTTTCCGGTTCTACGAACAAACCCATTAGAAACTGATCAGAACGTTTGAATCTCCCGTCCAGGAGGTCATCCCCGAAATCCGTGCGAAACAAAAATGGTGAACCCGACGTGAATCCTTAACCAAGTTAAAATGATGTTTTTCTTATTTGTTAGGCCCCTTGGGCCAACAAATCAATCATTGACATGTGCTCATCCAAAAGATTCAGTGGCTGGATTCATCTTGATTATGTCTGTTATATGGAACAGGCACTCTTTTCTCAAGATATTCTGCAAAATGGCTTTCTTTAAATTCACCCCTGTGAATACTGCTGCTGTGAACACCTCTACTGTGAGGTCTGCTGCTGTAAAAACCAATGCTGCTACTCCTGCTGGAACGTCGTCCACTCTGAGGATGACATCACCAACTCAGCGTCTTCAACGCCGGGTTTCTAATGCACTGGTTAAGGAGTACCGTCACAACGGTACTATCCCAACTCTGGAGGCCGCTCGTCAAGCCCTCCAAATTAACAACTCTACCTGGTCGTCCGGACAACGGCGGCCAGCAATCAAGAAGCAGGCGGTGCTGACTACCGTCTCCAACCGTTTCAGGTCGTTATCCCCGGAACGCAATTTCCATTCACTCCCTTACTCTGAGGAAGTGAATGAGCAGGTCCCGCAGGGCCTTAATTCAAAAAGACAGGAGTCCTTCTCGAGGGCTCCCATCAACAATCCCTTCCAGACTCGTGCGGTAGTGCGCCCTCAACATGATGAGGGTACCGACTTCAGGCATTCAGCTCAGGTTCCTCGAACCCGAGCAGGCAAGATGAACCGCCAGATACGGAATCCGGTTAACAATAGGCAGGTTGTCATCCCTGCCATCTCCGGAGAAGTCCACCAACCTAACTTGGTGGCAAATAATGAGCAGGCATACATACCTGCCCGTTTTAATTCCGCTGTCCAGCAGACTCGTCTGACAGCATCAAGCCAATCCCGCCAGGCAATTCTGGCGGAGTACTATAGGCAGGAACATGCACCTGCTTATACATCACCAGTTAGTCAGCAGGCTCGTCTGACTACATATGATGGATCTCGTCAACCGCGTTTGGCGAAGTGTAATCAGCAGACACATACACCTGCTAATACTAATAAAGCCTACCAACAGTCTCACTTGGTAGCACATGGAGAAGTCAGTCGGAAAGTCCCGACGACAAACAGGAGACAGACTCAACTCTCTGCCTCCACACTTGAGTACTGTCAGGATTCACTGACAGGAAAAGGAGGACAGGAGCAGGCACATACACCTACTCCAAGCCCGGAATGGACGTATATCCCCGTTCCGGCGGTTGAAGTCACCAAACATATTTTGTCAATGGTGAAAGAGAAGATGCAAATTCCTGCTCATATTCTGGATGCTTGCCAGGATATCATAACAGCTTCAGCATCATCACAGGGACAGACACATAAATCTATCCCTAGCAGTGGAGTGACACATCAACGATTCACTCTGGAACAGACACACACATCTGTTCCAGTCCAAGAGGGTTATGGGGCATACTCCCCCATATCATACGGACAACCAAGTCAGGCACATACACCTGATTTGAGTGGAGATCGTCAGCCTAACCTGACCATCTTTCCTGATCAGGCACATACACCTGCTCAGAGCAATCACTTTCGTCATCAAGTGGTTTCTAAAGTGAGTAAGAAGGCATCTAATAAAAAGATCCGCCCAGCACAGTCAGGAGATCAAAGGCCAATCTGTAACCAAGCCTTGCTCGATGCTGGAGTTCTTGAAGCCCTCGGACATTTATCTGTCGGAATTCAAGATTCTACTCCCTCAGTTCCCAATAACGGGAACATTAATTCTGAAGGTCTTCAACAGACACTTCCTCATGAAGACTTGCTTCATGAAATTTCGGTCAATCTCGAAGTTTCTTCTTCAGATGAGAGCCACAGGAACCCTCTGTGTGGTCAGAAGACCATGGAGTAAGAGATTTCATCTTTTGCTGTAACCCATCATGATGGTCCTCCTCATGGTGATGAACTTCGCTGCGAAAGTCCTCTCCGCAGTAGTGATTCACGTTGTCTCGAAAATTCTTCAGAAGGCAATGTAGTGAAGAGAAAGCCCTCCTATCTCGAGGCACTTGCAAACGTAAAACCAGTCATGTCTGATGCTTTAATATCAGCAGGTGAAACTCTTTCTCCATCAGAAGATAGCCTGGGGTTCAGGTTATTCTCCGAACCATCCCTGGGTCATTCATCTTCCATCATGAATAGTGATTTCTCTACCAATCTTGTTGAATCCGATGAAGCAACAAGGAAACACCAACTTTGGTCCAAACAGGTAGAAGAATCTTCATTTAATGATAAAGAAGAAATGCTGAACATGAGGAAAAAACTAGCAAAAGGTGAAGTACCAGTCATGTTTTGGCCTTTGGCTGACTCCCAGTACGACATTCCAAAGATGTTGACGGATGATGGAATCCATGGTATTCGTCTCAACATATGGAAGACTCTTTGTCAATTGAAGAAGAAAGTATTATCTTATGGTGATTATGAAAATGATATTAAGATAATAGAAGGGTTACAACGCCAGATTGATTTGGCATCTCTATCAGTCTCTCGGTATCCGAAGGCTGAAAAGCAACAGAGAACCCTTCAACGTTCATGCCTTGGCGCATTAAGAAAATTGCGTCAGTTAATTTCCAATGCTCCATATGATGTTCATATAAGAGGATGGGGTGTTCATGGGGCACTACATTTCACAGTGCTTTCCGGTCAGCAAAGCCCGCCGAAAATGGTCTCATGCAATGTTATTGCCCATGGCCGGCCACAGTCAATGGGCTTTGTTCATAATCAAAAGCTTGCTCAAGAACAGGCTTCAACTAGTTCCTCTCAAAATCAAGTATATAGAGAACAAGTTGTTGAATTGCTCCTACATCAAGCAGGTGAGAATATTGCACAAGCCTCTCGTCTATAGCAAACACGTCATCAAATGACAGAAGTTTCAGAAATCATCCAACGGTCTGTTGAACCAGGTGATAAAAGTGGATACAGGTTAATGCATCCAGCTAATTTACAAACTAAAATTCACAAGATCAAGAGAGATTTTAAGAAGATCTCAGACATAGCATGTCAAGAGACACCCCAGCTTGTCAGACTGGGGACTTCTCTAACCCAACCCTCAGAGTCAACAAATGGGATTCGAGGAGTTGAGCAGAAGCAGCAGGAACATCCCCAGTCCACCGGACTGGGGACTTTTTCAAATTCTCAATCCCTCCCTCAGAGAAAGTCAGTATTCTCTTGATTAGGGAATAAGCCTCAAGAGGAACGAAGAGCCAAGCTATCAGGAGATTCTCTCCAAGTGACGGTTCTCCAAGAAGTTCCTGAGGGATCAAGTCAACGGAATGCCATGTCTCATCATGGACATGGAAGAAGACAATATCACAGAAATGCTGATAGAAAGGATTCCATGCAATATGCATCCATTAATGTCATCAATGCCATTGCTGCTGATTCACCAGATGAGGCTCAATCAGAGGGATCAGACGAAGAGGTTCCTGCTCAAGAAGTTGCGCACACAGACCTAAATGAAGAAGGTGTGCGCACACATAATCAAAGGCTTACCCAAAATCTGGGTATTCCTTCAAGTAACCCACTTCCCCCTCTCCGAAAAGGATCCAATAAGGGGAAAGGAAAGAATCAGGTTACTTCTCACCCTTCCTCTGAAGGAGGTCAATCGCTCTCATTAGAGCAAAGGTTTTCACAACAGGAGGAAGAAATGAAAGAATTAAGAAGATTGAATGCAGAACTACTTCAGAGTAGTCTCCTTCTTAAGAATGCTGAAGTCCGACAGCCAAAGGAATTTGTTGTAACTACTGAAATGGATCAGGAATATCCTCCTTTATTAGTACACCCTCAGAGGTCTAATCCTACGGGTCAAACGCAACAACGGTTGGCAGCACTACCATCAGTTGCAGCACCAACCACCACGTCTGTCCAAGCTCCATTCATTGCACCTACCCAAAACCAAGTTCAACCTGATGTTTCTCAAAAGTTAATAACTACTATTTAGTCATTAACAGCTCGGTTAGAAACTATGGAAGGGAAACGGGCGCAAGTTCAACCTGAAAAGAAAGTTTACCCTGAATGGGTAGATTCAATTTCTCCTCCATCCAGTTTTGGAAACCCTATTTTCCCTACTTTCAATAGATCAGGTGACCCTGAACAACATTTGACGCATTACGTGTCTTGTTGTGATCCTATGATGGGAACTCCAGAGCAGCAAGAAGCAGTGAAACTCAGATGCTTCGTACGAACCTTGCAAGGACCAGCTTTTGTCTGGTATACAAGCTTGCAATCCCGATCAGTCATCGGATGAGAGGATCTTCGTCAAAAATTCCTTCTTCAGTTTAGCTCAACTTTGCCAAAAACGACAGTTTTCGATCTTATAAACTGCAAGCAAAGGGAGAATGAAAGAGTCTCTGATTTCATTGCTCGTTGGAAGGGATTAACGTATTCCTTGAGTTTAGCACTCCCTCAGGAGGAATTGTTGCCAATCTGTGTGGCAAATTTGCGTGACGAATTACGCACACCATTGATCCCTGTGAAATACACAGGAGGGTTTCGAGACCTTACTTCAATCGCTCAACAAATTGAAGATTCCCTTATACAGGCTAAGGTTAAATCTTGTATAATTCCATCAGCTCCAGGAAGAAGAATGGGTAAAGTAGAAACTGCTACAGTTATGCTTAAACAAGCACCTGTACCTATATTTACTTCAAAACCTTCATCTTCTCGAAGGACTCCACCTCCTGAACGCCAACAACAAAGGCTGTTTCGTCCAAATGATCAAAGGGATCAACGACGAAAACAATTTGAGGATATGAAGAGTAAAACATACTCTTTCCGAAATGAGCAAGTTCCTGGTTACTTCATTGCAGCTCTGGAAAATAATTTGGTTCAATTACCAGTGCCCAAGAGGCCAAACAAGGAAGGAGATGAAGACCGTCCCAATTATTGTCCTTTTCATCAAATGTTGGGGCATCCCATCCAGGAGTGTTTTGTCTTTAAAGACCTCCTGCAAAAGATGGTCGACTTGGGACAAGTCAAATTGAAGGGTTCTTCAGCTCATGTAGCATGTATTACCGCTACAGATCCAGAGGAAGGAGGCGAGTGGCAGGAAGTCAAAAGCAAAACTGCGAAAAAATATGATGATTGGATGGTCAGAAAGACAATAAATCGGACCCATTCCATTTTGCGAACACAATTGAAGAAGCCAATTGTGTCTCCTACAAAAGCTGCAGTAAAGCCTCCATCAAAAGACAAATCCTCAAAAGGGCAGCGCAATTCAAAGAAGAAAGAGGAATCAGGAGAAGATGAGTATGTAGCAAAGCCTAAATTGTCTTTGACTCTGGAAGATTTCATGCCATCTACTTCAAAGCCACGGGCACCGCCCCATCAAATGGCACAACCTAAACAGGCTAACCAGGCAGAGTCTTTATCAGACGAAGAGTTAATCTTTGGTTCTGTTAATATGATTCAATTAACAGATTCATATTCCAGTCTTGATGAGCCTGAATTCCCTGTATCAAATAAGGGAATCCGAAGAGGTTCTAGAGGTTCAGGATATTGGGGAAGACGTGGATCTTTCTGAAGCCACTACTCTAATTTTACCCCTTCTAGCACTGTATATGCAGCAGAAACTCGTGGTAAAGCCCTTCAGCGAGCTCAAAAAGAACAAGCAAGTTCTTCTGCCAATGGCCAACTCAGTTTTGGCACAGTTATTTTGGAAGACCGATTAAAAGTTCCATCTTCTTTATCTCAGCAAGTAAATGGATCTAATCAGTCTAATCTTCCAAAACCAAGGATGTTGCCAACTTGAATACAAGATGCATCAGCTTCCAAAGCATCTGCTTCCAAGGTACCTGCTAAACCGCATATTCCTATTGGGAAACGCAGACCTCTAGATCAAAAGTATGATATATTGAAACACTTGGCCCAAGTACCATCCAAGTTATCAATTTTGGATGCTTTGAATCTATCAAAATATCTTCGGGAAGCACTCATCGAAGCTTTGTCAAGTCCTCAGGAGTTTGAAGCTGAAATTGCTGCAGCTGAAATCTATCACATAGAGAATAATCCTGCAGAATGCCATGCAGTGATATCTTTTACTGATAAAGATGAAGATGATGTTGTTCATGGGCACATAAAACCTTTGTACTTATCTGGCAAAGTCAATGGTATAGATGTTCGAAGAGCTTTCATTGACAATGGTTCAGGAGTCAACCTCATGACCATTCATAAACTTCGTCGATTGGGCCTCACGGAATCTGATTTATCTCCTTCTACCATGATGTTACAAGGATATGATAAAAATGAACAAGAACCACTGGGAGAAGTTACACTCAGAACTCAGTTTGGAGATCTTGTTTCCAATTTAGATTTCATGATTGTTGATCAAGACTCAGCTTTCAATATCTTGCTTGGAAGACCCTGGCTACATCAGCATGCAGCTATTCTGTCATCATACCATCAAGGTCTCAAATACTGTTTCGATGGTCAAGTTGGAACATTGTATGGTGATAAGGCCCCATTCAAGACATGTGAGTCTCAATACATTGAGGCAGAATTTTATCACATGAAGGGAAGAGAAAAATCTACAATGAAAGAAATTACCAAAGTTAATGCTCCATATGGTTTGGAAAAAATTCCAATAAATCCATTTTCACATGTGAGTACAGATTATGTGTTACCTATTAGTCAAATTGACAAAATAGGCCCAAATCAAAATACTCTTATGGAAAGATCCATAATGTCAATTACGACAATCGAGCCAGACAACATGGGAGAAATTGGTAACTTACCAAGCAATGATGAAAGCATAAGTGGTGACGTTTTCATTTCGTCTGCTGAAATCCAACAAGTCTATACTTCTCTAATCAGGCCAGAAGAAGTTATAGCAACACCAGAGGTGAATAATGATGTCGATTCTCGATCCATAATCTCCTCTTTGATTCCCAAAGAAGACCCTTTATCATCAATAGGGTCGGGAATGGAAGCTTCTTCTTCAAAATGTGAAAATTTTGACATCTCTTATGATCATGAGAATTTCGTTTTTTCATCTACTTTGCAAGTAGAAACGGAAGAAATAACACATGATGAAGAGGGAGAGGAAGATCTTAGAGATGCTCCTCCAGCATTTGAAGAGGGTATCTCTACCACTGTGGATGAACTCAGAGAAGTAAATCTGGGTACAAAGAAAGATCCACGCACCACTTTAATTAGTGCGGCCATGACCCTTGAAGAGCAAGATATTTATATTTATTTTTTAAAGCAAAATAAAGATATTTTTGCTTGGAATTATACAGAAATGCCTGGGCTTGATCCTGATGTTGCTACTCATCATTTGGGTTTACCAAAAGAACATCGAGGATTCAAGCAAGCCGCGAGAAGAACACACCCAACCTATGCTTCCAAAATTGAGGCTGAAGTGGATAAGCTTATCAAAGCTAACTTCTTCAGAGAAGTTCAATATCCAAAGTGGTTGGCTAATATTGTCCCTGTAAAGAAGAAGAACAGACAAATTAGGGTTTGCATCGATTTCAGAGATCTTAATCGGTATTGTCATAAAGATGATTTCCCAGTTCCGATTACAGAACTCTTAATTGATGCGACGGCTGGCTATGAAGTACTTTCTTTCATGGATGGATATTCTGGATATAATCAGATCCGAATGGCCCCAGAAGATGAGGAATATACAGCCTTCAGAGCTCCTCAAGGTGTGTTTTGTTACCGGGTGATGCCCTTTGGTTTAAAGAATGCAGGTGCAACATATCAACGCGCCATGCATCGTATCTTCAAACCTCTTTTAGGGAAGTTTGTTGAATGCTATGTAGATGATTTGGTGGTTAAATCCAAACAACGTTCTAATCACTTGGCTGATTTGAAAGTCATATTCCACAAGCTTCGACAACATAATTTGAAGATGAACCCCTTAAAATGTGCTTTTGGGGTAACCTCAGGAAAATTCCTCGGCTTTGTTGTACGCCATCGTGGTATTGAAGTCGATCCTGAGAAGACCAAATCAATCCTTGGTATGTCACCTCCTCAGAATTTGAAAGAATTAAGAGGACTTCAAGGACACTTAGCCTATATTCAGCGTTTCATCGCCAATTTGGCAGGCAAAAGTTTACCCTTTACCAAATTATTGAAGAAAGGAGTCACTTACCAGTGGACTGAAGAATGTCAAGAAGCATTTGAGGTTCTCAAGAAATACCTCTTGAGTCCACCAGTACTCATGCCACCTGTTGAGGGTAGACCACTTATCCTCTATGTGACAGCTTTAAAGCGATCATTGGGTGCCTTTCTCGCTCAAAAGAATGATGTTGGGAATGAAAATAGTCTCTACTATCTCAGTAGAACTATGCTTGAAGCAGAAACCCAGTATTCAAGTATTGAAAAGTGCTGCCTAGCATTAATCTTTGCAGTTCAGAAACTGAGACACTACCTGCAACATCATGAGGTCCAATTGGTATCTCGTAATAATCCGCTCAAATTCATTCTTAGTCGTCCAATGCTTACAGGACGTCTGGCAAGGTGGGAGGTTATTCTACAGCAGTTTGACATTCAGTATGTATCTCAAAAGGCAATTAAGGGCCAAGCTCTGGCTGATTTCCTGGCTGAACATCCTTCAGTGGAAGACACGTATTCAGATATCGAACTCCCTAATGAGGAAGTTTTCTCTATTCAAGAGAGTCCTCAAACATGGGAAATGTATTTTGATGGTGCTTCTAGAAGTCCAACAGGGAAGAAAATGGAAAATCCTAAATTCAACAAAGTTGGTTTAGGAATTGTTCTCATTTCTCCAGATAAGGCAGTGTTACCTTATTTTTTTTTGTTGTGGGAAGGTGGTACCAATAATGAAGCTGAATACCAAGCTCTCATTACAGGCTTGGAGTTAGCGCTTCAAGCACAAGTGAATCACTTAAAGATAAAAGGTGATTCAGACCTGGTAATCAAACAAGTCAATGGGGATTATGCCATCAGAAAATAAGAATTAATCCCTTTGTATGATTACATCAGAGAGTTAATGTCGGAATTCCCTTCAGAACCGACATTTTCTTATGTCCCAAGATCACAAAATGCTCAAGCTGATGCACTGGCTAATATAGCTACAGCTTTAGCAGATCCAAATCGGGACGAGACAACCATATGTATTGCCCACCGTCGTGCAATTTCACCTTATGTTCAAGTCAGAACAGAGGAAATTAATGAAATTAGTCCCATTCCTGAATCGTATGGTCATACTACAGGATGGATGTCACCTATCAGGGAATACCTTCAAAATGGAACACTTCCACCTGATAGAGCCGAGAAAGAACAAATTAGGCAACGTGTGGTCAATTTTACTCTTTATGATAGCCCAAACCACCTCAAGAAAATTCTCTACAAACATGGTTTTGATGGAGTTCTCTTCAGATGTATTGATGGTGAAGAGACAATGGCTGTCATAAAAGAAGTGCATGCAGGAGTCTGTGGTGCCCACCAGTCTGGACATAGACTATCTGATCAAATTCGAAGGCTTGGATACTTTTGGCCTTCAATGATACAAGATTGTGTTAATTTTACAAAGAAGTGTCATTCATGCCAAGTATATGCCAACTTCATTCATAAACCTCCAGAGTTGCTTCATACAGCTAAATACTAATGGCCATTTTCCACATGGGGAATAGATGTGGTGGGACCTTACCCTTCAGCTACGGCCAAGCAGTTTAAGTACATTCTTACTGCTACTGATTTCTTTTCCAAATGGGCAGAGGCATTACCTCTCAAAGAAGTCAGTTCTAAATGCATTGTTAGCTTCATCAAGTCTAACATCATTACTAGATTTGGTGTCCCTCATACCATATTGACGGACAACAGCACCAACTTCTGTTCTTCTGAGGTAAAGAAATTGTATCAAGAATACAACATTAAGTCCAACCATTCATCTCGATATCATGCAGCAGCTAATGGCCAGATAGAAGCCTTCAACAAGACTCTTTCAAATATACTGCAAAAGATGGTGGATAAAGATAAGAGGTCATGGCCTGATAAACTCTTTCATGCTTTATGGGCTTATCGGACTACCACTCGCAATGCAACGCGGTCAACTCCATATTCGTTGGTATATGGAACAGAAGCAGTCTTGCCAATTGAAGTTCAATTGCCCTCGCTCAGAATAGCCATTTGTGATCAGTTATCTACAGACGAGCAATCCCAAAAGCGGTTGAATGAATTGGAACAATTAGATGAGAAAAGATTGTGCACTTTGCACCACTTGGAAATCTATCAGAATCGAATAGCACGAGCTTTTAACAAAAAAGTTCGTCTTCGTTCATTTATTCAGGGAGAATTGGTATTGGTTCTCAGAGCACCAATGATACCAGGAAAGAAGCCTCCCAAACTTGAACCAAAATGGGAAGGACCTTATTCAATACATAAGGTCTACTCCAATGGAGCGTATTCTCTAATCTCAATGGATGGAGAACACATCACGACTCCAACTAATGCCAGATTTCTGAAGAAATATTTTGTATAAACACAAAATATTGTTCCCAGATCCAAAACAATCACATTGGTTCATGATAATATGTCCTACATGACACTAAACTGTATTTTGTCCGAGATGACATTAAACTATATTTTTTCCGAGATGACATTAAACTATATTTTGTCCGAGATGACATTAAACTATATTATGTCCTATCTACATGAAATTAAACTGTACAGAAGTTCCTTATTTGTCCGATATGACATTAAACTATATTTTGTCCGAGATGACATTAAACTATATTTTTTCCGAGATGACATTAAACTATATTTTGTCCGAGATGACATTAAACTATATTATGTCCTATCTACATGACATTAAACTGTATGGCACTTCCAACGTCCAGCATGAAGATAAACTGTAAAAAGTCCCCAGAACTGATATCCTCGTATTGGTTCACCTTAGTCCTAGCTACATGACTTTAAACTGTACAGCACCAGTTCGTCCTTGCTATATGACGTTAAAACTATACAGCAATGGTCCAGTATGACTTTAAACTGCAAACTTCATCCCACATGACATTAAACTGTGAAAAAGTTTCATGAACCGTCCAGCATGACCTTAAACTGCATCATCCCTGGTCCATGTATATGACCATAAACTATTTGCAAATCCCTTATGTCCAGCAAGACGTTAAACTGTGACGTCCTAAACTACATGACGCTAAACTGTATAAAAGTCCCTAACGTCCGAAAAGACGTTAAACTATATAATCATCAAAGGTCCAACATGACATTAAACCACACCATCCACGGTCAATGAATATGACCTTAAACTATTCGCACTTTCATCCAATATGACGTTAAACTGTATTGTCCCCATCGTCCTAACTACATGACGCTAAACTGTACAGAAAGTCCTTAATATGTCCTACATGACATTAAACTGTTATTTTGTCCCTGCTACATGACACTAAACTGTGCATCACCAATAGTCCTAACTGCAAGACTTTAAATTGCATAGTCACTTTTTTATGTCCTACATGACATTAAACTGTGCATCGTTAAGGTTGTTATTACCTCTTGTTTCTCACACCGAGTATGACTCACGTGAGCTTAGAGCAAACCTCAACCATAACACTCTCTTTGGGCCCCTAACCATGTGTAAGTCCCAACAACATTTTAATTAGATCGTTGTCCCCAAGAACAACTTGATCATTAATTCATTCTTTAATTGAACTACATGGACTTTGATCCTTGCCCTCCAGGTTGGGTATGTAGGCAACCTCCCAGGGTTCAAGCCCAAAAACAATCTCTTCACATTGGTTCACCACCATCTCATATGATGTTGATTCGTGAAACCGCCCCTGGAATCAATATCTTTACATTGATTCACTTTCGTCCTTGTTATATGACGTTAAACTATACAACACTTTTGTCCGGTACGACAATAAACTACAATATTCTTTGATTTCCTCATTTGAGAAGGAACCATTATTGACATTGATTTTTTCAATCATGTTTCATTTCAAAAGACTACGTGCATACATGGTAATGCCTAAACTTTTTATCTTAGGTTAAACCATCATTGCACTAAAGTCCCCTTTCACCCTTCACATATCCGAACCAAATTTGTACAAAGGGTAGTTCTAGAACTATGTGGACTTGATTCCCATCCTTATGGGATACGTAGGAACATTCGAGTGTCCCTCGAATCCAGTCCCAAGTCTTTTGGGCCTAACCCCAAATTTCACTTTCAGTCCCTTGGCTGAAAAGTCCTCGTGAAAACACACACTGTGTATTCATTATTGTGGTCCGAATTCTATGACCCTAAACTAAGATTTCTCATACTTTCGTCCTGTACGACGTTAAACTGCATTTCAAGAACTACGTATGGCTTGATTCTCATTCTTATGAGATACGTAGTGAAGTCCAAAATTTCAATTCAGGACCCAGCCACAACATGATTATGGTTTTCATTGACCTATGTATCTCTATATACATTTGACAATACCCATCTTTATGTGTTATAATCCTAACCTTAAATATTTTCATATCTTCATAACCCTTTTCATGACTTCTAATCACAAAAATGTCAAACTTCTGAGAATTCTTTTGCCTGACTATGCAGCACGTGCCCATAGGTGGCCTTGCATAAACAGTCCACATAACAGACTTGTCAGCCAAAAGATGCTATTTATTTGACCATGCAGCCAATGCCCTTAGGTGTCCCTGCATATTTCAACCCCCTAACGGGTTTTGTTAAATAATAGTAACTTCATTCTTGGGAAGAATGCCTCTTTTGTCCTTATTTTTCTTAAACGACAGTATGTAGGGATCCGCAAAAAATAGCCATCCTTAACATATTTGTCCCATATCCTTTTTCATGATCTGAAAGTATTCAAGTCTATGGTTTATTCTTCTTCCCTACGTTTGGGTCAGACCTTCGTAGGAGTGATGTTCATCCAGTTCTTCGATATTCTTGTTCGGAAATATCTTCTCCATATTCAAGTACCTCTTTCCATACAACAAACTCTATACTTTAGAAAATTTGAATCTCCATAAACTTTCACTGGCTTTTAGCACTAGGAAAGTAAATTTCTGGGAGTTCTTTTGCCTGACTATGCAGCACGTGCCCATAGGTGGCCTTGCATAAACAGTCCACATAACAGACTTGTCAGCCAAAAGATGATATTTATTTAACCATGCAGCCAATGCCCTTAGGTGGCCCTGCATATTTCAACCCCCTAACGGGTTTTGTTAAATGATAGTAACTTCATTCTTGGAAACTACTTCTTCTAATGCCTTTTTAGCTCTTTTTCATATCATTCCTCAGATTCAAATATTCTTAAGCCATGGATTACATTTTTTTTCACTCATACTTGAGTATGGTAATATGTTTTCAGATAAATTTTCAAAGAATTGAATCAATTTTAATCCATTTTGGTCAAAGCTATTTCGACCTTAAACATTAGCCCCTTTATGTCCGGCATGCATGACTTTAAACTGCCCACAAAAGACAAAGGAACTCTGAATAAAAGTCAAGTTCCAGCTCACTAAATATACATTTTTGTATGATTTAAGTAATATTGAGCAATTAAAAGATTCAAAATTTGTAGGGTTATTTGTAATAATCCTAGTAGAAATCAAACTATGCTTACTAGGCCCATTGGCTTATGTAAATTTGAAGCAGGTAATGAAAGAATGCAGGTACAAATGATTGAAGACAAAAGTGTTTTGCATTGATACACAAGAGTTAGAAGGACATCCACAGACTGGAGTCTCTTCTATTTTTCAAGAATTACAAGAGGCTTTCAACATAACACTTCTTTGATTTACGGCATCCCGAGCTTCATCAGCAACCACCTGGAATTCATTCATTCAACTGGATACAAAAAGAGATGCAGTGATACTAGCTCTTCTTGGAACAATTGTAAAAAGATGTTCTTGAGTGCGGTTTGAGAAAATTTCCTGCTGATCAAACAGTGACTCTGTTTTTGTCCAAGAGGTTTGAAAGATGGATACATGGATTTGAGAATGGAGCATTGGAAGTAAAGAGCCATTTGGAGAGAGTACTCTTTTCAGATATTTCTCTAATACCATGTTTTTCTTCTCCCCACCAATCATTAGTGAAAAACATTTCAACCCATGGGTTTGCCATTTTCATATCTACAAGGAAATGGCATAGAGAAAGAACTTGATAGTTCACACCATTGTTGTTGCTCTTAATGCACAGCATAACTGAAATAGAGGAGTAGCAGTGCAACTGCATCTCAGGTGTATAATTGTTTGCATATGGAACATTGACTCCTTGCAGATGACCATGACCACACAGAGGCAGATGGATGCTCCATGGAAAATTAGGATGATATTTCTTCAAGTACTTAGCCAAATCTGGGAGAGTGCTGTTGCAGATATCATAGTAATCATGGACAATGATGTTCGTCATGTCATCAATCCACTTGCTAGCTAGTTCATCAGCCATTCCAATTCCCTTGGGAACCACTGAATCTGCACAAAAGATGAATAAACTAAATGGGTTTATTTTTCAGAAATTTGTGAAGAAATTTGAAAAAAATGGCTAAGGCATTAAGGAGCGCAAGTCTAAACATGGCGCGCAAGTATTCGTGTGTCGCGCTAGTTTTTGACGCGCAAGTATAAACCGCGCAAGTAAGAATACCTTTACAGGAGTGCGACATCAAGGAAAACAGTGGAAAACAGAGCAGACTTGCGCGGCTTAGGTGACCTGCACGGCGAAAGCTCGAGAAGGTATGAAGTCCGGAAATCCGGATACTTGTACGCAGGTGAGGCCGTGTATTTATAAGCCAGGAAGCCTATCTATGCGCCGTACCCAGAGCGCTTAAGGCATGCGCGACGCAAACTTGCGCGCCGCCCTCTGCACACTGAAGACTTGCGCGCCACCCTTTTCCTTTGGATGGATTCAATTTCCTCAGAGTCAAATCCTCATTTCTCTCCGGATCCAACTCTGAGGGGGGACTTTTGTTGACGCTCCTTTCGTCACAGGATCTAATGATCGGAAAAGGGAATATCCGAGCTCAAAGTGATTCATCCTTTGAAGAAACATCAAAAATCGACAAAGGGATGAACAAGGAGAACATTGCCCATAGGTCGCGCAAGTTCACTCATGGTCGCGCAAGTACACTTGCGCGCCGCCTAGTGGTCGTGCAAGTCTACTTGCGCGACGCCTTATGGTCGTGCAAGTTACTTGCGCGACCTAAAGTGGTAACCGCCCGGTAACTGCCCGGGGTCTTCTCCTGCCTATAAATAGACCCTGTGGGCCCCCCATTAGAGAGGATCTTTTTCCAGAAACTCGGATTGAAGCTCCCGACGCCCAAGTATCTTCTCAAAGCTTCCGGAACACTTCTAAGGTAATTTCTTACCTAGAACGGAAGATTTAAAGAGAAGAAGGAAGGCCTAAGTGTTGAAACTCATCAACACTTGCGCGCCGCGTTATTCCTTCAATAGAACTTGCACGTCCCTTTTTTGGATGAACCTCAAGAGGATTCTAAAGGGATTTATAAAGAGTCGCTCAAATATTCTAATGGTATTTGAGAATCACGCAAGTACCCCTCATGTCGCGCAAGTATACTTGTGCGACCAATACCTGCGCGCCGCACCAATACTTGCGCGCCGCCGCAAGACTTGCGTGCCTTTCAAGACTTGCGCGCCCCTCCCCTTTTTGGGTGCCTATCTTGCCCATTTTACCCCTCTTAAGCCATCACACCTTTACTTTTCAAGATTCAGTCTTCAAGACACTCTTCAAAGCCATTTATGGCATGATTTCTTGATTTGACTTCCTTATATAAAAGGAATTCTATGGAATATCTCTCAAAGTCTAGTGATTTAAATATCCTTATGTCACTAAATATGGAGAGTTCATTCATTCAACCTCATCCTTTAAGATGAGAGAATCCTAACCTGGGTCTCCTTTTCAAGAATAATCCCCAGTTATAAATCCTTTAATGTGGGCATCTTCCTCAGGAGTAAGCCCCAATCTCAAACATGGGCATCCTTCTTAGGAGTAAGCCCCAATCTAAAATGTGGGCATCCTCCTCAGGAGTTAGCCCCAAACCTTAATCCCTAACCTGGGTCTCCTTTTCAGGAATAAGACTCAGTCATAATCTTGGGCTTCCTTTTCAAGAGTAAGCCCCAAGCCCCCCTTAAATTTCTCCTAACCAGTCATAATTTACCCTTGATTTGGGTTTCTTTTTCAGGAGTAAAAACTCAATCATAAGTCTCCTCCTAATTTGGGCATCTTCCTTAGGAGTAAGCCCCAAGATTAGAGTATTCAAATCTCCATAAAGCACATATACCTTTATGGACCTTGTTCCTGGATTTTCTCCCTAAAAGTAAATCCTAAAACCTTCATCTATTTGGGCAGTCATACATACATAAGCCCCAAACAATTTCTTATGATTGCATATTTCATGGAACAATTGTCTAATTTTTACCAATACCTCTTGTTTCTCACACCGAGCATGACTCACGTGAGCTTAGAGTGTAAAAGTAATAATGACATTCTTCTTTGAGCCATCAATCATAAACATCATACTCCATTTCTCGAACTACGTGGGTTCTGATTCCTTTTCCAAAACAAAGGATACGTAGGTAGCCCATTTATGGGTTCGATCCCAACTTTGAAATAATCCATGTCTTTCTGAATGACGATAAACTTCAATTGCCTCACTGAGTGGCTTTAAAACCAGCATGGTCATCATAATGACCAAGAGACTTTTATAAATGTTTCGAAGGATACCATTGACCAAGAATCTCTAAATAGATACAGATGATTCTCTATTGATGAAGAACCTCGAATACATATAAAAGATTCTCTAAATTTCTTGCATATTTAATCATTGATTGTTAAAACTTAAGGAAAGCTCATTTTATACTTGGTAATGTAATAAGGATTCACGAACATAACTTAAATCTATAAAGAGAGTCCCGGAGTAGACAATAATTCCCCTCAAAAAGGTGTGATGAGTCCGACCTCCCATCCTCTAGACCAATGCAAATTCCTAAGCCTCATTAGTCCACAAACTAATGAGAGCCTACCTTTGGAAAGTAGGTCCAAACGGATGTGGAATCATTGGATGTTTCCGGTTCTACGAACAAACCCGTTAGAAACCGATCGGAACGTTTGAATCTCCCGTCCAGGAGGTCATCCCTGAAATCCGTGCGAAACAAGTACCTATCGAATTTTTATCTTAGTGGATGGAGGTAAGTAGCTGGGTTGCTCCATCTTTTCATCAAATTACAACACTAGGGTGGTGTCTTACTTCAATGGTGTCGAATATTTTTCTTTTTGGAGATTAAGTTGTTTTGCACTCTCATTCTAAAATTCATCCAGATCTTGTTGATATACCACATGTAGATCAAGTTCGGGATATTCCATAAATGAAAAAACATATTCAAATTCTCTCTCCATTTTCCTTAATGTTTCAATATTCCTTTTCAAAGATCTTACACATGGGATTTATCATATCTAGTCTATTTTTATTGTTTCTCTTGCACATGTGAGTAATTATTCAATGAAAAATATATATGGCATGATTTGATACATCATGGAAGATTTTTTATGGTTTTTTTTGGAAGAAAATGAAAATATATCTACAATGTAAAAATAGGAAAATTAAAGTAAACACTAATTAAATCCCTGGTAATAGTTCTAGTTTTGATGCATGCCTGTTTTAGGGAATAGAAAAAGAAAATATATTTTCTTAATGCATTATAGAGGATGAATAGGGTTGTCTCCATTTAGAATCATTATAGCCATTCACCTACTTAATCCAATTAAAATTAATTACTTTTTTTGTTTTCATTTATTCTATGAAAAAATGGAATTTAGGAAGATAAATGAAGTGATGAAATTTATTCTAACATACAATGAAAAAATGTGATTATAAAATAAAGAACCTAGAATTTATGGTTTGGTTTATGGGTTCCATAATTCTTCTTATTGATGTTTAAATTTATTTTGATAATTCAATTTTGATATGTCATGCATAAATTAATATTCTTTTATTTATTGGTGTAAAATATTGAATGCGTATAGCAATCTAAATTCCACCTCATCTTGAAATCAAGGTTGATGGAACACCTAAATCAAGAGTGTTACATATTCCTGGACTTATATCCATCGTATGCCACTTTATCCACTGAATGACCCAAATCCATCATATATGGAGGTTATATCTAGTGGAAGAGAGGGAAAATATTTTATAAAAGTATATAAATTAGTTTGAGTTTAGTGTAGTGGTGGGTAACCACCACACTTTTTCACTTCACTCTTTATCACCACAAACATAAATAAAACGTAAAAATTTAAATGTAGAATGAATGAAAACACCACCTACCAGCCTCAAGAAAAGCCTTTATTTTTCCCCTAATTTTTAGGGTAAGAGGTCATGGTGCTAATATGAAAACAAAGATAATAAAATAAAAATAAAATAAAAATAAAATAGAACAAGAATTAGAAAAGAAGAAGAAAAAATAATAATAATAAAAATAAAATAAGTGAGAGAGAAGAAAATTGAAAAGTTAATAATAATATATTAAGTAATTTTAAACACATTAATTCACTAAGATAGAAAATAGAAGAAGAAGAAGAAGACATAAAATAAAATGTAAAATAAGAAGAAAAAGAATAATAAAAAGAAGAAATAGAGGGTGTAATAACTTTGATTAAAGAAGAAGAATGCAGGTACTATTTTAAAATAATGAAATTAAAATTACATTTAAAAAAAATATAATAATAATAAAGTAAAATAACAATTAAGAATAAAAAAACAACCAACAACATGGCCGAGCTTCAGCTCCTTCCTTAAGTGGTGTGCTGACTCCCTTTTGCAGCATAGCCTCCTTCATCTTTTATAGGTAAGGGAAACCTTTAATTTGGTATTTGTGAGGATATTACAGATCTTTAAATCCTATATTCATTATTTAAAAAAGGAATCTTCATTTTAATAGGTTGAAAGATACCCCATAGATTATAGGGTCGATATTTTTCATAGTGTGGATGTAATCCGTGGGGGAAGCCTTCGAGATAACACAGAACGAGCTCAGATCATGCTTCTGTTCATGTTGAATTGGAAGTGAAAAATGGAAATAGTGAAGGCGAATTATAGTAGTTGTAGTGGTATGGTATACTTTAGTGGTCCTTCAACCCCTCTGGCCTTCACAGTGGCCATAGAGATCTCTAATGGGATTCCATGGTCTCTTTCGGCAGTGTAGAAAATGATCTCTAGTGTTTTTGAGTGATGGAAGTGGGGATGAGATGGAACCCAATATTCCCTAGTGGTAGACATATATGAATCCCTATGACTGGAGGTGGTGGTCAGTGATTTCAAGTGGTAGATCCATAAAGGAGACAATTGTGGGAAATACCTGAGGCATGGGCCACGAGTGTCATGAAAAACAGTGACGTTTTAATTAAAAATAAACAGTGCATCCATAGAAATTGTCCCACATAAAAATAGAATAAGGGGTCCATGATGCTTTATAATCCAAGGTGTATGAGCAATGTCCAAAATGCCTACAATAGTGATGGGCTCATGTAAAACACATGCACCCACCTCATGGGCCACATGCACTACATGGCCTGAGTGGGTCATGGGCCAATCCTAGTCCCTATAGGATTGAATTCCCATGGTCCATATACTAAATGGGATTGATGACCCCATGTGGTTACCTCCTTGCCATCTTGTTTTGGATTTCCTAAAGGTATGTTTGGTCATATAGGTTAGTGGATGGATGCCATTGGTTGAGGGGTGGCTAACTTGGCCTCTATTTTTTGGTACAACGTACTCTTGAAAAACATGATAAAATTATAAGTAAAGTTTTGATAACACCCAAAATATCATAAATAAGATCAATATCCAAAAATTCAACATTATATAATTCATTTAAGCCAATTTTAATTCCACATTTAAAATTTCCCACTGTTTAATAAAACTTTGTAATATATGGGAATTTCAATAAGAAATCATTACAAAATAATTGGTAAATGTTTAAAATATTAATTAAAATATTAGTGTTCTAACTTTACTCACTTTACCTATTATAGGTAAAGAATATAATCTATACTATAATTCATCCATAGTTGTACTCAGAGCATTTATAATATAGGAGGATTTAGTGGTCTCTTATTACTCCAGATAACTGAGACTACATGAGAGAAATTATCCTACTCACTATCTGGAGTTAGATACGGCGGTACATACCCTGAGATGATAGAGAAACACTACTATAAATACGGGCATTAACAGCGCTAAAAATGGGCTATAACAGTGCTAAAAAAGCGCAGTAAAGCTCGGCGCTGATAAAGGTAGACTTTATCAGCCTTAAGAGAGCGCTGATAAAGATGTAGTTTATCAGCCCTTTTTTAGCACTGATAAAATCATGATTTATCAGCGCTAAAAGAGCGCTGATAAATGCCCTCTCTGCTGCTACGATAAATCTGCAACAACACACCCGAACACCTGAAAAAAAAACAGCATCTCAATAATCCAATTAAAGAAAGTATACCCATACAAAATTAACTCATAAATCATAAGAAAATTAGACTAAGTATACCCATACAACAATTATACCCATACACCATTAACACATAATTTATAAGTTAATCAAGTACTTAAAGAAATCAATTCAGAATTCAGGGGGTTTGACGGCTATTCAAGGGTTTGGGGTGGCTGTCCAAGGGGGGGTAGGGGGTGTCCGGGGGGCTTTCCAGTTCAATCCTAAGGCTCCACATGGGTGTGTTTTATCAATACATAAATCTTTGGACTTTTCTCTATCCACTATGCATCATATTCTCAACCTCAAAGAAGTTATAAGGTTTGTACACACACTAAGGTGCACATACTGGGGGGGTGAATCTCATTAATAAACCCCCAATATTAAACCTACAATAGGCTATTGTAAGTGCATGATCAGGCAATATGCACAACCTAGTTAAGAAATAACTGGAATAAAACTAATAAAAAATCATCATTGATCCTCAAATCCATGACCATGATTAAACCCAAATTAATTTTCCAAGTGCTGAACTTTTACCAAGCATTTCACAAGGATCATTTTGACATTATAAAAATATAGTTTGACCAAGTCCTACCCCATCTACATCAAGACACATTGATTCTCAAGTATTAAAGCTTGATCAACCATACCTACTTCATCCAATGTTAGGGTTTCTCTGAGTACATCATAGGAACCACAAAAAAATATAATATACCATGGTCTCCCCACTATATACATAATTATCATTGACCTCCAATATGTGAGTTTTATTTATACTCCATCTTGGAAATCCACTTATGGGAGTTTTCTCATCCAGGGAATACCCTCAACAGTATCTCAGACCACCAATATATGTTCTTCCAATTCTGAGGCATAAGACCTACAAGGATCTCATCCCTATACTATGGGAGTACCCTTATTTAGGGAATAATACTAAGAATAATATATTATTTACTATATGGGAGTCTTATCATCCAAATAATAATCCCTAGAAGCATATCAACCCTCCAATATGGGTGTATTCTCATTTGAGGAATAATCTATATAATCATCTAAGCCCTCCCCTATGGTATTATTTTCATTTAGTGAATATTCCCGATAAGAATCTCATCCCACTCCTATGGTTGTATTCTCATTTTGGGTATAATACCTATATACATCTCATCCCTCCCCTATGAGAGTATTATCATTTATGGAATAAGACCCATAAGCATATCCAACCTCCCAAATGGGAGTATTTTCATCCAGATATAAGCCCATAAGTATCATAGACCCAAACACATGATCACCCTAGTATACCAGGCCAACCATGACTTGATATATATGAGTCCCCTGATAGATCACATGCCATTAGCCCCCATTTAAAATATCAATGCAATCCAAATGCGTTTGGTCAGATTTCCGTAGGTCAGTAGTTGTTTTCAATTAAGATCTTGTCCATTTTAAACAAAATAGAGACCCTTTGAGTGCTAGCGGACACACCATGCCTCTAATTGAGGTGGTGTTGACTCATACACGTCACCAAGGACCCTTGGATCATTCTTATAAACGATCAATTCAATCTGAATGCGTTTGGTCAGATTTCCGTAGGTCAGCTGTTGTTTTCACTTAAAATCGTGTCCATTTTAAACAAAATAGAGACCCTTTGAGTTCTAGAGGACACATTGTGCCTCGAATTGAGGTGGTGTTGACTTGTACACGTCACCAAGGACCTTGGGTCGTTCTTATAAAATATCAATGCAATCCGAATGCGTTTGGTCAGATTTCCGTAGGTCAGTTGTTGTTTTCAATTAAAATCATGTCCACTTTAAACAAGAGAGACCCTTTGAGTGATAGCAGCCACACCGTACCTTGGATTGAGGCGGGGTTGACTCTTACATTTCACCAAGGACCCTTGGATCATTCTTATAAAAGATAAATGTAATCCAAATGTGTTTGTTCAGATTTCCATAGGTCAGTTGTTGTTTTCACTTAAAATCTTGTCCATTTTAAACAAAATAGTGACCCTTTGAGTGATAGCGGCCACACTGTGCCTCAGATTGAGGCGGAGTTGACTCGTACATGTCACCAAGGACCCTTGGATCGTTATTATAAAATATCAATTCAATCTGAATGCATTTGGTTGGATTTTTGTAGGTCACTTGTTGTTTTCAATTAAAATCATGTCCATTTTAAACAAAATAGAGACCCTTTGAGTGCTAGCGGCCACAACGTACCTAGGATTGAGGCGGGGTTGACTTGTACACATCAAGAAGGACCCATGGATCATTATTATAAAAGATCAATGCAATCTGAATGCGTTTGGTTGGATTTCCGTAGGTCAGTTGTTGTTTTCAATTAAAATCTTGTCCATTTTAAACAAAATAGAGACCCTTTGAGTGATAGCGGCCACACCGTCCCTTGGATTGAGGCGGGGTTGACTCGTACACATCACCAAGGACCCTTGGATCGTTATTATAAAAGATCAATGCAATCCGAATGTGTTTGATCAGATTTCTGTAGGTTAGTTGTTGTTTTCACTTAAAATCGTGTCCATTTTAATCAAAATAGAGACCCTTTGAGTGATAGCGGCCACAAAAACCCTCGGATTGAGGCGGGGTTGACTCGTACACATCCCCAAGGACCCTTGGATCGTTCTTTTAAAAGATCAATGCAATCCGAATGTTTTTGGTCAGATTTCTGTAGGTCAGTTTCATGTTTTTAATTAAAATCATGTCCACTTTAAACAAGAGAGACCCTTTGAGTGTTATCGGCCACACTGTGTCTCGGATTGAGGAGGGGTTGACTCTTACACGTCACCAAGGACCCTTGGATCATTCTTATAAAAGATAAATTCAATCCGAATGCATTTGGTTGGATTTATGTAGGCCAGTTGTTGTTTTCACTTAAAATCTTGTCTATTTTAAACAAAATAGAGACCCTTTGAGTGATAGCGGCCACACCATGCCTCAGATTGAGGTGGGGTTGACTCGTACAAGTCCCCAAGTACCCTTTTATCATTCTTATAATAGATAAATTCAATCTGAATGCGTTTGGTTGGATTTCCGTAGGTCATTTGTTGTTTTCAATTAAAATCGTGTCCATTTTAAACAAAATAGAGACCCTTTGAGTGCTAGTGGCCACACCATGCCTCATATTGAGGTGGGGTTGACTCGTACACTTCACCAAGGACCCTTGGATAATTATTATAAAATATAAATGCAATCCTAATGTGTTTGGTCAGATTTCCGTAGGTCAGTTGTTGTTTTCACTTAAAATCTGGTCCATTTTAAACAAAATAGAGACCCTTTGAGTGATAACGGCCACACCATCCCTCGGATTGAGGTGGGGTTGACTCGTACACGTCACCAAGGACCCTTGGATCGTTATTATAAATGATCAATGCAATCTGAATGCATTTGGTCATATTTCCGTAGGTCAGTTGTTGTTTTCACTTAAAATCTTGTCCATTTTAAACAAAATAGAGACCCTTTGAGTGCTAGCGGCCACACCGTGCCTCAGATTGAGGCGGGTTTGACTCATAAACATCGCCAAGGACCCTTGGATCGTTCTTATAAAATATCAATGCAATTTTAATGTGTTTAGTCAGATTTCCGTTGTTTAGTTGTTGTTTTCACTTAAAATCTTGTCCATTTTCAACAAAATAGAGACCCTTTGAGTGATAGCGGCCACACCATCCCTCTGATTGAGGAGGGGTTGACTCTTACATGTCACCAAGGACCCTTGGATTGTTCTTATAAATGTTCAATGCAATCCTAATGCGTTTGGTCAGATTTTCGTAGGTGGGTTGTTGTTTTCACTTAAAATCGTGTCCATTTTAATCAAAATAGAGACCCTTTGAGTGGTTCAGCATTCTTGCATGTTGTTGGTGCATATCATATGTTAAAATGGGAAAATTAATCATTAGAGAAAGGCTATTTTATTTAATAACAATTACAATTTTCCTACGAACATTTACATACAAAAATGTTTCATCTTTTGATCCCCTTAACCCCTCTAAAAAATGACCACAAATTGTACATGTCCCCAAGTAAGATCTTCATTGTATTTGTGTACAATCTTCCATAAGGTATGCGACCCACTCGTTTCTGAACACATCTATATCGTCTTGTGAGTATGAGGCTTTTCGGCAGTTAGAGTAGTACTGCAAAATAAAAAAAAAAGAATTAATAAATAACTTAAACGAACTAGTAGTTGTTTTTAAAAATACCTCTTTAGGGATGATAGTTTGCTGATGAAAAATGATCTCTTTCATAAATTTACAAACATAATAACCGCAATCATTATAGTTTGTTTGTTTTGGACACTGCAAAAAAATTGATCATTAGGAGAACAATTAACTTGTGTTGAGATGTGTTTGGATTGTGAAATTTTATTATATATACCCTGATATTTGTCCAGACGTAGTACTTTCTCGCCTCCTTATGCTTAGCCCCTGTCCTCATTCATTTTTTAGACGATAATGATACACCTCCATATCATAACATAATCCTCAGTATAAGATAATATAAATTATATTACTTGATGTTTAGACCTAAAACGTAAGATGTAGTGTCTTACAGATTCACAAACTCCATCATGTGTGGTCGGTTTGATGGATATCCTTTCTTTGAATCCAGAAAATAAATCTTCGGAGTATCCAAGTTCACCGCAATTATCAACCAATGTTGCCTAAAAACACAAAAAGGAATAATTAATAAAATAAGTGAAAATATAATTGATATTCTTTAATCGTAGAGTATTACCCTTGCATGGTTGGTATTAGGAAAAGTATATCATATGTAATCTTGCATTAAAATGTTTTCAGCAATCCGTTCACTATTGAATCCCTTTTTGATGGATCTATTTTTGTTAGGTGTGTTGATGTGATATGAGGACTAACCAGTCTAAATCTTGGCTCATGGGAAAATTCCTTCAATTGTTTTTCATAAATACATCTATCAACAATATAAAATGCATTTAGTCATAATTCGCACATTAGATCAGCTTTTGGAAAATCAATTCATAGAAACATACCTCATATATACATTTACAACTGTGACGCCTAGCCAACCATTTTCAAGGATTTCATTTACATTTTCAGCAGCAACGAAATATTTAATTTCCTCTTCGTATATATTCTCTTCGAAAACCACTATATGACTATTACCATCTTTTAGCTTCATATCCACATGAGTATTCAATTCTAGTAAATGTGGATAGAGAATAGGTGGTGTTATTGTGCTTTCAGTAGCTCCTTGGGATCGGTTGGTCGATCCTTTAGATGGTTTTGAGCCGACGTTTGTCACCCCCTTCCCTTTCTCCGTTTATAACAACAATCATTGGTTCAGACCCTTTTTTCATTAATTGTCAAGGGTTTAGCTTGAAAAGAAAAGGAAATAAATACCTCTTTGTCCGCATGTACTCTTACAAGTTCTGACGTCCATGAAATGAATGTCCCAATAGCCTTTTAGACCGTATGAATATCATCGTCATCAAGTGGAATAGGTAGCTCTACCTTTGGCTCATGAGCTACAGTAATCGTCACTTTCAGATGATCTTTCAGAAGTGGTCTATTATGCAGTGTGGCATCTGGGATATTATACATTGTAGCCCTCGCTACAAGGTGATAGGTGGGTGTTGACAGATATAAATCACAATCATTATCACCCTGTAGAAGATGAGTATAAAAAAATTATCAATGTTTGTCTGATTCATATTTCATGGGAACAATTATTAGAATATTGATTACCACGACTAAGACAGTTCTTTGAGGCGAATGGCTTGCCTCAAAGCTGGTGGGGGTGGGGTGGGATGTTCATGCGGCAGTTGTTCTTGAGTTGTGTCTTCCCTTTGCTTCCCACCCATAAAAGTTTCTAGCAATTCTCCATGCCATTGAAATTGTTCTTCAAGGGTTGCTATTTTTTCGCTCATTTGTTCAAATTTTTCATCTGTATCGTCCATTTTTTCTTCTTCTCAAAATATACTTGGGGTGTCACCCTAAAACCTGCACCTCTGACACGATCGTATTTTTCTGGCTTCTTCAAAGACATCGATAATAGGTCTGTATCAGCTACAGGAGTAGCTGATTGCTGTGACTGTCGGATATAGGAAAATAACTAATTATTTTTATGTAATAGAAATTTTAAACAAATTATTTTATCGTCGTGTCATACTTACACATATTTCCCACACTTTCTGTGTGTTCTCATCTACTAACTTCCCTTCTTTGTTCACACGTGCCTCCTTCCATAGCACATGACGTGGGATGGAAGTTCATTTGGTTTTAGACTCATCAATCTACATATAAACATAGAAAAATAATTATGATGTTGTTTATTGGCACCTAACAATATTATTGTAAATTTAAAATACATACCATTTTCATTTCTAATGAAGCGTACCCTATCCTTGCTTTATGATAGGGGTATGTTGGTTTTGAAGCATGTTCCTTATTTTTAGTATAGAGTTTCTGTTTCATATATAAAATATTGACAATCAAAGTGATGAATACAGGTATCCTCAAACAACGTATTATCACTCACAATTTACCTGAAACTTCTCATCCCCACGACAGCCAATAAATGCATCCCATGCTTCTTGGGATATCAAGTGAGCATAGACAATGGGTGGGTGCGGGTTTATTTTACCTTTAGAATATTTGAGGTGACATCTTGTTAAAATAGTGCGAAAACCTCGATGAATCTTTCTTGAAAGCCTTAGTACATAATCCTTGTGTGAATCGTCTACTATAAATGTACTCTGCAAGATATTGAGAAGAGTAATACATTGTTTCATTTTTTTATTTGCTAGTAAATTAAAGAAATAAATTCATAATTTTACCGTAATTTCTTCCCAGATCACAGCCTTCAGCCCGGACACAACATGGTGCCATGAATCTTTGTCAATCGGCACGCGTTGCCGATTGAAAACTTCAATATAGTTGCTAAACATAGCCTTGTTGTGATTCACATGTTGGCCTTGTGCATTCCATCCGGCTTCAAATTTGATGCCTTTGCTTTTCACCTTATGAATTTTAGCTAACACCGTCAAACTATGACACACCTGTGATTTCTGCGACGCTCGTCCTTAATTCCCGACCATTTCATCGATATCAACATCATCTATATGTTCATCTAGAATGGTATCAACGATATGTGTTGATGGTTGTTAGACCTCAACAATAAGAGTAGCAGGAACCGCAGCAACCGAAGCAGCAGGAGGAGTAGCAGGAGGAGAAACAATAGCAGGAGCCGCAGCAGGAGGATCAGTAGGAGCAATCGGAGCCGCAACAGGAGCAACAGCAGGAGCAACATGAGCTGTAGGAGCAGTAGCAGGAGCAACAGCAGCAGCAGCATGAGCTGCAGGAGCAACAACAGCCGCAACAGCAGCTGCTTGAGAGACTTCTTCTGCCTCAAGGTTAGGAGCATCAGATTGTGCAGAAGTCATTATCTGCAAAAGTGGTTGAACAGTTAATTCAGATTACATAAATTCAGTAATGATAAGATAATAACATGAGATAACAAGATCTATATTACAAACAAAATATAACCTATTTACTAAACTCTCTTTCTTTTTTTTCAAAGGTTGAAGGATTTGACACCTCTATCGACTATCCAAATCCCATAATTGTGGTCTCCTATAACATACAAAACATCATCTGCATTGGGACTACTACGAAATGATTGCAAAGTACCACTAAAAGGATTGTCCTCAACTGAATTTTCATCGGAACCTTCAGTAGTTTTGGACAATAATAGAACAATCGACCACTTTCGGTTTGCGGGATCTGGATCATAAAAAACTTGTACAGCTTGTGATGCCATTATAAACTGTTAGTCTTTGTACCCTTCTTTACTAAAATCAACTTACACAAATCCCCATTCATCTATTTTAACACCACTGTTGTTATCAATCCATTTGCATTGAAAATTGGCAATTGAAATGTCGTATAATCCAACTCCTATATTAGTTTGATAATGCCAAAGTATGACATATTTGCATAAATTGGATTTCTGTCCTTACTACTAGAAACATGCATCACTTCAGCCACTAGTGTAACTCCACTATTTTTGCATGATACTATCTTCATCATGTACATCTTTATAGAATGTATAACCACTAATTACATAACCACTGTAAGATAATACATACACATTTGGTCCAGCGACTAGCCATCGAAGACGTTCTGAAATTGAATTCGGATTTTCATCCTACTGCTTAAAAATATGGTCTTGAAACCATCCTATAAACTGGTGATTATGTGTATCTGATAACCATTTTTCAGCCCTCTATGGATTCAACTGCCTAATAATTTCTTTGTGAGTTTCAATATATGGAGCAACCTCCCAACTGTTATTCAAAACATAAAGATGAGCCTGCTCCTGATCTATAATACTGATTGTCACAACTTCTCTTCCAGAAATTCCCTCACCCTCAATAGGTCCAGTGTGACGATATTTCAGGAGACCAATGCTTTCCACATTAGATAGGTATTCAGTACAAAATTGAATGGCTTCCTCAACAATATATCGCTCCACTATACAACCCTCTGGACAACTTCGATTTTTGACACACCCTTTCAAAATATTCATATACTGTTCAATAGGATACATCCATCTATAGTGCACAGGACCACAAAGTCAAATCTCTCTCACCAAGTGAATCATAAAATGAACCATCATATCAAAGAATGTTGGTGGGAAGAACATTTCTAATTCACATAATATAATGACAATTTCCTTTTCCATAGCTGGCAATTTCCCCAGGTCTAAAACTTTACTATATATAGCTTTGAAAAAGAAACAAAGTTTGGTTAATGTATGACAAACATTCTTGGAAAAAATGAAATGTAAAGCTATAGGAATTAGATGTTGCATCAAAACATGGCAATCGTGTGATTTCAAACCTTTTAACTTCAAATAATTCATTGACACAATGTTCTTGATATTTGATGAGTACCCCTCTGGAACCTTTACATCATTGAAGAAGTTGCAAAACTGATATCTCTCTGCCCTAGAAAGAGTATAAGCAGCTGGAGGAAGAAACATTCGATTTTCACCCTTCACGGAATCCAACACTTCTCGTATTCCCATGTCAACCATGTCCAACCTTGCCTTAATTCCATATTTTGTTTTTCCAGAGGCATTTAGCAACGTTCCGATAACACTGTCATATACATTTTTTTCCACATGCATCATATCAAGAAAATGTCTGATGTACAAACAATTCCAGTATGGTAATTCAAAAAAAAACCGATCTCTTTTTCCAACCGATTTTCATAAGGGTTTTCGAAAATGGTTTACCAAAAATAGTGTTCAGATCTTTTACTTTCTCAAACAACTGATCACCTGTTAGTGGATACGGTGTTGCGTGTTTTTCTGAACTTCCATTGAATGATGTCGTCCAAGATCGGTACTTATGCCGATGAGGTAGAAATGTACGATGTCCTAGAAACACAGATTTCAATGAATGTTTCAACCTAATTGATTTTGTATCTTCTTCGCACACAAGACACCCTTGAGTTCCTTTAATGCTATAGCCTGACAAATTTCCATAAGCAGGGAAATCATTTATTGTCTCATAAAACATCACTCTCAGCGTGAAGTATTCACTTTTATAAGCATCATACAACATTACAACTAAGTCCCACATTAACTTTGAATCCTCAATAAAAGGAGCCAGATAAACATAAATATCGTTACCTGGTTGTTTTGGTCCTGATATAAGCATAGATAACATGATGAATTTCCGCTTCATGCATAACCAGGGTGGTAAGTTATAATTTACCAACATAACAGGCCATGTACTATGAGTGCTGGTTTGAAAACCAAAAGGATTCACTCCATCTGTAGATAACGCAAGACAAAGGTTTCTCGGCTCTTTTCCAAATTCAATATACTCATGATCAATTTTATTCCATTGAGGAGAGTCAGCCAGATGACGTAATAACCCATCTTTATTTCTTTTATCTGCATGCTACGACAATTGTCTTGCAGTTTATTCACTTCCATATAGACGCCTAAACCTTGGAATGATTGGAAATTACCATACAACTTTCGTAGGATTGGATTTATCTTTCTTGTATCGAGAAGCAACACACTTTGGGAATTTTGTAAATGATTTTTTCTCTTTGTGAAACAATATACAGTCTTTCGGGCAGGCGTGTATTCTTTCAGAAATCATTCCCATCGAGCGTAGCATTCGTCTAGCTTCATATGTCCGGCTTGGGAGCTCATTATCTTCCGGGAGCATGTCATTCAAGAGAGCAAGTAGTTCTGTAAAACTGACATCACTCCATACATTGCCTGCTTTTAATTTATACAACTTCAGTAATGCTGACAATGTTGTATACTTAGTGCAAGTAGCATACAATGGCATCTTTGCACAACTCTTTAACTTCTCAAACAATTTTGGGCAATCACGAAGTTCATCTTGAATTGTCTTTGTCATTTCCTCAATACGATCTTCATCATAATTGACATCTGTAATCACATCCTCCATACAGTCTTCTTCATTATCCATATTTTTATTCATATCTGAGGATCCATAAAACACAGTTTTATCCCAGCCAGTAGCTACATTCACTTTTTCTCCGTGTTTATTCCAACATTTATAACTCCGATCTATTCTGTGACATATCAAATGTTCTTCCAACTCCCCTAGAGTAAGTATTCTAGAATAACAACAACGTAAACATGGAAAAAGGATTTGAGAAGGATCCTTTGCGTGATCCATTACAAACTTGATGAACTCTTTCACTCCGTTCTCGAACTCTATTGTTAAACGATTAGCATCCATCCAATCTTTATTCATCTCCATCCTATTTGAATATCAAATATTAGTATTTATGGTTCAAGTACACAAAACAATAATTCCAAATATAGTAGAAGAGAACCACTTCCTTAAAAAAATGGAGATCGATAGAGCCTAACCATTAGTATTTATTCATCTTCATTAAAAATAATTACTTTAGATTCATTATAGTTTTTTCAAATCACCCCAGACCAAACACAAGAATAATCAATAATGATACATCTACCACTCCTAGGTCTCTGCCCTACATTCAATATCATCACGCCTAAATACTTACTGCTGGTGGAAGTAAAACCCTTCCTGATGATCATGCCAAGAAGAAATGGAAACCAAAAGGGGGAGTGAATCAAAAGACCCCAAACAAGATGAAAAAACATGGTATTTGAGAATAGGTTAGTGGCTTTCATGTTGGATAGACACCTATCCAATAGACCCCACAAGCGGTGATGGCCCCTACAGTTGTTGCACCAGGTGAAACTGTCACCTGAGAAGGTGAGATCAATGAGGCCCTTCCCAGCCATGAACTAAACAAACTCCATGATGGAATCTCTCTGGAATGGGCTTCTACCTTTCCTTTCCTTTGGGTTGGAAATTACAATAATGTCACCCCTAACAAACAATGGATGGTGGTCAGGATCGAAGGTATTTTGTTCAAAAGGAAAATAAATCCCCCTCAATTTTTTAAAATACCAATACCATAAACCATTTAAAAACAAGACATTTTAATTTATTTTGAAAATCATTCCCAAAAAAAATCAATAAAAAACACATGCCAAACCATTTGGAATTTTATTTAAAGAATCAACTTATCTTTATTTTAAACCATGATTTTCATTTATAATGTCAAATCCACCAATGGTAGAAGGAAACCTAATTTATTTCAATGAAAAAGGTTAATTCACAACAAGATACCATCCATTATGTATATTATTTTCATTAATAGGGTTATTTTGTGCTTTAAAATGATCAAAACATGTCTAACCAACTTCAAATGGATAAAATATGAATTCATGAAACACATGAATCCTAAAAATAAGATATAGTATAGAAACACCCACTTGGAATATGAATGAGTCTACTCAAATGAAGAACATCATACATCTCTAACTACATCAATGCTTTCTCATATACAACGACACCACTAGCTAGATAGTGGCCCTCACCAAGAACATCATACATCTCAAAATAAGAGACTACAACCACTAACCATGAAGAACATCATAAGATGAAAATATACTAAGAACACATCCCTTCAGCCAAATAAGATACTACAACCACTAACCATGAAGAACCACTAAGAGCATAATTTGAAACCAAAGGAAAGGTACACCCAAAACATACCAATGAATTCAAATGAAATAATTTCTAAACCAAACCATTGAAATCCTCAAATGTTCCTAACATCAAACCCCATCATATATCCTAATAAAATTATTTGATAACACTATTTCATGGCCTATACTCATTTAGACCCCTCCATTGGTTAGCAGATTATAGTGTAGTGACCCCCTAAAACCATCATCCAACATGTCATGGGTTAGTGAATACACCTGAGGTATTTATCACAACCATGTGCAATGTACTTCTAATAATAAATAATTGATATAGTTTAACATCAAGTTTTATAGATGACTTTTTGAATGATACCAAGTGAATGTTATTATGGTAAATATGTGTGATAAGACATTTTTGGTCTAACTAAAAGGGGATATAGCCTAATGAGTGTATTTTGGATTCACAAAAAATATGACTCTATGTGGTATAGGGCTTTTTCAACTAGTAGGAGTATGGAACACTTAGTGAATATGGTCCTCTATGTGTGGGAATGTTTTCATTTAGAGTATGGCCTAATATGTATGGTTCCCATAGAATAAGGCCCATTTGAATTGGATATTTGGGCTCATGGGTAATTTTTTGATGCCTCTATTGGGGAAATCACTCCGACTTGAATCTGTTTCCTTGGGCTAGCCATAATCCTCATAACATACCTTACCTATTTCCAAAGGTGGAAAGAGTCCACTTCCATGGTTGATAATATTATCCCCTTGATTGGAATGGGAATATGGGATGTTAGATATTCCCTATATAGTTTCCTTCTTGGAGTATGATTCCTATTCTGGGTCTCTGTTCCAGATATAAGACATGTTTCTGAATCTAGTTTTTAGTTCTACTCTCTAGTGGACACAAGTTAATTAAAATTATTATTCTAGTTACAGGGAATATACTTTTAGTTGAATATAATAATGGTGATGAGTGTATTGATAAACTATAAAATTCATCTAAAATTGAGGTTATTAATTTTTCATTAGCTCATGACATGAGGTGTATTATCTGTAATACATGAGTCATACCATGATTGATAATTGGTAACTTATTCTTATTACATAAGAAATTCAAGTCTTATAACCTCTATAATCTTATGCTCATTACACAAGGTGGATCACATTTTTCATGTGAGTAATATACACCAATTTGGTTCATAAAATATATTCATAGCACATAATTATTTCTATATTCATCAACTAATGAATCATGTTCTTATCACAGCAGGTAAGAACATAAGATCATATACTAAAAGAAGTGTTTAGAGATCGTATGCTCATCACATAGGGGATTCTTTAGCACATCGCCTAAGGAATCTCATGCTCCTCATGTGAGGTATAATCCTAGGATCATTACCTAGGAGATGAATAAGAGATCTTATGATCATCACTTAGGGGATTCTTAGGAATATACCCTAATGAATCTATTTATAATCTCATGAGGTATAATCAAGGGAACATTATTTGGGAGATAAAGAAGATCTCATATTCCCATAACATAGGGACTTCATATTCTCGTCACCTAAGGAACCCTAGGATTATCACCTAGAGTTGGATGTTTCCTGAATTAAGAGTGGTCATAGGTTTATATCTCGGTAAAGGAACTCACATATTTTAATTTTAGAAGAGGGAACCACCCGATACACTCATCGCATAGGGGGTGAGCATAGTTTTATAGCCACCATTTCATTTTTATCCATGAAGTTATTCAATTCCCACCAAACCCTTTTCAATTTCATCATTAACAACTATATTCTATGTCACTGGGAAACTAAAAGGAAAACCCATATCAACTAACGATGTCATATCCCACAATAACCCACTCATTACATCTTTTTAACAACGGAAAGGTTGATGATTCCCCACTGCATGATTTACCACCTCAACCATCTCACATTTTCCCCCAATGGAATCTATCACAACCAAACTAACAAAAAACTTCTCAAACAACCCCACCAAAAAACAATGATGATTTTCAACAATAAAAGTAAACAAACACCATGTTCTTGAAAAATATAATGAAAATTAGTAAACACATGTGAATCATCCCCTTTACATCATTTTCCATCAAGTATGGTTCATTTTCTTCAATCGGTCAATCCATAATACTCACCCATAGAATAAAAAAGCATGTTAAAAAAATGATATACAAATGGGAGAGGAGAACAATATTGAAAAAAGATTTGGAAAACATGCCATAAAGGAGGTCCAGAAAACCGAAGCTTGAAAGCATTGCGGGCAGCGGAGGTTCGGCAAACTGAATCTCGAGGGCAGCGGAGGTCTGGAAACGCGAACTCAGCGGGTGGTGGAGGTCCGGCAATGAGAAGTGAGGGCGGAGGAGGTCCAGAAACGTGATCTCAGTGGGCGGCAGAGGGGAGTCGCAGGGTTCCAGTACCACGAGAGCTTTAGGTCGTGATAAAATGAGGTCACCGTGTGATCGACTTTATAAAAAATGAACTAAGGTTTTATCAGCGCTAAAAAAGTGCTGATAAAGACTCCCTTTATCAGCGCTAACATTTTAGAACTGATAAAGGTGTCCTTTATCAGCGCTTTTTTAGCACTGATAATAGTACCCTTTATCAGCGCTAAAATTTTAGTGCTGATACAGGGAGTCTTTATCAGCGCTAAAATTTTAGCAGTGATAAAGGATTTCTTTAACAGCGCTTTTCTAGCGCTGATAGAGGGACTCTTTATCACCACTAGAAAAGCGCTGATAAAAAATCCCTGTATCAGCGCTAAAATTGTAGCGCTGATACATGGTTTCTTTATCACCGCTTTTCTAGCGCTGATAAAGAGGCCCTATATCAGCTCTAGAAAAGCGCTGATAAAGAACTCCTTTATCAGCGCTAAAATTTTAGCGCTGATACAGGGTAACCTTTATCAGTAGTTTTTCTTAGCGCTGATATAAGGGGGCGCTTCCCTTTCCCATTTTTGTAGTAGTGAAACTATATTTTAGGTAATATGTTTGGGGTATACATGGAATAAAATCCTTAGGTACAAATTTTCTCAATGGGACCAGAACCTTTGATAGAGGAGGTGGGTTGAGTATCTACAATCATTTGAATTTGGGATGGATTATACATTGGGAAAAGGTAATAAATTGTATGATTATTTGATCTATAATACATATATAGAGGTATTGAGGGAGTTTTTTGGTGAGTAGAAAACAATGGAACTCTTTTTAGAAATTCATTTAGATGTTCAGGAGTCCCATAGATGAGAAAATCTAACTTCAACATATGTTATACCCATTCTTCTTGACTGGATCAAGATAGAGTAGTTATATGATCAGAAGGGCTTAGTTATAAGAGATATATTATATGGTGGGGAGATTCCATAAGTATGGCCTCTTGGATGCTACAATTATCTTCTCTTCTATGGATGAATATGGGTTCATATGGGCTTGTGTGATGAGAGAGTTTCATGCTTCTAGATGGGAGGTACATCAAGGTCTTTCAAATATTTATCGTGATCTCTATAAAAAATACCGATGGCTAGGAATGAAGATGTAGGTAGTGGGATTTGTTGAGAGATGATTCACCTATTAGTAGGTTAAATATAAGAATCATAGTTCTTTTGGGTTGTTTCAGCCTTTTACTATTTCTGATTGGAAATGATATGATTTCACTATAAATTTTATGATAGGATCACTCAAGAAAAACCATAAGAGTGATATAGTATAAGTGAACATTTATTTAATTATGAAGGTATCTAACTTCTTTCCTATCAAAGAGACCTTCATTATTAATGATCCGGGTAGCCTTTTGTGCCTGAGATAGTTCATTTAGACGGTGTTATGAGGAGTATCATTTCTGATAGAGATCATCATTTCATGTGTTCGTTCTGGTAGGGACTTTAAAAGGCTTTGGGATCATATGTTCTTTTGAGAATAACCTATCATCTTTATACTAATGGTCAATATAATAGGACTATTTATATTCTAGAGGATATATTATGATCCTGTGTTGTGGATTTTAGTAGTACATGGGAACTGAATATGGAACTCGTGGAGTTTATATATAATAATAGCTACTAGGAATCAATACAAATGGAACCTTTTGATGATTTTTATGGTAAGACATGACATTCACATATTTTTTGGTTGGAGTTAGGAGATTCAATGATTTTTAAACTTAGTCTCATGCATGAGACGTCTGAGTAGTTTTAGTTGATTAGGATGTAGTTAGTGACCAGGGAAAGAAGGCAGAAATCTTATGCTAACCATCGAAGATGACCTTAGGAGTTTGAGGTTTGTCATCATATTTTCCTTCGAGTGTCACCTAGGTTATGGAAATTCTGTTTTAGGAAATAGGGAAATATATCACCCAAGTTTTTTCAATCCATTTGATATAGTGAAAATGGTCGGTCCAGTGGCGTACCGATTAAACCTTCCACAACACTACAGTTCCATGAACGATGTGTTTCACATGTCATAGCTTTGAAGATATTATCCTAACCCTTATCATGTGGTAGACATTAAGGATGTAGATATTTGTGTAGATTATTCCTTTGAGGATAATTTGATAAAGATTTTATACTATAGTGAGAAGTATCTCTACTGTAGGAATATACCTATAGTTCGAGTGCAGTGGAGGCATGAACATGCTCAGGAGGAGACTTGGGAGATATAGTATGATATACAATCATAGTGGCTAGCAATTTTCACTAATACCCCCATAGTGATGCTTGAAGTAACTTAGAGACATGATGTTATATGGTGGGGAGGTTGTAATATACCGTATTTTTCTAGCTCTGCCCCTCTTTGAGTTTTTCATTAAACCTATTTTTATGGTTTTCCTTATCTTTAAGCCTTTTAGGTTAAATATAATTTGCAGAAAGAGATATTTTGTTAGATAAAATGACCTAATATTTTTGAATGTATGTTTTTTTTAATTAATGGAGTTTGAGTATGAACCTGTTGGATGAGATTAATAGGTGATTTCATGAGTTTGGAAGGTTAAAGAGGTGGTTTGGTCACTTTTTCAAAAGCCGGTATTGAAGTAATCCATAGAGAATTTACACAACATGTAAATGTATTACACGATGTTTAACTTATTCCATGAATATTATGTGAAATTATTATTAGCCATGAACTGGTTACACGATGTGAATCTACATTACACGATGTTTAATGTTCTAGAAGGGTAAAATTCACCTAAGTTTACATGATTTTTAGCATAACTCATAAACAGAAAATACAAAACATGAAAGGGGGTTACATTACATGTATTTCTTAGGATTGGTGGTTTTAAATCCATCACTACGAGAAAACCGCCGTTTAGCGGCGGTTTTTTCGCGGCGGTTTTAAAAACCGCCGCGAAATGCGTTTCGGGCTGGCATTTCGCGGCGGTTTTAAAAACCGCCGCGAAAAAACCGCCGCTAAACGGCAAAAAAAATTTATTTTTTTAAATTATTTTTTTTATTTTTTTTAATTTTATTCAAGGATTAGCGGCGGTTTCGGTAAAACCGCCGTGAAATAAAATGAAAAAAATAAAAAAACGTGAGAAACCCCGAAAACACTAAAACGATCATAACTTTTGATCCGGGTGTCCGTTGAAGCGCCACGACCAGTCAAATCGAAGCTCATGAAGAGATATAGAGGCACATATAATCAAAACCGTGAGACGTTCTAAGGTGTGGACGATATTAGAGTTATAAAAAAGTTGAAAAAAGTTCTCCAACTTCAAATGGCCATAACTTTCGCTCCGGGTGTCCGTTTGGGCTCTACCACATATCAAATTGAAGCCAGCGAAGAGAGCTACGCACTGGTTTGACAATAGCAAGCTTCTGTCGGGTTTTTCGACCCCAAAAACCCCTCCGAAGGCCTTCAAAACCCCATTTCCGTCACCGGTGTCCCGTTGAACTTGTCTTCAAACGGACCTAACTTTCGATCCGCGTGTCAATTCGGCCTCCTCCACCTGCCAGATCATAGCTCGTTCCATGAGCTTCAGTTTGACTGGTTGCGGCGCCCACATGCACTCATAGATCATATTTTATGGCCTTTTTAGTGGGTATCGGGTTTGTTATGTTTTTCAATGCCTCGTTTCTAGCACCCGTTCCCCGTCATCTTTTTTTAAATGGTCGTAACTTCCGATCCGCCTGTATATTCAGACTCTTTCACCTTTCAGGTTTAAGATCGTTTTGGGATCTTTGATTTGACAGGTCGCGGATCTAAAACGGACTCTCAGATCTTAATTTATCTCTGTTAATGTGAGTCCAATGTTTTTGTCTCTTTATGACCGTTTTGACGAGTTTTAACAGTAGCTCCATTTATTACTGTTTATTTGGGTTTCCATGACTTGTTATCTTTATCAATGGTTTTTTGTGGGTTATTATGATGATTATGTTGAATTATTAAGGAGTTTTCTAGAGTTGTCACGAGTTTTCATTCTTTCTAATACCTCATTCTTCATATGCTTCTCCATCCTTTTTCATGCATTTTCATGATTTTTCATCCCTTATCACGTCTTTTCATACTTTTTCATGTGTTTCCTTTATTATTTATTATTTATTATTTATAATATACTTTAATTTATTTATTATATATTATTTGTAACTGGTTATTTATTTTTTATTATTTATTATTTATATTTATTTATTATTTATTATTTATGATTTATGATTTATATTTATATTTATATTTATTTATTATTTATTATTTTTGATTTATGATTTATGATTTATATTTATTTATCATTTATATTTATTTATTTATTATTTATATTTATTTATCATTTATATTTATTTATTATTTATCATTTATATTTATTTATTATTTATCATTTATATTTATTTATTATTTATCATTTATATTTATTTATCATTTATATTTATTTATTATTTATCATTTATATTTATTTATCATTTATATTTATTTATTATTTATCATTTATATTTATTTATTATTTATCATTTATATTTATTTATTATTTATCATTTATCTTTATTTATTATTTATTATTTATCTTTATTTATTATTTATTATTTATCTTTATTTATTATTTATTATTTATCTTTATTTATTATTTATTATTTATGATTTATCTTTATTTATTATTTATTATTTATTATTTATTATTTATTATTTATTATTTATGATTTATGATTTATTAATTTTTATTTATTATTTATTTATTATTTATTATTTTTGATTTATGATTTATTATTTATATTTATTTATCATTTATATTTATTTATTTATTATTTATATTTATTTATCATTTATATTTATTTATCATTTATATTTATTTATTATTTATCATTTATATTTATTTATTATTTATCATTTATATTTATTTATTATTTATCATTTATATTTATTTATTATTTATCATTTATCTTTATTTATTATTTATTATTTATCTTTATTTATTATTTATTATTTATCTTTATTTATTATTTATGATTTATCTTTATTTATTATTTATTATTTATTATTTATCTTTATTTATTATTTATTATTTATTATTTATCTTTATTTATTATTTATTATTTATCTTTATTTATTATTTATTATTTATGATTTATCTTTATTTATTATTTATTATTTATTATTTATTATTTATTATTTATTATTTATTATTTATTATTTATTATTTATTAATTTTTATTTATTATTTATCTTTATTTTATTTATTATTTATTATTTATTATTTATTATTTATTATTTATTATTTATTAATTTTTATTTATTATTTATCTTTATTTTATTTATTTTATTTATTTTATTTATTTTATTTATTTTATTTATTTTATTTATTTTATTTATTTTATTTATTTTATTTATTTTATTTAATTATTTTATTTATTTTATTTATTTTATTTAATTATTTTATTTATTTTATTTAATTTATTTATTTATTTATTTATTTATTTATTTATTTATTTATTTATCAATATAAATAAATCCTGCGTCTGGTGAGATTTGAACCCCTAACCTCTTGCATATTTTTCAAAGACTTTACCACTCCAGCAAGCTCGCCATGTGGTTAATAAACAGAAATTAATATACTTATATATATTAATTGAAAAAACAAATAATACATAAATAATAGATATAAACTCGATAATAATAAATAATAAATAATAAATAATAAATAATAAATAATAAATAATAAATAATAAATAATAAATAATAAATAAGAAATAAGAAATAAGAAATAATAAATAATAAATAAATTTAAACAATAAATAATAAATAATAAATAAATATAAATAATAAAAAATAAATATAGATAAATAAAAAATAATAAAGAATAAAGAATAAAGAATAAAGAATAAATAATAAATAATAAACAATAAATAATAAATAATAAATAATAAATAATAAATAATAAATAATAAATAATAAACAATAAATAATAAATAATAAATAATAAATAATAAATAATAAATAATAAAAAATAAATAATAAATAAATAAATAAATAAATAAATAAATAAATAAATAAATAAATTAAATAAAATAAATAAAATAAATAAAATAAATAAAATAAAGAAAATAAATAAAATAAATAAATAAAATAAATAAATAAAATAAATAAATAAAATAAATAAATAAAATAAATAAAATAAATAAAATAAATAAAATAAATAAAATAAATAAATAAAATAAATAAAATAAATAAAATAAATAAAATAAATAAAATAAATAAAATATATAAAATAAATAAAATAAATAAAATAAATAAAATAAATAAAATAAATAAATATAAAATTAAAAAAAATTAAAATTAAAATAAATAATAACTAATAAATAAAAATTAATAAATAATAAATAATAAATAATAAATAATAAATAAAGACAAATAATAAATAATAAATAATAAATAATAAATAATAAATAATAAATAATAAATAATAAATAATAAATAAATAAATAAAATAAATAAAAGAAATAAAATAAATAAATAAAATAAATAAATAAAATAAATAAATAAAATAAATAAATAAAATAAATAAAATAAATAAAATAAATAAAATAAATAATAAATAAAATAAATAAAATAAATAAAATAAATAAAATAAATAAAATAAATAAAATAAATAAAATAAATAAATAAAATAAATAAAATAAATAAAATAAATAAAATAAATAAAATAAATAAAATAAATAAAATAAATAAAATAAATAAAATAAATAAAATAAATAAAATAAATAAAATAAATAAAATAAATAAAATAAATAAAATAAATAAATAAAATAAATAAATATATATAAAATTAAAAAAAATTAAAAAAAATTTAAAAAAAACCCCCGCTGAATCATTTAGCGGCGGTTTAAACCGCCGCTAAAAAACCGCCGCGAAACATTCCGACGGTTTTGAAAACCGCCGCGAATAGTTTCCCGACGCACGACTTAGCGGCGGTTTTTGAAAACCGCCGCGAAACGAAAAAAAACCGCCGCTAAATGCCTTTTTTGCCGTAGTGCATGAAGTATATGTTTTATTCATTCGTATCATGTGAAACATTCATCTCTCAAGACCTAGGTAATTTCCATGTGATTTTGGAGTATCCCCTTCCACTTCGGGCATCCTCTTCAAGAAATCAATGTCTGATTCATTCTTGTGGTCTTTCCAACCTTTTTTCTTGTTGGTGATTCCAATTAGAAGTGTTTCTTAATATCCTAATAAAGTTATGTGGTTGAAACCTAACCCTATGTTTAGTTTCTTAATCTCTGGATAAAGATATGTGGTTTAAATCTAACCCTATGGTCGGTTTAATTTTCAAGTATGTGGAATATTGAGATTTCATGAAAACAATGTGACCATTAATTAATTTAATGATGAATGATAGTAAATCATGGATTATATTATTCATTGGAAACCTTTAGATTCAATTGATAATGTGATATGATGTGTTGATACATGTTGGGTGAGCGAACCCTGGAAAAATAATGAATTGACTAATGGTTTATAGTGTGTTTAACATGACATAAGATTTTAGGTGATTTATTGATATAGAATCACTTCAATAATAACTAATGGTCTATTGATATGAATGATGATAAATTGATATATAAATGAAAATGTAATTGAAAGACAAATGGTAATTGACATAATTAAGCATTGAGACTTATAATGTGATATTGTGATATCCTTAGAATTATGAACCGTTGAGTTTAATGCTGAAAGAATTATATAGCAAGCCTGACCCATTGATGATGAAATTATTATATATTGGGCTATACTTGGTGATGATGAAATTCTTATATAGTGGGCTTGGCCCAGTTTGATGTTGAAATACTTATATATAAGACTATACCTGGTGATACTGAAATGATTATATAGGGGTATTGGCCTAGTTGATGTGGAAATGATTATATATTGGGTTTTTCTTAGAGGATAAAATGCATATACAAATGGTTTTTCATGGTTATGTAATTATTATATGGTATATGGATATGGTTGGAATGATTGTGCTATATGCTTAGAGATATTATGACATGGTGCTGAAGTAGGTTGATTTATTTATTTTATTAATTGATTAATTAATACACCCATTTATTTCTTAATTTCATGCACTTATTGTCAGACTGGTATTGTTTAGACAAGTGTTTTCGGCCCACTAAGTTTTACTCACACCCTATCCAGGTCACCTTTTGACACTCGAGAATATTACATGGATGATTGTTTGGATAAGGGAAAGGGGCCTTATTGCTGATTTTTTCTTGCTAGATGGGCTGGATCTTAGAGATGGGACCGATATGGGGTTCATGACTAAGGTCTTTTGAGATATTTGTGTCTACTAGTTCTTTTATTTGTATTGTTTCACTTTTATATTTAGATATATTGAATATTTTCGTTACATGATTTGTTATTATTGGCTTGTTGGTTGCTCCTTTTACTTCCTAGTTGTATGTTGCACTGTTCACACTATTTACATCACTTTTATATTTATTTATATTGTTTAGTTCTGCTAAATTTCAACTCTATGCCTATGTTTTTAGTCTTTTGAATATACTTATGACACCCCTGCTTCTAGTTGGCAAGCTATGGCTTATGAGGAGGTGCATTTAAGGTACTATAACCAACCCGATTTGGCCCCATGAGAGGGTGTTGGATTGAGGGACATCATAAAAGAGTTCCACAGTACATTGATAACTTGGTGTGCCTCCCTCTTGATGAAAATTATTATCCTTGAAATGGGAAATTATACTTTATAGGCACTCAAATATGAGGAAAAATGCCTCCTTCCATTGAGAATCCAAAGAAACTTACAAGGGAGGAAATAACTACATGCTAAAATGGGAATTATTCCCTTAAAAATCAACTCCCAAATGTTATTAACTTACATCACAATATAACAAATTTTCCTCCCCAACCCATAATATATGATGTGGGTATAAAGAATACTGAACTTTTTATACCAGATATATACTCACTTATTGAATTATTGGTTGCAATATACCATTTTAACGGGTAGTGGTTGTATTCATAAACTCAGCTGTAACAAAATAATTATAAACAAATTTAATTAAATAAATCCAAAAATATTATATTTAAGAAATATCACATATAATAGGTCACCCTATAGGATGAGACCCACTTCTATAATTGAGTATCCTAAAAAAGGAACCTAAAGATGATTAATATATTTCAATCATACATATTTATCTTTATATATATTTAGATATCATATTTACCTAGACTTAAAATCACATCACAGACTAATATATATGGGATGAGGTCTATATCATATTCTAATGGTCCTCCCATGGATTAGTAAGATCAATTATTAACCCAAATAGTTATATATTGATTAAAATATCTAAAATAAAACCTATGTTCCACTAAGACCATTATGAATATCTAAACACCCTAAAAACAAAAAAATATAACCCTTAACCTAGGAATGAATACTATTTCAAGAATAAATAGAGAGATAGATTTAAAAAAAATTTCATTCAAGTAGTATATCTTGAGAAAAAACTACAATTAAAACCAAATACAAGAATAACCAACTCCACATCAACTTCTAAACTACCATAGAGGAAACTTAGTTCATCATAATTAATTCCATAGAGGAATTATATGAGAAATTGAAGAAGAAGAAACCATTAAAAATAAAATAATTTACAAAATATAAATAAAAGTAAACATAAAAAAAATAGTAAAGGCCTCAATTAACTGCTATTTTATATTACTAAATCTATTGAGAAATAGGATAAGAGAAACCACTAAAATATTTGATATACTAAAATTTACTAGGATCCTTGAAGAACTACTATACACCTAGTTTATACTAATAAAAGAACAATGTTCTTGAAATATCATAGTCACCCCTTTGAAACTCTAGTGGAAGGCTAATGTCCTTTAATTAGGATTTGATGAAATCATAAAAACTCCTTCAAATTCATCCACTAATAAATCCAAATACTCAAAATAAATCAACAGTAATCAAAACATGATTTGATAAACCTGAAACATTTTTTAACATCTATATATCACCCAAAAAAATTGTTCATTATTAAATTCTAGATATTTTATTTTAAATAAAATATAAATTTCATGGTTTAAATCATTTTTTAATTAATTCTAAAAAACATATATCAATAATCAGGAATATTTATATCATAAAAAATATCATTCAATAAAATTTATGAATCTAAGAGATAAATATATCATAGATAAATAAGATTAATAAACATAAGGAACATAACTGAGAATAATGAAATCCTCAACCTCATATAAAAATTCTAAAATAATTGTTCAATTTTAAGGAGGATTATTCATTTAAATAAAATTATTTCAAGAATTTTTTTATCAAAATATAAGATTATATCTTGGTTAGAGGAAGATACTAAATTTATATACAGTTTTAACTAATATCTCAAGTCCATAAAAGTTATTAGGAAAATTAACATTCTTAAAATGACATGAGGATTACTCTAAAATGTACGCACCACATTTCAAGATTAATGAAATAATATTAATCTCAATTTTAATCCAATAAAATGTTCAAAATATTCATTTTTACCACAGGATACAAAATTTATAAAATACCCCTAAACATAAATAAAATTAACAGAGGAATTTATATAAAAGTTTTAGGTATCTATAAAATAAAATCAAAGTTATAGGATGAGTTATTAATACAATTTTTTTATATTTTGAGTTTGAATTAGTGAGGATGTGTTCTTGAAGATATCACCTTATAAATACAGTATGATATTAATAATCAATATTAAAATACGTATGAATAATGTTGAACCCTTTAAACTATTAGGGAGAATATAAGTGGGGTTTATCAATTGGATCTATAATCAAACATTTAACATGTTCATGATGTCTTCAATGTTACATTATTAAGAAATCATATGCCTAAACCAATGAATATACTAAGAATCAAAGGGGTATAGTGGGGGGGATAATCTATCCTATATGGAAAAAATTGTCCAAATTCTATAGTATATAGAGTAAGTTTTTGAAATTGTATAATCTAATAATAAGGGTGTTTTAGAGGAATTTTTTTAAGAAATAATTTGGGTTCCCAATGAAGTAATAAGCAAGAGGTACGAAACGTTGTTTTTCCAATATGGTATGATTTAAAATTTTTGGTTAGAAATTTATTTATAAGGTGAGAATTTAATAACTTGATTACTATATATATATATATACATTGTTTAAAATTTTTAGGGAGAACTTTATTTTCTGGAATAAGGTAATATCCATGCTACGTGTGCATCTTTAAAATTTGGTAAACCAAGAGAGGAGAATGAGGGAATGAGACTTAAAAGTGGTTGTTCTTGTAAGGACCCAAATTTTTTCAATGGAAAATTCCCTTCTTATATTTATGTCATAAAATAACATGAAATAACAACATAATGAACTACTAAGTGATAAGTGACATTTCAACATAAGTTTTTCACTCCTATGTTTGGAATTTTGAAAATCTGACATACACGGTTGTGTTCAAGATGATCTTTAGAGTCTAATGAAACAAAAATAATTTTTGATTAATAATGACATATCATTATGAATAGTAACATTCCCTTATGAATATTAATATGACTCTTATGAATAGTAAATCATTGAACATAAGAGTAACATTACCTATGAATAATTAAATAAAATTTAGACATCTTAGAAAGTGACAATTTTACCTTAGTAAACATTTTGGTAATTTATAAGTCATAAATAATTAATTATAATTAATTAATTAATTTATAAGAATATTTAATCCCTATAATTTATTCATAAATTATTTAATCAATGTCTTATTGTTTTAAATAATTTTATAAGACCCTACGTAATTTTTGAAAGCACTATAAAATAATTTTTAACTTCTAAAAACTGTTTTTTAAGTAAATTATGATTTTAATTAAATATTAAATTAATAATATTTAGAAAATTATTTTTGAAAAATGGAATTTAGTTTTGGATTATAAACATTGAAAAATGGTAGGGGTAATGTTTTGGGTTTTTTCTGAAATACTTCAATTTTCGGGCGAATAGTAAAAAATACAGTTTTTCGCATAATCAGTGTATACTAAATTGCATCATTAATGATGTAATGATGACATAAAAATTATAGAGAATTAGTTTCGGCCAAATGATATTAAATTTCATAAATGGTTCCTTAAAATACAATAAATCCAATTCTCAAACCTAAAAAGAACTTTCCAAAGCCTAAAGTCAAAAGGTGATTTCTAAAAGTGTCTTTTTCTCTTCCTTTCACATTCCTTTTAATAAATTAATGAATTCGGATTATCAAGAATAATTAAAGCCTAAAAAGAATTATATTATATTAATATATGATTTAGGAGGTAAAAAAACTACTATTACAAGTCTAACTTTTGATATATTATTTGATTTAATATTTTATACAAAAAACACCTCCCTCATGTATAAATAAGCCCTCCCCTCCTCTTGCCAAACCACACCTCTCAAGCTTAAATAATTGTCTAATCTCTACACAAACACCTTCCCTAGCCCCTCCCCCACATCCACGATCTTCTGGTCTCATCAAAAGACCAAGCTTAGGCTCTTAAGGAGGTTCTCAAGAGGAGGATTCTAGAGGCAATTTCTCTCCCTCTTCTCCTTTATTTTCCTTTCAAGTTCAAGTTCATTTCTTGATCTCTCCCCACCTCTTCTCATATAAATTGTATTTTAACTCTATTATTATAAATCTACAATAATTTTATGATGATAATGGGATATTATATCACGCCACCCCTTTCCCTCTTCTTTTTATTTTATTAAAGAGAACGTTGTTCATGAGGTGTTAAATTTATCACCTTCAAAAACGACATGCTCTCTTCTTCCATTTCTACCTTCAAATCTAGTAATAAAACGATTTTTATGGTTGAAATAGAATATTTTATATGTATTATGTTCTATTTTAAGTTCTGTAAATAACGTATGGCCATATTACTAAGTGAAAAGTTAAAACAAGTTCGTTGTGATCCAAAAACCACTCAAATTAACCCAAATAATCATCATTTAATTCTTATCTAATGATTCACCAAAATGGATCTAATATAATTCATTATAAAATAATTCAAGCTCCTGTAATATCACTAATAAAATTTAATATCATTTCTGGATGTTTACCCATGATCTACCCGAACTTCAATTTAAGAATACAAGTGGACCACTCAAGAAAACCATAAAAACGAACATCCCCGAACAATGTTTTTAAACACTATAAGTCATCAAAAGGTACATAATATGAGATAATGAAACCAGAATGAACACTATTAATATATAAAAGGTTCTGGAATTTGTAACTAATGAATATAATGTCATTATACAGGACATAAAAGAGAAGGAGGCATTCGGGTACAAGGTAAGGGGAAATCTCGAACCCAATTTTCTTCCTTCGGGTTCTCCCTCTTTCACTCCATTTTTGATATGGTTACTCCTCAAAGATCATTTTTTCATAATTTTCTTTCCTTTTATGGGATATACATGTTTTAAAATGATGTTTATGTCAATCCAAATGTTTTCCAAAATAACTCTTCTTTTAAGAACTCAACTTTTACCTCTCATTCATGGTTGATGGTTCTTGTATCAAGTATGTTGTTCCCTCTTTCTTTTGGGAACCCAAAGTTATGAATGTGTTCTTATGAGATGAAACACATTCCTTTTCAGGGGTTAGTTATGTTCATTTATGTTATATGTTCATTGTGTAATGCATTATAAATGATAATGTTATGATGTGACGGGTGCACCCGGAATTATATAGTGAAATATGAATGTTTAAATGTGACGGGTGTGCCCGGAATTATACAGTGATCCAATGCATTGGGTAAAGTTATGAATCTCATGAGTAAATCTGAAATGATGTTTGAACAAGATGCTAGCTTGGTTCAGAAGTATGTGTTGTAGTTAACCACTAAGACATGATGTTTCATTTTTATGCATTGCCACATTTCAAGTCTATTATTTATGCTTCTCTCATGTTCATGATCTTTTACCTATGTTATGATTATTCTCACCCCATGCTATATTGTTCTTATATATCCTATTACTGGGCTTCTATCTCACCCATTTTGATGTATATCCTCAGGTGTCTACATGTACTAAGGAGAGGACAAGTGCCAATAAGAAGCTAGAGAAGATGAAATTAAATAAATGTTTATGCTTGATGTTGTATTTGTTATGTATGGTCCTAGTTTTCCCAAGACACTAAAACTTTGTATCCACTATGTGTAATACTATTATGTTGTTTATCTTTAAAATGATGTAATAGTAATATAAGAAAAGGCCAGGTTGCTATAGTTGGTATCAGAGGAAAGGTTTAGTTAATTTGGGAATTAGGATTGGTGAACCCTAGAGAAAACCTCTAGTATGAGACTAAGTAAAAATATGCACACAAGAATATTTACCTAGGGATCCCAAATGTTATGTTTTTGGTATAAGTTATTCATGACTTGTTTAGTTATGTTTTGTTCTATCCTTTTCTATTTTAGAAAATGGTGGGAACCAGGAGAAATTTGGCCAACAACTCTTGCGAGGGCCAATGCAACGATTGCCCGAATGACATCCCTAGTGATTTGGGAAGTGGAGTTCAAAACTTCATGGAGATGCTTACCCAATTATCTCTAGTTATGAATAATAACCATAATAATGGGGAACATACTCCTTCACCAAATACGGAGCAAATAGATATCGAATGTTTTATGCGGCAATGACCACCAACGTTTTGGGGATCCTCCGATCCACTAGTCTCAGAACAGTGGGTCAACTCCATGGAGAAGATCTTTTCTGTGATTCACTATTCTAAGATGGAGAAGGTTACTCTAGCCGTTTATCGTCTTGATGGAGAAGCTGATCAATGGTGGGATTTGATTAAGAACACCAAGCCAAGGGAGGAAATTGAAGAGATGGAATGGGAAGAATTTAAGATAATTTTTCTTAACAAGTATTTCCCAAGAACTCTTTGTACGAAGATGGAGAGAGAATTCATAGAGCTCAAGAAAAAAGAAGGAGAACCTGTCACAACCTATGAAGTGAATTTCACAAGGCTCGCAAGTTATGCTTCGGGTTTTGTTATCAACAATGATAGAAAAATCGATAAATTCTTTAGTGGATTAAAACCACACCTTCTAAAGGCTCTTTCAATTCAAGACTTTGGGAGTTATGAAGAAGTTGTTCGGTGTGATCTCAAAGTGGAGATGGAGTTTGGAGAATGGTACCATGGATATGGTGATAAGAAAAGAAATATGGAGTTTCAAGATGGTGGATCTAATGATAATGGTGGGAAGAAAAATCAATGACCCACATTCCAAAAATGTGGGAAGTTGCATAATGGGAACTGCCTCAAAGGGAAGAGGAAATGCTTCAAGTGTTGGAAAGAAGGACACCATGCTCAAGAGTGTTGAAAAGATATAAAAAGGAAGGAGAATGTAGCTGATGAAAGGAGAGAAACACCCATGGTTCAATGCTACAATTGTAGGGAGCTAGGGCACTATGCAAATCAGTGCACTAAAACTCAAGCTCTCGAGGGTAATTAGCATCAGCAGCCACCAAATCCAAAAGAACAAGGGAAGGCTTATGCCATCACTACTATAGAGGTGGAGCATGATAATGAAGTCGTACAAGGTACACTTTTTATTCACTCAAGAATGGAAAAAGTATTATTTTACTCTGGTTCTACGCATTCCTTTATATCTTGAAAGTTTGCTAGAACTATAGAATTGAAGCCCTGAAACCTTAAAGTAGAGATATCTGTAAAAACACCAAGTGGTGCAATCATTGCAACCCAAGTGTTTGACTCTTCACCTATTGGCGTATGTGGGAAGATTCTTCTAGAAAATCTCGTAATACTTCCCTTGGTGGAATTCGACGCTATAATGGGAATGGATTGGCTCTCGTTATATAGAGCACATATCAACTATCGGGAAAAGGAAATATATTTCCATATTCCGAACCATCCCATTCTCCTCTACAAATTCAAGGAAGATCATGAATCTCCTTTGAGAAATCCTTCAATGGTTTGGGTGTTGATTCCTTATGAAGAAGCATACCACGCCCAAATGGTTGAGTCGAAGGAATGTTCCAACCTTGTAGAAATGACCATCTTGAGGGAATACAACGATGTATTTCCTGAAGAGTTACCCGGAATTCCCCTGGATCGTGAGGTAGAGTTCTCAATTGAACTCATACCTGGAGTTAATCCTATCTCGAAGTGTCCCTATAGGATGGATCCTATCGAACTGGAGGAGTTAAAGAGGTAGCTGCAAGATCATTTGGACAAAAGGATCATACGCCCTAGTGCATCACCTTAGGGTGCACCAGTTCTCTTTGTGAAGAAGAAGGATGGAACAATGCGGCTGTGCATCGATTATCGGGAACTCAACAAGATAACCATAAAGAACAAGTGTCCTCTCCCAAGGATTGATAACTTGTTCGACCAGTTAAGAGAAGCTCAATACTTCTCAAAGGTGGCTCTTCGTTCTGGATATCATCAAGTAAAGGTGAAGAAGGAAGATATTCAGAAGACTACCTTCTTTACAAGGTATGAGCACTATGATTTTTTGGTGATGCCCTTTGGACTTACTAATGCCCCTGTAATCTTCATGGATTTGATGAATAGAGTCTTTAGATATTACCTCAACAAATTTGTGGTAGTGTTTATTGATGATATTCTCATCTACTCCAAGATCAAGGAGGAATATGAAGAACATATAAGACTTGTGTTGGCGACATTGAGAAAGGAGAAGTTGTATGCCAAGTTCAGCAAGTGTGAATTTTGGATGAATCAAGTCACGTTCTTGGGACATGTGATCACAAGTGAGGGAATTTCTGTGGATCCTTCAAAGACAAAGGCGATTGAGGAATGGCCCAGGCCCTCTAGTGTCACAGAAATCCGTAGTTTTCTTGGATTATCTGGTTACTACCGACGTTTTGTGAGAAACTTCTCACGATTGTCAAGCCCGCTAACTAAGTTAACAAGGAAAGGGGTAAAGCATGTCTGGACGGAAGAATGTGAGGGAAGCTTCAAGGAGCTAAAGAGAAGGCTGATCACCGCACCTATACTCACACTACCGAAAAGTGGAGAATGTTTTGTGATATACAATGATGCTTCAAAGAAAGGATTGGGTTGTGTACTCATGCAAAATGATAATGTGATAGTGTACGCCTCACGACAGTTGAAGATCCATGAGCAGAACTACCCAACGCATGATCTAGAGCTGGCAGCCATGATTTTTGCCTTGAAAATATCACGGTACTACCTTTATGGTGATAAGTGTGACATATACACCGACCACAAGAGCCTAAAATATATATTCACACAAAAGGAGCTCAATATGCGTCAAAGGAGATGGTTAGAACTAATCAAGGATTACGATTGATCTATTCACTATCATCCTGGAAAGGCAAACAAGGTAGCTAATGCTCTAAGAAGAATAGAACCTGCTACTCTATCCATGTTGCGGATTGAGAAAGACCCTATCTTCATGGATATGAAACGAATGGATTTGGAAATCATAAGGGCAGGGGATACATCCTACCTTGCCCAAATGATTTCATAACCATCCATCCAAGAGAAGATTAAGGAAGCACAAAGGGATGATGTGGAGATACAAAAGAGGGTGAATGCAGTAAAGGAAGGGAAGCTGCAAGAGTTCCATATCGATGATGATGGTGTGATTCAGTTTGGAACGCGGATTTGTGTGCCTTCATCACCCGGGATTAAGAGGGAGCTATTAGATAATGCACATAGCTCAACTTTCTCTATCCATCCTGGGAGTACCAAGATGTACCGTGATCTAAGAGAACACATCTGGTGGGATAACATGAAGAAGGAGATTGCGGAATATATATCAAGGTGCTTGGTAGGTCAGCAAGTTAAAGCTGAGTGACCAAAGTCCAAAGGTATGATGCAGCCATTGCCTATACCCATGTGGAAATGGGAAAATGTTACTATGGACTTTATCACAGGCCTCCCAAAGATGTCAAAGGGAAATAATGCGATATGGGTTGTAGTTGACCGACTCAGCAAGACTGCCCATTTTATCGCTATTCGGGAGGACCTCTCGCTTGAACAACTTGCAAAGATATATGTGAATGAAGTGGTGAGACTGCACAGTTTTCCACTCTCAATTATCTCTGACCGTGATCCAAGGTTCACATCTAAATTCTGGAGGAGCCTTTAACATGGTTTGAGTACTGAATTAAATTTCATCACGACCTATCACCCCCAAACTGATGGCTAGTCTGAAAGGACTATTCAGACGCTTGAAGATATGCTAAGAGCCTGCTCTCTAGAATTCAAAGGTGGATGGGATCAGCATCTCCCATTGGTTGAGTTATCATACAACAATAGATTCCACTCTAGTATTCATATGGCTCTGTATGAAGCTCTTTATGGGAAGTTATGTAGAACTCCAAACTGTTGGGATGAAGTTGGAGAAAGAAACCTTCTTGGACCCGATCTTGTTCAGGAGATGACAGAGAAGGTTCAAGTCATCCAGAAACACATCAAAGCTACTCAGAGTCAGCAAAAGAGCTATGCTGACAACCATCAAAGGGACTTGGAGTTCGATGTTGGAGATAAAGTCTTCCTTCGAATATCTCCATGGAAGAGAGTCATGCGATTCAGGAAGAAAGGGAAGCTAAGCCCAAGGTATATTGGACCCTTTGAGATCGTTGACCACATAGGATCCATGGACTATCGTCTAGAAATTCCCCCAAATATAGCTCATGTTCATGATGTGTTCCATGTATCACTACTGAGGAAGTACATACCAGACCCCTCACATGTACTAAACTCAGAGGTGGTGCAGTTAGAAGATGATCTCTCCTATGAAGAGCAGCCAGTAAAGATTCTGGACCGAAGTGATAAGGTTCTACGCATAAATACAACTCATCTTGTCAAAGTGTTGTGGAAGAACAATAAGTTTGAGGAAGTAACTTGGGAACCAGAAGAGGCAATGAAGGAGAAGTACCCTCAGCTGTTTGTGCAAAGTAAAATTTTGGGGGCGAAATTTCTTAAGGGGGGAAGAATGTAACGACCCAAAGTTTTTCAATGGAAAATTCCCTTCTTATATTTATGTCATAAAATAACATGAAATCACAACATAATGAACTACTAAGTGATAAGTGACCTTTCAACATAAGTTTGTCAGTCCTATGTTTGGAATTTTGAAAATCCGACATACACGGTTGTGTTCAAGATGATCTTTGGAGCCTAATGAAACAAAAATAATTTTTGATGAATAGTGACATACCCTTATGAATAGTAACATGCCCTTATGAATAGTAATATGACCCTTATGAATATTAAATAATTGAACATAAGAGTAACATTACCTATGAATAATTAAATAAAATTTAGACATCTTAGAAAGTAACAATTTGACCTTAATAAACATTTTGGTAATTTGTAAGTCATAAATAATTAATTATAATTAATTAATTAATTTAAAAGAATATTTATTCCCTAAAATTTATTCATAAATTATTTAATCAATGTATTATTTTTTTAGATAATTTTATAAGATGCTACGTAATTTTTGAAAGCACTATAAAATCATTTTTAACTTTTAAAAACTATTTTAAGTAAATTGTGATTTTAATTAAATATTAAATTAATAATATTTAGAAAATTATTTTTGAAAAATGGAATTTATTTTTGGATTCTACACGTTGAAAAATGGTACGGGTAATTTTTTGGGTTTTTTCTGAAATACTTCAATTTTCTTGTGAATAGTAAAAAATACAGTTTTTCGCATAATCAGTGTATACTAAATTGAATCATTAATGATGTAATGATGACATAAAGATTATAGAGCATTAGTTTCAGAAAAATTATATTAAATTTCATAAATGGTTCCTTAAAATACAATAAATCCAATTCTCAAACCTAAAAAGAACTTTCCAAAGCCTAAAGTCAAAAGGTGATTTCTTAAAGTGTCTTTTTCTCTTCCTTTCACATTCCTTTTAATAAATTAATGAATTCGGATTATCAAGAAGAATTAAAGCCTAAAACGAATTATATTATATTAATATATGATTTAGGATGTCAAAAAACTACTATTACAAGTCTAACCTTTGATATATTATTTTATTTAATATTTTATACTAAAAACACCTCCCTCTTCATGTATAAATAAACCCTCCCCCTCCTCTTGCCAAACCACACCTCTAGAGCTTCAAGAATTGTCTAAGATCTGCCAAAACAACTTCCCTATCCCCTCCCCCACGTCCAAGATCTGGTGGTATTATCAAAAGACTAAACTTATGCCCTTAAGGAGGTTCTCAAGAGGAGGATTCTAGAGGTAATTTCTCTCCCTCTTCTCCTTTATTTTCCTTTCAAGTTCAAGTTTATTTCTTGATCTCTCCCCACCTATTTTCATCTAAATTTTATTTTGACTCTAGTATTATACATATAATGAAATTTTATGATGCTAATGGGATATTATATCACCCCACCCCCTTTCCCTCTTCCTTTTATTTTATTAAAGATAATGTTGTTCATGAGGTGTTAAATTTATCACCTTAAAAAACGACATGCTCTCTTCTTCCATTTCTACCTTCAAATCTGGTAATGAAACAATTTTTATGGTTGAAACAGAATATTTTATATGTATTATGTTATATTTTAAGTTCTGGAAATAACCTATGGCCATATTACTAAGTGAAAAGTTAAAACAAGTTCGTTGTGATCCAAAAACTGCTCAAATTAACCCAAATAATCATCATTTAATTCTTATCTAATGATTCACCCAAATGGATCTAAAATAATTCATTATAAAATAATTCAAGATCCTGTAATATCACTAATAACATGTAATATAATTTCTAGATGTTTACCCATGATCTACCTAAACTTCAATTTAAGAATACAAGTGGACCACTCAAGAAAACCATAAAAACGAACATCCCCGAACAATGTTTTTAAACTCTATAAGTCATCCAAAGGTACATAATATGATATAATGAAACCATAATGAACACTATTAATGTATAAAAGGTTCTGAAATTTCTAACTAATGAATATAATGTCATTATACAGGACATTAAAGAGAAGGAGGCATTCAGGTACAAGGTAAGGGGAAATCTCGAACCCAATTTTCTTTCTTCGGGTTCTCCCTCTTTCACTCCATTTTTGATATGGTTAATCCTAAAAGATCATTTTTTCATAATTTTCTTTCCCTTTTTGGGATATTCATGTTTTAAATTGATGTTTATGTCAATCCAAATGTTTTTTAAAAGAACTCTTCTTTTAAGAACTCAACTTTTACCTCTCATTCATCGTTGATGGTTCTTGTATCAAGTATGTTGTTCCCTCTTTCTTTTGGGAACCCAAAGTTATGAATATGTTATTATGAGATGAAAACAATTACTTTTCATGTTTTAGTTATGTTCATTTATTTTATATGGTCATTGTGTCATGCATGATAAATGATAATGTTATGATGTGACGGGTGCACCCGAAATTATATAGCGCAATATGAATGTTTAAATGTGACGGGTGCTCCCAGAATTATACAGCGCTCCAATGCATTGGGTAAAGTGATGAATCTCATGAGTAAATGTGAAATTATGTGTGGAAAATATTCTACCTTGGTTCACAAGTATGTGTGGTAGTTAACCACGAAGACCTGATGTTTCATTTTTATGCATTGCCACATTTCAAGTCTATTATTTATGCTCCTCTCATGTTTATGATCTTTTACCTATGTTATGACTATGCTCAGCCCATGCTATATTATTCTTATATATCCTCTTAATGGGATTATATCTCACCCCTTTTTATGTATATCCTCAGGTGGATACATGTACTGAGTAGAGGATAAGTGCCAATAAGAAGTTAGAGAAGAAGAAATTAAATAAATGTTTATGCTTGATGTTGTATTTGTTATGTATGGTCCTAGTTTTCCCAAGACACTAAAACTTTGGATCCTCTATGTGTAATAATATTATGTTTTTTATCTTTAAAATGATGTAATATTAATGTAAGAAAAGGCTGGGTAGATATAGTTCTAGTTTTATATAGGTTTTATTAGTTAAAATTTATCTATAGTTATGTTATGAAGAAATTTGGATATTTTTTGAGGAGTTTTGGAGTTTATTTGGTAGATAAGAAAAAAAATACATCCCTAATACTCATGATCATGTCATAATTATATTCAGATAATTTTATTGTATGATGGAATAAATAATACATTATTAATTATAAATACTAATCTATAATTTTTATTATGTATGGTTGAATTCTGAAGAATTTGTGTAGTACTGCGCATTGTGGATTAATCATCACACCACAATGTTATGTCACAATGAAAAAAATGTTCCTATTATTTGTGACTTAAGAAATATTATTAAATCAATGACTATGATTTAGAGTTTTATAAATTAAACTATAAATATAGGTTACGATTCATGATGAGTAATTTTTTCAAAATAAGCATGTTAGTCTTTGGATTATATTTTAGTTGTTAAGATATAATTGAGAGACATAATTTCATGAATAATTGATAATTATTCTATAATGATATAAATTATGTTGTAATGAATAAATATATAGAATATAATATATTTATTTAGAATTAATTTCAAAGAAATTATATAACTATCAAGCCATTATTTTCTTGGAGATATGGTAGTTTTCATGAATTACACCATGATAGGAATTATTCTCTATGGATGTACCCCTTTTCAAATAACCAAGTACATTTATTGGATACTTGTGCATTAATTTCTTTTCATGGATATTATGCATTGTCTTATTTGATTTAATGGTTTTAATGTTCTTTATAATATGTGAAAAATATATTTTTTTTATGAAAAAATTTGATCATCCTAATTCAACCATCCTATGGTTACTTAAGAGCTTATGGTTGCAACAAGTGACATCTGAGTTGAAAAGTATTTAATTATAAAATATCTCATAAGAAAATTTTACCTGAAAGATGAATTTAACATAAAGGGAGTTAAAATATTTGATTGATTCAATTATTAAATCTATAAAAACCTCGTGAGATCCAATCATTGGTTCCTTGGGTTTGAAATATTTTCTCTTGTTGTGTATGGAATTAAAGTATGTGATTTTATGGAGATATATTTTAATAAAATTGATAAGAAACTTCTCAACACAAGTTAAAATGAATATAATTATTTATTAAATGAACTTTAAAATTAGATCTATTTGAAGGCAATGAGATTCACATTTGAGAAAAATAATATGCGGTAAATTTTCAAATATCTACAACAGAGACAAAATTTTTAAGGAGGAAAATTTACAAGTTTTTCATAATATGTTTGATTATTTAAAGATACTACCTAATGATAAAATTAATGATTTATTCAACCATATAATTTAAGTTATTATATCTATTCATTTACTTGGTGATGAAACCAATGATGTGGAGATTGTGAAGAGGATTCTAAAAAATACTAATACCTTTTACAATTCAAAAATATTTGAACTTAAAGAATTGAATTTGGAAAAGTTCTCAAATGATAATTTGGAAATTATTTTAGTGGTATATGAAATGTGGGTGAAATGAAAAGGGATAAAAATACATTCATCCAAATATATTTATTTCAATGAAATGAAGTAACCCAACTTTAACAAAATTAAATATAAATAAAATTACAGTGGTGAATTTATCTCATTTTAAGAAATTATGTTTAAATGTGGAAAAAGTTAAGTTTGAGGAAAAAACTTCCATTTTCTTGTTTTAAGTGTGTCAAGGATGGATATAGTATAGTTAAGTTCCATAAGAGGAAAAATGATGAATTTTGTGCGTTAAATTCTTTAAAAATATTTAACAAAAGTTTCATCTAAATTTAAAGTAAAATAAAAAATCAATATGGAATGAATTTTCAAAAGAAAATTATTATCATTAAGGAATGTTGTTTTAAGAGGATAATGAAATTTACATTAAATTTTATTTAGAATATTATATTATAGTAATGTTAGAAAATAAATAATCTAAAAACAAAGTTAAAGAAAACTAGAAGGAGTTATTTCTCTCAAGGTTAAACTTGAAGTTGAAAATGAGAAGATGGATATTCAAAGGAAGAAAAATATAAAGATTAGTGGACTAATAAAATATTTCTTATATAATTTTAAACAAATAAATGCCAAAATCACTTGATTATAGAAGTTCATGGAAGAGCAAACATCTATCCATGAAAGTTCTAGAGAAGTTGTTGTCTTCATGTTGAAAATTTTGGAGTAAGTTAATTAATGTCCTTAGTGATTGTATTGGAGAATGATGAATAAGGATATAATCACTTGGGGATGAAATTTTAATCTTGAAAGAAAATCTTAAATCTAAATTGAAATATAGAGGTTAAAAGAGAAATCTATAATTTGGAAGGTTTTTAGATAAAGAAACCAAATAAAGTTCTATAAGAGGAATACATTTCTTAAATGATCAAAGGTATAATACCAAGAGAAAAATTAGAATTTGATATTAGGGTGAATTACCCAAGACTATGAAGGAAATAATTATATTGAAATAAAAGAATTTTTTTGGAGGAAATACTAAAGCTCAATCATCATGGATTATAAAAAATCCTATAAAATATCTAAATTCTATGAGGATATGAAATGAAAGTGATAAAATAATTATATGAATGAGATACTTATTTTTTTGGTAACCTAGGTCACACCATGGACTGTTGTAATGAGTAAAGAAGTTATATACAAGAATAAGAATTCAAAATCCTATAAAATTGGATGAGTGTATATCCTACAACTAAAATAATAAAATAATAATATGAATATTTTTTTATTGCACTAATTTTAGGCATAAATTTTATGCTTGTAGGATCAGAAGAACCTGAAATAAATTCTATAGTGGATGAAGGATAATGAAAAATCAAGAATTAAATTCCATATTGTTGGAGAATAAATTATCTCCATTGAAATAAGAGTAGTATTTCATCACTAAATTTATTGAAATAAATAAGGAGAGTCCTACTTATGTTTCAAATAAGATCAAAAAACTGAACAATAACAACATGATCCAAAACCTAATAATAGGAGTATATAACTAAAAACACCATAGATATTATAGAAATAAGATAAATAAGATCCAAAAACCAAAAATATCACATATTGAATATGATAATGGGACACCATCCCCACTAAAACCAACAAAACTAAAGAAAAGAATCAAATTTACAAAGAAGGAATGCTTCACCACCGTAGGTCTTATGAAAACACCTAAAATACACCTCAAATAACCAATAATAGATGGATAAGGTGAAGGTGTGAACAAAACTAAGAAGAGAGACATGTAAGTAAACTGAGAAATATAGATCTAATGAGGTCCAAAAGAGATTGATGGGAGAAGTCAGTTCTAAAAAAGAAAACTTGGGACTAAAGTCTTAAAAACTAAAGTAAATCAGAATTCAAAACAAATATATAGTGACTATCTTTTTGGAAATATTTATGGGATGTAATATAAATGAAAAAAATACATAAAGGAAGATGGATAAGGAGAAAATACATTTCCAGATGAATCATATAGAAGGAAACTCAAGATAAAAGGGGTGAATCTATGAGAGAAGGGAAAACTAAGGGAGAAGGGACCCATGATTACAGTACAATGAGATTTATAATTTTTATGTAAATGAAGAAATAAGTGATGTATTACATAAAAATAAACTATACATGAGATTAAAATGAAACCATAAATATGATAAAAATATTACAATCAAGTAACTGTACATAGAACGCATCAATTAAAGTTGATAATTACCTTAAGAATTATTTAATTAGACATGAGGTATCATTAGTGTTAACACCATAAAAAATGGAGTTGAAAAAGGAAGAATTTTATGGTGAATAACATACCAAAGAAACTAATAATAAAGAGTGGTATCTCAAGAGAACTATTAAAAAAATAGTGTAAGTGAAATTATATACTAAAAATAAGAACCCGTTAAGTTCTTGAGAGACAATAATGTTGTTTGAGATGTGTTATAAGATAAATACCACTCAAAAACATTTTAATGTATTTATAAGTATGTTTATATTTGAAATATAATTTAAATAATGAAAATATGGTTATACAACAGATGGATGTGTATTACTTGGTTATTCAACCATGATTAAATATAATAAATATTTTATTAAAAGTATCAAAATGATTATGAATAGAAATATTGTAAAATCTATAGAGTATAATTTTGTAAAAAAACATTAAGAAATTCATATTTGGAGTAAAATTTTGAATAATAGGATGATCATGAACTAAATAACATATAACCTTAAAGTTAACCTCATGAGGATGACTCCAAAGTTGAATCAAAAGAGGAAATTAAAGAAGAAATGATTTATTCATTGAATCGACGGATGAATTAGAGAGTTGGAATTTTTGGGTCAAATATCATTGGTTAAATGACAGTTCTAATAAAAATAATTAAATGAGAATTGGTGAGAAAACCATTTTGTAATAAAAATATACCATAATTATTTGAATAAGAAATAAAATATGAATTATGGATTAAATATATCAATGGATAGCATGATAAACTAGAGAAGAATTAAATTTAAGAGCTTATAAAGATGTCGAATGTTAAAAAAATCATTGAAAACAAATATATGGTCAAAAATAAACACGATGAACAAGAGAATGTGATATGAAATAATGTAAGGTTAGTTTATTATTTATGTTCTCAAATATAAGGCATATGTGTTGAAGAAACATCTTAACATGTAGATAAACTTAAATCATCTTATTTTTGGTAGTAGTAATTCAAAGGTGATTTAGTATTTATCAGATACATATGAAGAATTCATTGTCAAATGGTTTACTCAAAGTGTAATTATACATTGATCAACTGGTGGGTTTTCAACTTAGTGATAATGGAGGAAAGTTATGTCATTTAACGAAATATTTATATAGGTTAAATTATTAACCATGAGACTGGTATGATTTTTTTGATTCATACTTAATGAAACTAAAATTAAAAATAGTGGGTGTATATTTGTTATCAAAGAAAGAATAGTTTGTTGTAGTCATTTATGTTGAATATATAAAATTTGGTAATAAAAATAAGTAATATGTGGAGGAATTTTTAAAGTTTATATGATCATAATTTAATATGTCAATGATCAGTGAAATCACTTAGGCTCTTAGGATTCAAGTCAAACAAAAATTTGAGTATAATTTAATCTATTAGGCTAAATATGATATGAAGATATTTTTTTGATATTCAATATTGGAAACTTGCTTCAATACCAATAAATTTTTGAACTAAACTCAAGAATAATGAATATGTAAAGTCTGACTATCTAATTTTATTTATAGGAATTATTATAATTTGTCTATATTGTACAAAAAATATCAAATATTTTTAATGAAACATGCTAGGAAGATTAATTTAAAAGCAATATAAAATAGGGTAATAATATAAAAATGAAAGTAATCACATGGAATGTTTAGGGTACAATTGATTATGGATTAATATAATCTTGAAAAAGATAATTATTTGGTGTCATATTTAGATATATATTGTGATGGAGATATTATAAATAAAAAATATATAAGTGAAGGATAATTCTTCTTTAGATTAAAGTGTTTTAGTAGTTTTATTGAGAAATAATAAATTAGATTTATTTTTACAGTTCAGGAATAATTTATATCATGTATTCAACTAATTTGGACGAGGAAATAGTTTTAAGATCTCAAAGATGTGGTGATATTACCTATGGTGAAATTGTGTGACAAAAAAAAGTGCAATTTAGCTTATAAAAGGCCAACAAAACATTTATACATGAATTATATTGAAATCACAAATCACTTTATCAGAGAAGTTGTTGAAAATTGGTGAAACTTGTATTTATGAAGAATCACAGTAGATTAAATTGTAAAAATATCAATAATTGGTTGATATTTTTAAAAATCCATTAGAAACACTAGTATTTTTGAAGAATCAGTTAATTTTGTGTGTTCAAAAACCTCCCAAAGATTTAGGAGGTTTTATGTATCCCATATCACTATATGTATTTAATTTTTAGTATGTTTTTTCATATATAATATGTTTGGTACCATTTGGGTTTATTTTTAGGGCTGAGGGATGGTATAATTGGTAAAACGTTTTTCAACAAGTGGAAGTAGAACATACCTCTCATTTTAAGAGGGTAAATTTAATCATGAGGGGGATTATCAAAGAACATGAAGTAGGGGAGATATGATCAATGAGGATTAACAATAGGGACAAATAGTTATATGGGAAGTCATATCAGACTAATTATTATTTTAGATGAAGGTTCAAGGTAAGCATATAACTATTTCTGTTCTCTTATCATACACATGAACGTTGTTTCCGTTATCTTATCGTATGAATGAAAGTAAGTGTATAAAATATATGTACATGAATATATATATATATATATATATATTATTACAGTAGTATTATTATTTCATATTTTTCATAATATATATCTTTATAATCATTCTTGTATGGTGAATGTGGAAGATGACTCTCATCACGTCATGGATACGGTAAGCCGTACGTACGCCCAAGAAATGATATCATTTCCTTAATGGTTTAATGGTATGGATTTGGATTGAATATTAATTTTAAAGAATTAATACCATGTTATATTTATTATTTAAGTAATTTTTATTCATCATTATACCCATCTAAATAAAGTATAGATGAAAAACAGTTTACACCACATCGTAGAGACGGTAAGTCGTACAGACGCACATATGGTGATATTGTTTTTCATAGGATGGGTAAAATATAAAAATGGTTGCATAATAATCATAACAACATATAATCATATTTTATTTTTTGGAGTTATTATTTTATTATGGTAACAACTTAGTAATAGGATGTAGACGAAGAAATTAACTTTGAAAGAAGGGATAAAATGATTACACATTCTTCGGGTGTATCCTTTTGATTTGTACAAAAGGACTCTTTAAGTTGGTTTTCTTCCCAAAGTTTGGCCTCTAGGATCAATTAAAGGAAGTTGGAAGGAGATATTGGTAGGTTTTGGCCAATGCAATGGACTTTGGAGGTGTGAATAAGTGGGTAGAGGTGGTACCCTTTTATAAGAGGGAGGATGGGCACTTTATGAAGGTATTGAAATATTATTTTATTATAAATTGATTTTTGGTTTCAAATTGTCCAAATTGCATTTATTTAAAATATAATATTATTTTGGGTCGAAAACCACTCAACCAATAGGTTTTAGACAAGTGTTGGTCACAAAATTAACCTTATCTTTTAGCTTTAACCCTTAGTTAAAAATATTAACTCTTACCTTGTACTCTTGTATTTTCATAATATATGGTAACTATATTTACTATAAAATGACAAGAGAACCATAAGTGGATCATTAATGATATTGGTAAAATTAAATAACGTATTTGGATAAATATTAGATTTTTAGGACCATTATATCATTTAATAAAATGAAAATGAAAGGAAATGCTTGATAATATCATTATGAAATTCTCATGGACAATAAGATAAGGAATAATCAATCTGGAAAGGTATATGAGATAAGGAATAATCAATATGGAAAGGTATATAACTAAACACACATGAAATTTATTCAATAAACTGATAATGAAATGCATCTAGAGATAATATCATTATAAAAATCTCATAGATAATAATAATTGAATTCTTAATTAATAAAATGATTGATAGTTAGACATCATGTTCTGAGGCACATGATACCTATATCTTCAATACCTTTAACAAGATATTTTAAAACTACATGTAGAAACCCATTTAATGGTAGCTTATTTATTCACCTCAATATAATATAAATACATCGAGGGGTTTTATAATTCAGAGTCCCACCCAACACTTCATGTCCAAATAATTCATCATATATCTAACAATTTATTTAATTCATTACCAATGTTCCTTATCATCAAATATATGTATTGAATAAGTAATAAATATTATTAATATTTCCCTAACCAACCAAACAAATTTTGAATTAAAACATCATATATAGAATGAGGTATGATTTAATCAATAAGTATGACCATGATAAATAATATGGATATTTTTGGGAAATTTATTATCTAATGAAGGGAGTTTTAATTACAAAAAAATTAATAAAGGATGTGAGGTTCAATAATATCCTTGGAAAAAATAATCATAAACCAGACCAAGTAAGAATTAGGATGGCATCAATATAACATATCCACAATAGAGTATATGTAAAATAATGTTTTTATATCATTTACTAATATAAATATCATAAAAATTTCAGTAAAACATTCTCAAGGAAAATATCATATATATACTTTGATAATATATAATTTATTAAAACTTAAATTTTACAAATTATTTAGAAAATTATTTTCATTGCAACTAACATTTGAATCTTAGAAAATAACATTTAAAAAATTGAGTGGTCATGATGGAAGGAGATTTCATACATTTCATACATGTTAAAACAATTATTCTTTTCACATTTTTCAATAAAAGAAAATGTTCATTTTATGGAAAATTAAAGGTATATTTCCCTAATTTTTTTAAAAGATTTCAAACATAGGTAAAAATAATTTTTTTTAATTATTTTTAAAAACTATTTGGGAAAACATTTTTATAAAACATAGTTTTGTAAGAAAAAGGATATTTTATTGAAGAGAGAAATGAATTCTGATTTTACTTTAAACATTTTATCAATCATTTTAGGTCTCACAAAGTTTAAAAATGGTAATATTAATGGAAATATTCAAGAATAATTATAGGATAGGATAATTAAAGGTTTTTTTATAAACTGATCAAATAATTTTCTTCAATGGGAACTCAAGTATAAACAATCCTGATTAAAATTAAATTGTGAAATAAACCCTTACAAAGATCATAATGTTAAAGTGAGAATTAAACAATTAGTTGATGAAATGTATGAAATCTATATCCATATAAAAAAAGTTAAAATATTATTTAATATATTAAAAATTTACTATACATATAATCTTAGAATATCAATGTTAATGAAGAAGTAAAATATATGACAACCTTGATATTTTATTACACAATTAAACATAATTTATTACATAAACTTCATTTGATACAACATATAAGATTGAGAGTTATATTGTATTTGGGGCTTAAGATCATTAAATAACAACTAAAAACATGAAAAACAACATCTTTATTGAAAACTTCCTTTATATGACCACTACATTCCCTCGTACTTAGCATTGCATGGGATAACCTGAGGACATGCATAAAAAAAGGGTGAGCTATAAAGCCTAGTAATTGAATAAACATGGAATAACATGAGTAATAAAATATATTTTATAAAATAGGAATATCAATGGATCACAAGAGAAACATGAACATAAATGCACGATAAATCATGAAAATCATAACATGGAGATGTGGCAACAACACTTAACATGTAATTAGCATGAGCCAAGGCTCATTGCACATGGAGCATGAGTAAACCCTCATTGCACATGAAGCATGAGTAAAACCTCATTTCAATTGAATTATAATGAGTAAAAACCCATTACACATGATTTATCATGATACTATACTTTACCCAATGCATTGGAGCGCTATTTGGGTGCACCCTTCTTAAACATTTCATTCCATGCATAAGTGTTCCACATGGATCATAAAACATTGAATCATTCAACATAATATTTTATTCCACGATAAATTAATGTGGAATACATACATGAAACTCTTTAAACAATAAGTAAATGTGAATAAAGGTGAATACCCATGAATGAGAAATGGGCATGGTATTCACTACACAATGACTTTGGCTTGGAAAAGCGCAGTGCAATTTCGACAGCATAACGACGTGACATAAGAACTAATAAAAATGTTTGATGAGAGAGAAATGGGTGTCTCATTATATTTACATGAAATGGATAGTAAGGGGGTCATATAGATATATGTCCCAAAAAATGTAATGGAATTTAGATTCATGATACAAAACAATTGATTGAATGTAAATGAGGATAGAGAAATTCATTTCGGAATTTCGGCATAGTAATAGGTGTACATGGGAGGAATTTAATGAAAAAATAAGGGGTATCCCATTATTAAAACATAAATAGGGAAGTATGGGTGAGGTGATAACCCATACCCCAACATTTATAATTGAAATAAAAATGGCATAACAATTTAAAGAATATTGGACAAAAATGAGAAAGGAAGAAAAACCCTTACTTGGAAGTGTGCTTCCAAAGGATTGAGAGAGGCTTGAGTGAGGCTTATTGGGAGCATGGGGCGCCTTGGGAGGATTCTAGAGATAGGAGGTAAGATTCTTGATGAACTCCAAAGGCTTTGAGTGAGGGGGAAGTAGGATCTAGGGTGGGTTTATATAGGAAAGGTGAGGGAATTCTTTATTATTTAGGTTTCAGACACCTCATATTAAACTAATCCAAACCAAAAACCAGCCCATGGTTTTTGCTGATGGTTTTTTCCAAAGTTAAGTGGAAAAAATATTTTATAATTCTAAATTCCTAACTTCTTAAAATAATGGGATTGCTTATGTGGAGGTGAGTCACAGTCCCAAGGAAAACAATTTAAAAAGACAAAATGTTTAATAAGTCTTGACGGGTCCACTAAATATTTGTAAAATAAATCAGAGAAACCTAAAATCACATTATTTTAATGTAAAACATATATTGTCCGAACATAATGTTTATAGTATTTTATTACATCACTTTTGGGTCATTATGATGTCATAAAACACATTATATATTTAAACGGTATTTAATTTTTACCCAAAAATTTGACTATCTCAGAAAATTATGAAAAATTCCCCATTGGATAATTTCAACATCCTGATTCCAAAAAATAATATTAATTTTATCTAAATAATTTTCTAAATATGTTAATTTTCACTTTTAAAATAAAAACCGACATTTATAAAAAATTCTGGGGTTTTGACAAAAATGGATTTCAAAACTTAATAAAAATTTCAATTGCATTCATTAAATTATATGATCATTCATATTTAATAAAAATTAATTTAATAAAAGTAATAATATTTTATTAATATAATATTTAATTAAAAAATCCATTAATTCATCAAAATAGATTTCTTAGTTGATCATTAACTAAAAAAACTATTTGTGCTTTAAAAACTATTTACAAGGTAACAATAATAAAATGAAAATATATTCATTATTATATAAAAAAATAATATACATAACCATAGTGCTATGTTCTTGTTACATAACCCCTTATAACACCCTCACAAGACCAAAGAGTAAGGTGTGCGATGGTGACAGACTGTTGGGGTGGCTCGGATAACATTGCTCGGGTGGTAATCTCTATCAACTTCCACTTCTCTCTTCAGTGGTCCCACTAGAGCTTAACATATTCAAGCTTGTCTTAGGATTGGTCAAGATCGAAGCCCAATGACACAACCTCCTTTCTGAGATATGACAAATGGGCTTCGTATGGGGCACGTCTACTGGATGAGGCCATTACTTCTTTGTTTGAGTAAATTGGATCTGACAAAGCCCTATATTTATACTAATCGTGTGATCACTGTTCAACAACTATATTAGAAACGTTGAAAATTATTAATATTATTTTAAAATCCAAAAACATTAAACCAAAGAAGTTGAAATTTTACATAAACATTTTACATAAAGAGACATTTAATTAGATCAAGAGGTATTTTCCATTAATGAAAGTTTGTGTTGTTACAATCTTCCCCCCTTTAGAAATTTCACCCTCAAAATTTCCTTTTCCCACACTAAAATAGATGTGGGTAACTCTGCTTCATCATTTCCTCTGATTCCCATATCACTTCTTCAAACTTGTGGTTTTTCCATAACACCTTGACAAGGGGCATTGTCTTATTTCATAGAACTTTTTCTCTACGATCTAATATCTTCACTGGTTTCTCCTCATAAGAAAGATCATCCGCTAACTATACCACCTGTGAAGAGAGTACTTATGAAGGGTCTAGTATGTACTTCCTTAAGAGGGATACATGAAAGACAACATGTACTTTGGCCATGGTGGGTGGAAGTGCTAGTCGATAGGTCACAACCCCGACACGATCAAGAATCTCAAAGGGCCCGATATACCTTGGAATTAACTTCCATTTCTTTCCAAACCTCATAAAATTCTTCCACAGAGATATGAATAGAAATACCATATCCCCAAATTAAATCTCAAGGTCTCGTCGACAGTTATCTATATAACTCTTCTGTCGACCTTGGGCTGCATTGATATACTGCTGAATGGTTTTCACCTTCTCCACCATTTCTTCGACCATTTCTTGTCCAAGAAGCTTAAACCCACTGACCTCATCCCAACACGCCGGTGTTCTACACCGTTTCCCATAAAGGGCTTCATATGGTTCCATTTGAATGCTTGAGTGGAAACTATTATTATAAGAGAACTCAACCAGAGAAAGATGTTGATCCCATCCTCCTTTAAAGTCCATTGAGCACGCTCTCAACATGTCCTCATGTGTTTGGATAGTTCACTTAGATTGGCCATCAATTTGAGTATGATAGGCCGTACTGATGTTCAGTTCAATATTCAGAGCATGTTGAAGACTCTTCCAAAACATAGAGGTGAATCTTCGATCTCAATCGGACACAATAGATAGTGGTACTCCATGAATCCTTACCACTTCCCTGATATATATCCGTGACAATTGATCCAATTAGAAATCCTCCCAAATAGTAATGAATTGTGTAGCCTTTATAAGACGATCCACAACAACCCAGATTGCATTGTTGCCTTTGTATGTCTTCAGAAGTCAAGTGATAAAGTCCATGTTGATGTTCTCCCATTTCCATTATGGTATGGGAAATGATTGCATCATCCCCTTAGACTTATTACTCTCTTCCTTTACTTGCTAACACACTAGGAACTTTGATGTATATTAAACGATCTCCTTCTTCATATTATCCCACCAATAATGATCTTGGATATCTCGATACATCTTTGTGTTTCCTGGGTAAATAGATAAATTTGAACTATGTGCATCATCCAAAAGTTCTTTCTTCAGCTCCGAACTTGATGGAACAAATAGTCTTTTCCCAAATCTCACAATTCCTTCTTCATTAACATTAAACTCCTAGGATTTCCCTTTTCCAATAGCTTCCACTTTTTCATGAATTCCCACACCATCCTTTTGATCATCCTTTAACCATTCCAAAAGTGACGGTTGAGAAATCATTTGTGAAAGGATTGATGATGTTCCCTTCTTTATTATTCCCATGTCCATCTTTATAAAATCTAAGAAGATTGCATCTTTTTCAATTCTCATCAATGATAGAATCGCTGGGTCCTTTCTACTTAGGGCATCCGCCACCTTGTTCTATTTTTTAGGGTGGTAATGGATTGAGCAGTCATAGTCTTTGATCATCTCTAACCATCTTCATTGGCGCATGTTCAACTTTTTCTGTGTGAATATATACTTGAGGCTTTTGTGGTCCCTATATATTTCACACTTCTCCCCAAAGAGATAATTTCACCAAATTTTCAAAACGAAGATCATTGCTGCCAAATCGAGGTCATGTGTTGGATATTTCTATTCATGAACATTAAATTTCCTTAAAGCATAGGCAATTACTTTGTCATTTTTCATTAACACACATCCCAGACCCTTCTTTGAAGCATCACTGAATACCACAAAAAGTTCTCCACTTGTGGGTGAAGTGAGAACGAGCGTAGTGATAAGCCTCCTTTTCAACTCCTTGAAGCTTTCTTCGCATTCATCACTCCAAGAAAACATTACTATCTTCTGATTTAGCTTGGTAAGAGGGTTGGACAATCATGAGAAATTTCTCAAAAATCGGCGATAATATCCAGCAAAGCCCAAGAATCTACGGATATCCGTTACCAATGTTGGACTTGGTCATCCCTCAATTGCAACTATTTTAGTGGGATCCATAGATATTCCATTACTTGTGATGATATGACCGAAGAATGAGACCTCCTTTAACCAGAAATCACACTTGCTCTACTTTTCATAGAGCTTCTCCCTCCGCAAGGTCTCTAGTACAGTTCTCAAATGATCCTCACCCTTAATTGATAATATAATGACCGCAAATCTATCTTGGAGATGTATTATGCTCCATGAAACTAATCGAAAAAGACATAAATTCATGGGATATGATACTTGTTCTTTATCGTGATTTTGTTAAGCTCACGATAATCGATGCAAAGGCGCATTGACCCATCCGTCTTCTTGACAAAGAGGACTGGTGCAACCCATAGTGAAGAACTTGGGCGTATAAACCTTTTATCTAGTTTTTCCTATAGTTGTTTCTTTAGCACTTAAAGATCCACAATATCCATTCTATACAGAGTCTTGGATATTGGAAAAGACCCAAGTATAAGATCAATTGATAATTCAATATCTCTTCTAGGAGGAAGACAATGAAATTTCTCGGGAAACACTTCAGCGAATTCCCTCACAATAGGCATGTCTCCTTGGATGATTGCCTCCTTAGAATCAATCATCTAAGACAGATACACATGCTCATAGGGTAATAATATCCACAATTGAGATGATAGATCTAAAGAACATTCATCTTACTCCTTGCACTTGTAAAGAATCGGGGGTCGATTATGCACATGGAGAGTGATTTCCCTCTAATGGAAATTTATGTTGGCTCTATATAAGGAAATCCAATCCACACCAAGAATTGCATAAAATTCCACCAGAGGGACTATGAAGAGGTTCTCCAGGAATCTCAATCCACAGATTATGACAAGGGAGGAGTTATATTCATGGGATGCAATGATTTCCCCATTTTTCGTACTCACTGACATCTCCACTTCCATGGTTTGTGGTGGTGTTGGGATTGTTCTACTAAACTTTCGAGATATAAAATAATGCATAGAACCTGAATCCAAAAGTATGTTCTCTTTTCTTGAATGAATAACTAGCATACCTATCACCACTTCATTGTCAGGGTTCACTTCGGTAGTAGTTATGGAAAAAGCTCACCCTTGTTGCCTTGGAGGTTGTTGGTTGCCTCAAAAAACCCTTGGCTTAGGGAAATGATTAACAAGATGCCCTGGTTCTTTGCAGTTGTAGAAATGAACAATGTGTTAAGGTTCGAATGGAGCATTCCTCTCCTCTGTTGCAGTTGAGAGTTTTTCTTATTGGTAGTTAACAGCTAGGTTCCCTTCTCTTCCAGACCTAAAGCACTTCCTCGTACCCTTCAGGCAATTTCCAGGGTGCTTCTTTCCGCACCATTGGAAAGTGGGGTGCTGGATCTTCTTATCACCGTTGGATTTATCCATCAGACTGCCAACATTGAAGTCCACCTTACGCTTCTTATTCCCATGATACCCCTAAGATTCTCTAATCTCCATTTCATCCTTGAGGGCACATCGGATAATTTCTTCATAGCTGTTGAAGTTACGGATCACCGGTACTTTCCACACGCTAGGTTTGATCCCACCAAAGAAGTGGTCAATCATGTATTCAGGGGTAATGACAAAGCCGAAAGCATATCATGAAATCCTTATGAAGTTTTCCTTGTATGATCCAACAGATTCATCTTCTTTTTGCTTTAGGGAAAGGAATTCTCTTTCCATCTTAAGCCGGAGGGTGCGGGGAAAATATTTATCAAAAAACATCTTCTAAAAATCCTTCCATTACAACGCATCGATCTCCTCATCAGGATTAGTATTACTGATCAATGTCCACCATTGATCATCTTCACCCTCCATACAATAAGCAGCCAGGGGAATCTTCTCTTGTTTAGAACATTAAAGAATGGAGAAGATCTTTTCAATGGAGTTGATCCATTGTTTGGAGATTGAGGGATCAGATGTTCCATTAAAAGTATAAGGCCTTCATCTGATGAAGCTCTCGATAGAGACTTGTTCTTTCTTAGGGGGGGTTGAACATTTCTCTTGACCCATGTTTTGATTCAAAGCCTGAGTTAGCTGAGAGAGAAGCGTTACAAAGTTCATGATTCCCGCTCTCATTGGATTGAGCATCTCATTAGCACAATCATCACATTGATCTTCACATCTGTTGTTAGCTCAAGTCCTCCTATTACTGGCCATTGGCTGGAATAAAAGGAAAGTTAGGGGTAAAAAATAAAGGGTAATACAAGGAAAAAACTGATGACTTATAAATAACTCTTATTTCCTTAACATATGAATCTATTGGATTTAGTCTATATTATCCATGATCTACTTTCTAACATATATTCTTAGGGAATTTTTTTGTCCCTTAATAATGGTTCATACTAAGATTGTGAATTTACCAAATCATATCCCCTTATATTGTCGTAAAAAATAGTGCAATAAGGCCCGTTTTTGTGCACCAGTTCTTGTTTGAGTCTATCTCAAAGTAGTGTTTTTGGGTTTTACCCCTAGTATAAATCTGTGTCAGAGCCGCCTCTACTTGCTCGTATCTAAAAATAGATGTATTTTATTGATAAACCAATTACTAAATACTCAACAAAACTTAGGGATGTTTTTATTATACTTAGTCTTGTCTTTAAGGCTTTACCAGGGTAATCTAATCCTAATCCCAAAAATAACTAAACCTATCCTCTGATACCAACTGTGGAAACCCTGATCTTTTATTACAAAATTAAACATAATTTATTACATAAAATTAATTTGATACAACTTATAAGATCGATAGGTCTAGTGTATTTGGATAATAGGATCATTACATAACAACTTAAAACATGAAAAACAACATCTTTATTGAAAACTTCATTTACATGACCACTACATTCCCTCGTACTTAGCATTGCATGGGATAACCTAAGGACATGCATAAAAAAGGGTGAGCTATAAATCCCAATAAGGGATTAATGATGGAATATCATGAGGAATAAAATAAAGGTTATACAATAGGAATATAAATTGATAACAATAGAAGCATAAACATAAAGGCATGATAAATCATGATAATCATAACATGGAAATGTGGCAACAACACTTAACATGGAATTGGCATGAGCCAAGGCTCATTGGACATGGAGCATGAGTAAACCCTCATTGCACAAGAAGGATGAGTAAAACCTCATTTCACTATAATTAGAATGAGTAAATACCCATTTCACATGACGTATCATGATACTATACTTTACCAAATGCATTGGAGCGCTATCAGGGCGTACCCTTCTTAAACATTTCATTTCATGCATAAGTGTGCCACATGGTTCATAAAACATTGAATCATTCAACATAATCTTTTATTCCATGATAAACGAATGTGGAATACATACATGAAACTATTTAAACAATAAGTAAATATTCATAAAGGTGAATAACCTTTATAGAGAAATAGGCATGGTATTCACTACATAATTACTTTGGCTTGGAAAAGCGCAATGCAATTTCAGCAGCATAACGACATGACATAAGAACTCATAAAAATGGTTGATAAGAGAGAAAGGGGTGTATCATCATATTCAAATGACATGGACAGTAAAGGGGTCATATATATACATGTCCCAACAAAAGTAATGGAATTTAGATTCATGATACAAAATAATTGCTTGAATGTAAATGAGGAGAGAGAAATTCCTTTCGGAATTTCAGGATTGTAATGGGTGTACATGGGAGGCATTTAATGAAATAAAAGGGGTATCCCATCATTAAAAAATAAAGAGGGAAGTATGGGGGAGGTTAGAAACAATAACCCAACATTTATAATTTAAATTAAAAGGGAATAACAATTTAAAGAATATTGGACAAAAATGAGAAAGGAAGAAAAAACCTCACTTGGAAGTGTGCTTCTAAAGACTTGAGTGAGGCTTGAGAGAGAATTATTGGGAGTTTGGGGTGACATGATAGGCTTATAGAGAGAGGAGGGTAGATTTTGGACGAACTCCAAAGGCTTTGAGTGAGGAGGAAGTGAGATCTTGGGTGGGTTTATATAGGAAATGTGAGAGAATTATTTATTATTTTGGTTTGGGACACCTCACATTAAACTAATCCAAACCACAATAAATACCATGGTTTTTGCCCTTAAATTTTTCCAAAGGGAAGTGGAAAAAAATATTTAATAGGTACAGAGTCCGAACTTCTTAAAATAATGGGGTTGCTTATGTGGAGGTGAGTCACACTCCCAAGGAAAACAATTTAAAAAGACAAAATGTTTAATAAGTCTTGAAGGGTCCACTAAAGCTTGGTAAAATAAATCAAACAAACCCAAGATTACATTATTTTAATGGTAAAACATATATTGGCCGAACATAAAGTTTATAGTATTTTATTACATCAATATTGGGTCATTATGATGTCATAAAACACATTATATATTTAAACGGCAATTAATTTTTACCCAAAAATTTGACTGTCTTAGAAAATTATGAAAAATTCATCATTGGATAATTTCGACATCCCGATTCCCGAAATAATATTCAATTTATCTAAATAATTTTCTAAATATGTTAATTTTAAATTTTAAAATAAAAACCAACATTTATCAGAAATACATGGGTTTTGAGAAAAATTCCTTTCAAACGTTAATAAAAATTACAATTGCAGTCATAAAATTATACGATCATTTATATTTAATAAAAATTAATTTAATAAAAATAAAAATATTTTATTAAAATATTATTTAATTAAAAAATCCTTTAATTCATCAAAAAATATTTCTTAGTTGAACATTAACTAAAAATACTATTTGTGCTTTAAAAACTATTTACAAGGTAACAATAATAAAATGAAAGTATATTCATTATTATATACAAAAATAATGTACATAACCATAGTGCTAATGTCTTGTTACATAACCCCTTATAACACCCACATAAGACTGAAGAGTAAGGTGTGCGATGGTAACAGACTCTTGGGGTGGCTCAGATAACATTGCTCAGGTGGTAATCTCTATCAACTTCCACTTCTCTCGTAGGCGGTCCTGCTCGAGCTTAACATATTCAAGCTTGTCTTGGGCTTGGTCAAGAGAGAAGCCCAAATACGCAACCTCCTTTCCGAGATCTGACAAATGGGATTCGTATGAGGCACGTCTACTGGATGAGGCCATCACTTCCTTTGTCTGAGTAAATTGGATTTGTTAAAACCCTATATTTATACTAATCATGTGATCACTATTCAATGACTATATTAGCAATGGTCACAATTATTAACAGTATTTTAAAATCCAAAAAACATAAAACCAATGAATTTGAAATTTTATATAAATATTTTACATAAAGAGACATTTAATTACATCAAGTGGGATTTCATTAATGAAAATTTGGGTCGTTATAACATAACCCAATGAAAAGAAATCGAGTAATGAAATTATTTACCACTTGGAAACTTTTATGTAAAATTAACTTGGATTAAATAATTAAAATTGAAACATAGTATACTATTAAGTGTAAAGGATTCATGAAATTACATGTAATAACTTATTATACACACCATATAAATTAAATAAGGTGCATAACATTAAAATATGCCTTAATGAAGAGAAATTGAGATGATGTACTTTGCCTAGAGTACGACTCATCACGTATGTTCTTTATCATATTGGTTAATAAACCTATGTTAATAATTTACTTTATTAATAAAAAACTAGTTTATTATTGCTTTTATTTTACTAAATAACTTGTTATATATAATTACTTAATCAAGAAAGTATATGTTGTTTGTTTCGATGATATTTGACTTATGTGTCAAAATGACTTTGGTAGGATGATATTTGGTCTAAGAGGTAGTTATTTCAACTTATATAGAATAATAACCTTGAAATAATTATCATATCTATACATAAATTATACTATTAATACTAATGATGAGTTATGGTTTTTGAGAAATGAATTATGTTACGATCATGGAGACGGATGTCCGTATGTATGCATGAGTAACATTTTTATTTTTCAATGATCATTATAGAAATGAGGTAAGTAATATGTTAAAATTATATAATAATAAAAATATAATAAATACTATATTATTTTTTGTAAATATACTTATATATATCATCCATGTTGTGTGGTAATGAAAAGAGAGTCAAATCGCTTCATGAAGGCGGTAGTTCACACATACATGAAAGAAGTTATCATCTTTCTGTGAGTGTAACTATAAAATATAAATTTCTTATATTATGTTTTAAGAATTATAAATTAATCACAATAATATTTTAGTTTATTTCTAATTTTTAAAATTTTATATCTTGGATAGGATACATTGCACACACCACCTATCGTAAAGTAACAATGAAATATTATTATGTGATCATTATGACCTAGAAATTAATTTGGAGGGAATGAATATTATTAAACAAATTATAAAATTTATATATTATATATTTAATGAATTTTTTTTAAATTTATCTAATAGATAATATAGGAATAATATTAGAAAAAAATCGAATTTTATGCATAAAAATATATATTTTTCTAAAGGCAGTTTTATCACCTTTTAAATGCACAGTTAATTTAAAATTAAATTTTCAAAATTTTATATACTATATTTTAAAATATAAATTACAATTTTAAAATAACAATGTTACAATTTTCTTATGGTTAATTTCTTGTCTTTTTCTGAAAAGTTTGATTTCCAGTAAATAGTGAAAAAAGGATTTTTTTAAAAATGTCATTTTATTTATATTAAAAAGTACCTTTATGATTTTGATTTTATTCAAAGGTAAATTAAGTACTCTATAGATATATATAATCTAAATACTTACATTTTAATCATCCTTTTTCCTTATTTTGGTATAAGTATATTTTTGGGCTTAAAATCCATTTTTCAAGAAAACTACTTCTCATTGTATTTTATGGGATTAATTTTAAATATAATTATGAAACTTATATGTTTTGAATTTTAAAATATTAATTAAATATTTTTATTCATAATTTCCTAATTTAATAAATTTGAATCTTTTATTTATGAGGAATATGTATAGAAACCTCGGTAATTTTTGTTCCTATAGTAAAGGGTAAATTGGTTAATTTAGGATAAAAATAAAATTATAAGTACTATAAAATTACCCTAAGACTTGCACAAAATTTTTAGGGTGATTTCATATTCATTTTATGTTTGGTTAAATTACCGTTTATGACTATTTGGATGAGGTTATGATATTTATAATATTTTATTTAAAGAAAAGTCATTGATGTTGTCCAAATTTTTTAAATAGGTACCATTTATTTTTGGACATTATGAATAGTAAATTTAGTAATTATTTATATTTACCAAGGTAAAAACGGTAAATAGAGTAAATAATGGTAATAAAATAATATTATAACAATATAAAACTACCCTAACACATGTCCTAATCCTATTTTATGAGATATTTCCATCCATGTGAATATTTTGGTCGATTTTAGGACCCCATGGGATCACTTGGGTGTGATAATAACGTTTTATAAGAATTAATTTAAATTATAGATAAATGTAACATAAACATGTATCTTTTACTAAAAAAATATTAATATAGGGTTATATAACTGATATATTTGACTATAAATATTCCTTATAAATATAATAACATTTCCTAAATCATGGTATTTTATTTATAATGTTTTGACATTAAATAAATAAATATATTTATGACCTAATAATGATGCAGTGATTACCATATTAATGAAAGATTCAATTAAATGATTTTATAAATATTTAAAAAAATATAATTTTAATATTTTGATGTGATACATGAATTTTATGGATGCTATTGAAATATTATATTTGAATTAATGCCTTTTTTCTATGTAATAGAGTCATTATAAATTTAACAAAAATCAATTCCTAAATAGCGTCAAAATTGACATAAATGATTTTTTAAAACAAACACTATTTAAGGCTGGCCTAGTCAGGGTTTTTGTGAAACACCTCATCTTGGTTGCCACTTTTTGATCTCGAGGTCCCATCATCCATCTACTTCAGGACACAAAGTGCAGGAGATGCTGTTCAGGGTCACCTGTACCGTCAAAAGTAGAGAAGGTTGGGTTTCCAATTTGGGCAGAGGTGGGGTATCATCTAACCTTTTGGGATATGGATTCCTTTCATGATACACAGTATCACATCACCCTTCCACGACTTCCATTCGAGTATATGGGGACTCGATTCCATTAAGAAGCTCTGTGGGAACTTCTATTAGAACTGTCTCCCATCTATGTGGAGCCAGTGGTTGTTATTGAGGTGGCCCCACTTTTTTCTCCCTATGATTTTTGATTCATCCCAGTACTGAACAATTATACTAGTGATGGAGATATTGTTTCCATAATAGAGGGAAGTCACTATCATTTTCAAATTCCTCATGTTTGTGGGATGGCAACATAAACCCGGTTTTAATCTAATATTATGAATCTGACCTTGCTGGTGGATCAGCTATGGGAGGGAGGAAATTATTTTCTTCATGGATGTGATACCCTATGGTAATATTTTCTATGATTATCTCCTCAATAAGTTTCTGAATATCTTTTATTTCTATCTCATACTATGAAAATAAATCTTTTAGGGAAGGAACCTCACTTATCCTGGGAGGTTATTGGGATGTGGCTATAACCTTCCCTTCGGTAGTATTCTATTAGGGAGGTGAAAATTCAATATACGGAATTTCCATGTTTTATAGATTTCTCTGGTTCAGGGTGAATGTATCCTTGTTTGGTGCATTCAATTCACCCTCCTACCAAGGTACATTTTTTGTTCCATGACCTTCTGTATTTGTATTGTGATCAATATCTACCATGTTGAAGGTGATGAAATTTACAGAGGCATATTAGGGAATTGGTGGTCATGCCATTGCTTTCGATGAAACACGATGATTCTATATTATCCACTTTAGGGTTATTATGTGAACCCTTGGACATGTTGGTACATTTTATCTTGTAACCTCTATGGGGTATAACTATCTTCGTCATACATTCCTTCCATTTTTGTCTATGAAAAGTGACCCTAAGGGAGTTTCCGATCGGGGTTTCTGAAAAAACCTGGACCAACATGGGGTTCTCTTGTTGTGAGAGGGCCTGGTAGAATGCTGAAAATTAATTGATTCCTCCTAACATGGATAAGACTAATTCTCTATGTTGTGGTGGTGATGATTAAAATACCCCCATACCTATAGGTGGGGGCCATTCAGGGCCGTATTTGGCACTTCTTGGTCTAATTTTTGAGGATCGAATGGCTCTAGTCTGGGAGTTAACGACTCCTGGGATGAAAATTTAGGTAAAAATTACCCTAGTACAATGGGGTGGGGTTGTTTTGGGATAAAAAATGATGTCTATAGGGTCCTCTCAGGAAAAGATTAACTTGAGAATAATGATTAAGATATAAACCCCCCACCCCAGTGGGTTGGGGTTCACTTACAGTTGTTGCCGATGTGTCCCAAATCCTCTTAGGAATTGATGATATGAGAAGTGGAGGTGATGTTAGATATTCCCCAAGTTCGGTGAGCTAGGAATGCTCTTGGATGGATGATAATTTAGTTAAAATCATGTTCTAATTGACATGGTGCAGTTGTAATCATGTAGGAACTGGATGTAATGGCGACCCGTGATGAGAAGTGTTTCCTATGGGAAGTTTTCTAGGTGATCGCAACTTTGGTGTCTGTGTTTAAAACATCTTATTATTGTTTTTAGGGGGAAATTTCTAAGTCATGTTAAATATCCTCCCTCTCCATCTGTAATGATTGGGCACTTTTGGAGGAGAGGAATTCTGTTGCAGTGACCAACTAGATCGAGCGTTTCCCGGTCTCCTGATCTCGCTAGACTATATCATTGAATAATGTCGTTCCTAGGGGGATATTATGTTTCAAGTTAGAGTAAAAGTGTAATGATCCATACTTACCCCATACTATAATAAAAATGCATGATGTGTATTTAGAGATTAGTCTCTAAAGAGTTGTTATGCAATGGAAGCAAGGGTGTTGTAGATTTGCGCTGTGGTTTTCCAGTTTTGGATCTTGGGATATGGAGATAGCAGCTAGGTCTAGCTGACAACGAAGAATATTGATCATCTAAAGGTGAAACTCATATTCTAGATAAGAGAGATATTAAGCCTTCAGTTTCTAATGATTAGCCTGATTATTCTTGCGTAGATAAGGCATGCACTCCTTTTCCAGCTCATTTAGAATCTCATAGTCAGTAGTAGAGAGGGGAAAGAACATGATGGGGAGTTTTTTTCTAGCTAAATTTATCCATATATCAATGTCATCCTCCTCCTCATCAGACTTACACAAATCCATCAAGTCATACCATAGAATATGGTTATGATGGTTTACTGTTGATGGGGGTGGGGTGCTACTAGAAGTTGATGGGGAACCATAAATAGTTGACCCTGATGATTTGAGAACCTCTCTATACAAAGGGGTAAAAGTTTAGAACACCTCTCTATATGAAGGTGTTTGGGAAAGGGGATGACTTCCTTATCCATGGGAGATATCTCCATGGGGAGGTTGACCATGGGGAATGTCAGGAGTAGAGTCCCTACGATCCATCTCCACACTACCACGTGGAGGACTATCATGGTAATGAGTGAATTATTCATTTTCTGCATTAGAAGAGTCGACAGACCGTTGTTATGTTAATAATGTGTATCAAACAACCTCAAGGACACTTTAATTGAGAAAATTAGGGATATGGTCCACGTTCTGTGTCATGTTCAGAATATGTCACCCTGCCTTTTGGAGTTGTGTAGGGGTATGTGCCTGTTGTGTGAGAGTTGTTAAAAATTGTATATAATCATCTAATGAAATAGTAGTATGAACTTTCTGCTAAGAATATGTTAAAATATGTTGATGAGGTGTCTCATTATTGAAAGAAATGTGAGCCTGTCCCGAGGCGTGTGCCATTCTCACTTGGTGAGACTTATTCAGGATAGGAATATGAGCCCAATCCTAATTCATGGGAATATGCTGCTGGTATTTCTTAGAAAGAATATGATAGTACCCCAAGGCATGTGCCAATCTCACTTGATTGGACCCAATTGGATTAGGAATGTGAGCATGGTCCACATATGCATTTCCCATCAAAATATACCAACGGGCCTCCAGAGTTAGACAAAGAATATGATCCTCCTTCTTTATTGCCTTGGAATGGTGCTAGAATAGTCATTCATCAGTGGAAGTAGGAATATGTGCCTTGCTTATGTGATCCTCTAGAGTATGATAGGAAGAGTCACTGATAGGAATATGAGCATGTCTCGAGGCTTGTTCCATTCTCACTTGGTCAGCCTCAACCAGGAATAGGACATATGCCTGATACTAGGCCTTGGGAGTATGTCATTAGACCTCTTTGACTTGCATATTCCCATGTCCTGAGGCATGTGACACTCTCACCTAGTGAGCCCCAGTTGAAATTGGGATATGATCCTGATCTGATGCCTCTCCCTTCCCCAAAGTCTGATTATAATCCTCCCGAGTAGGAACAAGACTGTTCTCTTGATCCAGTATAGCCACTTGTTCGCAATGATCAGAGTGTTTCACTATCTTGGCTGTAGGAATAGAAGTATGAACCTATCCCTTCATCTGAAATAGTGCTAGAATATGTCAGAAGAGTTAATTAGCTGTTGCTATAATATTTTGTCATTTTTTCAATGTGTGGGAAAGAATATGAGCCTGCACATTTTTTGTCTCCATGATTAACTAGTAGATGTCTTCTATTGAAGTGTTGATATGCGAACACTTCTTTCCTTCTTATACCACTGGAGTATGCTGATGGGCAGTGTATACGGGGGAAGGAATATGAGCCTCCTTCATGCATGTTGCAGGAATATGCCCGTAGACTTGTTTTGAAAGTTAAGGAATATGAGCATGTTGGTTAGTTCCTGCCTGAGTACGCTATTATTCATCATCAGAAAGAGTGGGAATATGAATCCTTTTTAGGATATCTGATGATTTTATCCTCTTATGATTCTACTTTTCAGCCCGTTCATGGGAATCACAGGAGACTATGTGTTGGATGGTACCCTCAGTAGGCGATGAGGGGTACTGATGTAATTTTTCCAGTGACGACAGCAAACAGAAGACCTCTTGGGTTGCTCATGGACATGATGGGAGCTGTATCTAGCTTCATGGTCTACCTGCATCAAATATGGAAGGTGGAAGTTATCGTGCTATGTGGATAATATCCTAAAGTTGTTGGTCATAGTGATGAGAGCCACAGGTTTAACAGTAGCCTTCCTAGGGTAATGTGTACTTTTCGATCATCATATCTGGAGAACTTCATGAGTGGCCTCCATGGTTGGGATAGTACCATATCAGTGGTACTCCAGAACCATAATATTTTCTACTTTCCATTGGAGTTGTTGTGCTAGTGAAATTTCTTTGCGAGCTATGGAAGTTGCAGTTGTGTATGATTTATCAGAACGAATGCTAGATGACAACGAAATCGTTTTGAATCAGGATGCTGAAGCAGTATATGCAATTACACAAATTATAAAGAAAAAGGATGTCATTTAGTGAAATATCATAGGCATAATATACTCAATCTGATATTCATGGTTAACTCATTTTTCTTTTACTCCGGATTCGGCCATTCCACTCATTTAGACTTATAAAAATGAGGATGAAATTATGAGACCCTTGGTTTTAGAGGATTGTTTGTATGGTTATGATGGTATTTGTAATGACCTGACCCTAGTTACCTAGAGTCAGTGCATTATTATATAACATTGGCATGATCACAAAAGATAAAATCATGAAATACCGACCAGTTAAGTATCCTTGGAAGTACTAGACACATTCAGAAGTTTTAAATTACATTATAAAATGAAAAACAACAACAACATTGTATCCATTGAACACATTCATATCCATTAGCCTATCCATGCAGGTTAGTCATAATATACTTATTTGCATCCTGGAATAAATAAAACATATAAAGGGGTGAGATCGATGCTCAGTAAGGATAACAATATAGCAGAAACATTCATAAATAAGCATAAACATTTAAGGAAATGTATAAGACTAAAACACAAGATTTTTAAACTTAAACATCATCATAATATGGAAAAGATAAATCAAATAATTCCATTTACTTATTCACATGGATATTCTACTAGTCAAATAATCACATGTAATATCAATAGCCACTTTTATAATGACGGAATGCATAATTCCAGGCATCATAACCACATTTTCAAGGCCTCATGCCAACACTACAAATAATATTTTGTCAAGGCATTATGCCAAGACACTAGTTTGTCTCATGAGACCTACCGATGAATCGAGGAGCTATAATGAGCTCCACCCATCACTTAATAAGTCCAATGCATTCCTCATATGAAAAGGTTTAAACATAACATACATATTCGTATTAAAACTAGCATAGGAAATGTCAATACTTTATCCATAAACCTTGAATGGTAAAAAAATAACACATCCACTGTCAAACATATCACAAAATATTCAATACAATATGGAAGATTTGTATCATAATAAATCAACTTTAGAAAATTTTAAAATCCATCAAAGGATGTTGACATAGATGAAATGAAAACTATTTGAAAGAAATACCTTTTTCTATTTTGAAACCATTTAAAAGTCACATAATTATAAAAAAACATTTATTTTTAAAATATTCTTATAATATTGTATGGAAAGCTTCGATTATATTATAATAGTGTAAAATAGTTGTACCCTCCTTATAAGTTTAAAAAAGACATTCTTGCCTTAATTTTGTTGAAAATATCATAAAGTACCTTATTTGGAAAATGACAGAAAGATTCCTTTCAAAATATATATGTTAAAATAAGGGTATAAATGACTTTAACCCACATTCAAGTAAATATTAAATTTTTTTTGAATTACATTTTTGAGAAAACACAGATGTGGATGATAAACAGGTCCCAGTAGATACTTACTTATTAACAACCTCAGGTAAGTAAAGAGATTTTAGAATTAACCCTTACCTTGTACTTTTTCTTGGTCGAGGGTAAATTAACCTCCGGTGTAATAATTAAATCATTTTTATTATATTATACAAGAATAATATACGTAAATATGATATAATATATGATCTTATAATATTTCTTTGTTAATAATATTTTAGTAGTATCATCATTTCGGGTGTTAACTGATTCATTTTCCTTAATATTCTTGGTTACATAAGCCATGTTTGTTATGAATAGGATGTATTTTATTCATATATAGAATGATATTAAGTTCTTAAACATTATTTTCAATCATGAAATGAAAATTATTCTTGAATGATTACGATAGGGAATGAATCTCATCACGTTTGTGGAGACGGTAATTCGTACGTACGCACGAGGGCCAATATCATTATACTAATGGTGAAATAGAATATAATTGGATGTTATATCATATATAAAGAATAATTAACATGTTATAATTATTATTTACATAAGTTATAATCATTATTATACCCATCCAAATAATTAAGTGTTTGAATAACAAACTACACCACAACATGGAGACTGTAAGCCGTACGTACACATGTATGGTGACTTTGTCATTTATAGGATGGATAGAATTACGAATATGGTTGTAACATATTTATAATAACATAAAATTATATATAAGGTACTGGATTTATTTTTTTGGTATGGAAACAACAGATAAAGAGGAAGTGGAAGAAGAAAATAACTTGAAAGAGGGTGGTGAAATTATTACCTCTTCTATGGGTGTTTCATTTTGAGTTGATCAAAAGGGATATTTATGTTGGATTTATGACTGAAGTAAGGACTCTAGGTTGAAGTGAGGGAAGTTGGGAAGGTATTTGGTCAGGGTTTTTCTGTGCCAAATAGTTTTGGATGTGTGAAATTAAGAGAAGGAGAAGTACCCTTTTATAAGAGAGGTGAGGGTCACTTTAGGAAAAGCTTGAAATATTATTTTATAATAAAATAATTTTCAGTTTCCAATGGCTCCAAAATGATATATTTCTAGGATAAGGTGAGTATGGGTATAAAAACTCTCAACCAATAGGTTTTAGATAGGTTTATGTCACCATATTAACCTTATCATTTAGAATTGACTCTTAGTTAAATAGTTTGACATTTACCATTTCTCTTTGTATTTTTATATTATATGGTTAATAAACTTACTATAACAAGCCAATAGAACCCCAAGTGGTTCATTATTAATATATATAACCTAATATAGGTCCTTTTTTTAACCTTATAATTTTAAGAATATTATATCAATTAATAATATAGTATTTGTTTTAAAAACTCAATTATGTCAATTTTAACACTATTTAGTATTTAATTTTTTTGAAAGCCATAAAAACTTTATCACTTAGAATAAAATTTATTTAATCAACCATAACATGTCATATTAACCTATAAAATTAGTTTAATTCATCATAAGTCTCAATTTACATTTATTTGGATATTTATAATATCAATTATTTTAATATTTCATTAATAAGGTAATTACTGCTTCATCATTGTGTCATAAATAAAATAAATTATTTAATTTATAGAAATTATAAATAAAATAACATTATAGAGTAAATATTTTTAGATTTATAATGAATTTTTATAGTTGAATTTATATTATGTGTAACCCTATATTAAAAATGGTTTAGTTATTAAACTTTGAATTTAACACTTTTAACTCTTCTTTAAATAAAATAATAATAAATGTCCTAATCTAATCCAAGTGGACCAAAATGATCATATTTTATTCATAAGGTTGTTTTTGGTCGAATTACACATATCAAATATAATTAGGAAATGTTTTAGGGTAATTATAATATCATTTTTACCATTAATTAACCTATTTACTTTTAACTGTGGTAAATAAAAGTCAAAAGTTACTATTCACCAAAAAATATTTTCATCTTATTGAACCAAATTTTACTTACTGATATTAACTATTTTTCTCGGATTTTTGAAATTCAACTCACAGAAGTGGTAAAATTAAGTTTTATGCAAATTTTCAAATGCTTTTAGAAGGTGGGTAAAAGATGGTAAAAAGTTCAATAAAATTTTATATATCTAAACTTATTATAAAATGACTCCAATAAATTACATTGAACAAATATAGGTATTATGTTTCTATTTTGACCTAAAATAAATTAAAATAAAAAAAATAATTATTTAAATAAAAATTCAGTTTTAAACAATAACATAGTGTTTTTCACTATTCATCCAGAATAGAAAGTTTTTAGAAAAATAAAAAAAATTCACCCAAAGCTAATTTTGATATTCCAAATCCAAAAATGAAGTCCATTTTGAAAAAAAAAATTATAAAATTTCAAAAAGTGGGTATGACTATTCAAAACAGATAGTTTGATTGGTCGTGGTGTGTTAAAACTCCAAGTTGCGTACAGTGCAAGATACTACATTATTCAAAGGGAAACATGATGTGGAAACTTGGGGTGTTAAATTCTCCCCTCCTTAAAATAATTTCATCCTCAAAATTTCTAAAATATTACTGTATAAAAAGATTCGGGTGGTTCTTTATCATAAGTTCCTCAGGTTCCCATGTTGCCTCTTCCATCTTATGGTTTCTCCATAGAACTTTTACCAGACGAGTCGTCTGGTTTCTCAGTACTTGTTCTCTGGTATCAAGAATTCTGATAGGCTCTTCGCAATAAGATAGGTCAAGTTCCAGTTCTATCTCCTCATAGGTGAGTATATGCGTTGGTTCAAGCTTGTATTTTATCAACAGTGATACATGGAAAACATCATGAACTTTGGAGAGATTTGGAGGCATTGTCAAATGATAAGCTACAACTCCAATTCGTTCTAGAATTTCGAAAGGTCCAATGTACCTAGGACTCAATTTACCCTTCTTACCGAAATGTATAACACCCTTCCATGGAGATACCTTCAAGAAAACATTGTCTCCTACTTGAAATTCCAAATCCTTTCTTCAGTTATCGTCATAGCTCTTTTGCCTACTTTGGGTTGCTTTAATGTGGGTTTGGCTAATCTTCACTTTTTCCATTGTTTCCTCAATAAGTTATGGTTCTAAAAGTTTTCTTTCACCAACATCATCCGAACAAGTTGGTGTGTGACATCTCTTTCCATATAATGCTTCATATGGTGCCATCTGAATACTTTAATGGAAGTTATTGTTATAGGAAAATTCTACCAAAGGTAAATAATGATCCCACATACCTAGAAAGTCAAGTGAACAAGATCTCAAAATGACTTTAAGGTTTTAATAGTCTGTTATGATTGACCATTAGTTTTAGGGTGGTAGGTAGTGCTCAAACGAAGTTCAGTACCCAAGGCCTTCTGAAGACTTTTCCAGAATCTTGATGTAAAATGGGGATCGCGACCAGAATCAATCGATTGGGGAACACCATGGAGTCTTAGAACTTCATTAATATATAGTCTTGCCATACTTTCAAGTGAAAATCTTCACTTATAGCAAGAAAATTTGCTAACTTGGTAAGATGATCAACAATGACCCATATTGCATCATTCCTTCTTGAAGTCTTTGGTATCCCCATGACAAAGTCAATTGTAATATTATCCCATTTCCAATTAGGTATGGGAAGGGGTTTAATGAATCCTCCTGGCTGTTGCCTTCAAGATTTCACTTGATGAAAAACCATACATCTTGACACAAAATCATCAATCTCCCTCTTCTTGTTTTACCACCATAAATATTCCTTCAAATATATATACATCTTGGGGCTCCCAAGGTGTATAGAGAAATTGGAGATATGAGCATCATCCAATAATTTCCTTTTTAGATAAGGTATGTTAGGAACACAAAGTCTCTTCCCAAATTTCAAAATTCCATATTCATAATTGAAGTCACTCAATCAACCATGATTTACAGCTTTAATCTTATTTTGAAACTCCTCATCATCGGTCTGAGAACTCTTTATTCTTTCTAGTAAATATGGTTGGAAACCATTTGAAAAAGTATTTATGTTTCACCTTACATGGTTATTCCCATATACATCTTTACTATATCCATGAACATAGGATCCCTTTCAACTCTCATCTTGTTCAAAAATCCATGATCCTTTCTGCTCAAAGCATCTCCCACCTTATTTGCCTTCCCCGAGTGGTAGTGTATAGTTCAATCATAATCCTTGAGTCCTTCAAGCCATCTTCTTTGCCTCATGTTAAGTTATTTCTATGAGAAAATATACTTCAAACTCTTGTGATCAGTATAAATCTCACATTTTCTCCATAGAGATAGTGTCTCCATATTTTTAGAGCAAATATTACAGCTACTAACTATTGATCATGAGTGGGATAGTTTTTATCATGAATTTTTAGCTGTCATGATGCATAGGCAATAACTCTATCATTATTCATAAGGACACAACCAATTCCTTTCTTTGAAGCATCCTTATAAATAAAAAACCCATCATTCCCTGATGGTAGAGTCAAGATAAGCAAATTTACTAATCTTCTCTTCAGTTCTTCAAAACATTCTTCACAGTCATTTTTCTAAAAAAATTTAACCCCTTTACGTGTGATCTTGGTTAATGGGTTAGCCAACCGGGAAAAATTCTAGAAAAAACATCGATAATAACCTGCTAGACCAATAAAAATACATACCTCAGTTATACTCGTCGGTGCTGGCCATTCTTATATTGCCTTGGTATTTGAAGGATCAATAGAGATTCCATCCATATAGACAATATGGCCAAGAAAATAAATCTCTTGAAGCTAGAAATCACACTTTCTAAACTTACCATATAATTCATTTCTTCTAAGGGTTTTCAGAATAGTGCGCCCATGATTTTTATGATCTTCATAGCTTTTTGAGTATACAAAGATATCAACAATAAATACCACTAAAAATTCATCAAGATATTCCTTGAAAACTATATTCATTATATCCATGAATGAAGAGGGTGCATTAGTCAATCCAAAAGGCATTACTGTAAACTCGTAATGCCCGTACCTGGTTCGAAATGCTGTTTTCAGAATTTATTCCTTCTTCACACACAACTGATGATATCCAAATAGAAGTTCAATGTTTGAAAAATATTTAGATCCATGAATTTGGTCGAATAAATCATCAATGTGAGGTAGGGGATACTTGTTATTTATTATTATAGCATTGATCTCCCTGTAGTCAATGAAAAAACTCATAGATACATCTTTCTTCTTAACAAAAAGGATAGGGGCTCCCCATGGAGAAACACTAGGGATAATAAATACCTCATTACTCAATTCCCCTAGTTGTTTCTTTAGTTCCACTAATTCACGGTGGCCATTCTGTAAGGGGTATTCGATATGGGCCTTGAACCATAAATTAAATCAATGGAAAACTCAATTTCTCATTCTGGAGGATGTCAAGGTAAATATTCTAGAAACACATCAACATATTCTTGAACAATAGGTACATCATATATTTTGACATTCCTTTCCTCACCTATAGTAATTTCATTATCTTCCTCCCCGATAATTGAATTTAGTAGAGCTACTGGGGGTGGATCTAGATAAGAATCAGATGGTGATGTTTCTGCTCTAAAAATAAGGTACTCCTTATCATCATAAAAAATTGTAACCTCATTATTTTTACAATAAATTTTCACATCATGGTCCGAAAGCCAATCCATACTGAGGATTATATCAAATTTGATCATGGGTATAACAATGATATCAGCAGATAAAGAACATTTATATGCCCTAATGGGAACTGAATCACAAAACATTGTTGCAATGATACTTCCCTTAGGAGTTTTGACTGAAAACTACCTTTTTAAATTGAATCGGAAATATCTATTTTTCTAAGAAAACTGGGAAGATACGAAACAATCAGATGATCTAGAATCAAATAAAGCATTGGATAAACTTGAGGAAACCATTAAATTACCCGCCACTACGTCTTTTGGAGCTTCAAACTTAGCAGCAGTGATCACATATTCTTGGACTTTCTCCCTTGGCATTTTCTGAGGTATGTTCCCTTGGTGCTTAGGAAATTCATTTTCATAATGCCCCTTTTCTCTAAAATTGTAGCATTCAACATTAACATCCTCTTTCATTACTTTACAATCACAAGCTTGGTGGCCTTTTTCACCACACTTGTAATAGACTCCCATTCCCTTCAGGAAAGTACTGGGGTGTTTCTTCCCAAATTTACTATAGGATAAATTTTAAACTTTTCCCTTCTTCCCATTATTTCCATTTCTAGAGTGTTCATCAGATCTCTTCTTCTCTTACTTTTCTTTAAATTCATAAGACTTAGAGAATTCCTTTTTTGTCTTGATAGCACATGAGAGAATATATTCATATAATGAGTAGGATTGTAAGACTAATTATCGAAGGATAAATGGTTTTAACCCATCAAAAAATCAATCAATATCACTCCTTGGTTTATGTATATAATCTGATGCATGCCTTGATAACCTTGTAAAGTTAAACTCATACTTTGCAACATTCTCATCCTCCTTTTGCCTCATACTCATAAATTGTCTTTCAGTATCCGCTTGATGGTCATGATAAAAGTATTTTTCTAGGAAAATATACTCAAACTCCCTCTGTTCCATGTTTGATAGTTATTCATCTTCCTTTGTGTTTTAGATTAATGACCACCATTGATCTGCATCTCCTGTGAGGCGATAAACTGCCATGACAACTTTTTCCCTTTCGCTACTCCCCGTAACCTAAAATATTTTCTCTAAGTAACCTTTCTATTGCTCAGCTACTAATGGATTTTTACTCCCATTTAATGTTGGTGGTTTTTTCCCCATGAAGCAATCTGAAATTGATCCTCTGCATTGTGGATCAGGGTGCTCCATACAGGTAAGGTTATTATTCATAACCTGAGTGAGTTTTCCCAGTATGGTGATAAGTTGATCAGAACCAGTTGCATCACCAACTCCACTATAATTATCTTGAGTAGGAGGGTAATCCCTTCATGGATTAAATGTGTTGATCCGGTTTATATTCCTTACACTAGGCACCATTTCTAGAAAATGGAATACACTAGATTTGTTTATGAATCGCAATACATAATTCCAAACTTGTTAAACACTTAACATAAATTGAACAATTTATGGATATAATCCATAATCATAAAAATGTTTTCTTTAAGGAGGTATATACTCATAAATCCTTCATAATTATTTTTAAAGAAAATGTGAATTATCCTAAGCATATCCCCCGGGAGTGTCCTAACCAAGAGTATAGCAAAGTCCGTTGTCGTGTACCAAGATACCCCAGGTCAGGCCCGAAACTCGTTGTCAGAGTTCTCACTTCTAGGTACATTTGTGCCAGAGCCACCTCTACCTGCTCGTATCAAAAAGTGGATGTATTTCTTGTAAAATTCACAAAATCTCTACATTTCCAAAATTCTAGGAAGTTCTTCTATACTAATCCTCAAATTTTATCTTAGAGTAATGTGCTCTAATGAGAGTTTATCTAAATCTAGCTTCCATGTTTTGTAAAAAACTTCCTATAATACCAACTGTAACTCCCTGACCCTAGTTACCTAGAGTCGGTGCATTATTACATAACATTGTCATGATCATAAGGGATTAAATCCCAAAAGACCGATATGTTTAGTAGCCTTGGAAGTACTAGATACATTCATAAGTTTTACATTACATTATAAAATAAAAAAAAACAACAACATTTTCTCCATTGAACACATTAATATACCTTATAATATCCCTACAGGTCAGTCATAATATTCTTCTTTGCATCGTTGGAAAAATAAAACATAGAAAGGGGTGAGCTCAGATGCTCAGTAAGGATAACAATATAGCATAAAATTTTGTAAATAAGCATAAAAATTTAAGGAAATGTATTAGACTAAAACACAAGACTTTTAAAATTAAACTTCATCATAATATGGAAAAGATAACTCAAATAATTCCATTTACTTATTCACATGGATATTCTACTAGTCAAATAATCACATGTAATATCAATAGCGAATTTTATAATGATGGAATGCATAATGTCAGACTTCATAACCACATAGTCAAGGCATCATGCCAAGACTACATATAAGAATTTGTCAAGGCCTTGTTCCAAGACACTAGTTTGTCTCATGAGACCTACCGATGCATAGATAAGCTATAGCGGGCTCCACCCATCACTTACTAAGTCCAATGAATTCCTCATATGAAAATTTTTAAACATAACATAAACATTCGTATTAAAGATAGCACACGAAATGTCAATACATTATCCATAAACCATGAATGGTAAAAAAATAACACATCCATAGTTAAACATATCAAAAAACCTTCAATACAATATGGATGATTTGTATCATAATAAACGAACTTCAAACAAGTTTAAAATCCATCAAAGGATATTGACATAGATGAAATGAAAACTATTTGAAAGAAATACCTATTTCTTTTTTGAAACCATTTAAAAGTCACATAATTATAAAATAAAACATTTCTTATAAAAATATTCTTATAAAATTTTACAGGAAGCTTTGATGAAGATATAATGGCGGAAAATAGCCGCACTCACCGTATAAGTTAAAAAAAGACATTCTTGCCTTAATTTTGTTGAAAAGGTCATAAAGTACCTTGTTTGGAAAATGACAGAAGGATTCCTTTCCAAAAATATATGGGTAAATAAGGTTATAAATGACTTTAATCCATAGTATAGTAAATAGTAAAAAATTTTGAATTAAATTTTTAAGAAAACACAGATGTTGATGACAAAGAGGTCCCAATAGATACTTAGTTATTAACAACCTCAGATAAGTAAAGAGATTGTAGAATTAATCCTTACCTTGTACTTTTCCTTGGTCGAGGGTACCTTAAACTTTTTTATAATAGTTAAATCATTGTTATTAAATATAAAATATTAATATACATAAATATGATATTATATATGATCTTTCAATATTTTTTTGTTAATAATATTTTAGTATTATCATCGTTTATGGTGTTAATTGATTCGTTTTCTTTTATATGATTGGTTACATAAGCTATGTTTGTTATGTATAGAATGTATTTTATTCGTTTGAAAAATGATATTAAGTTATTAAATATTATTTTTAATCATATAATTAAAATTATTCTTGAATGATTACAATGGGGGATGAATCTCATCGCGTTCGTGGAGACGTTAATCCGTACATACGCACAAGTGACACTATCATTATATTGATGGTGAAATAATTTTCAATTGGATGATATATCATATATACCAGCTCATTAACATGTTATATTTTTTATTTAAATCAGTTATACTCATTATTATACCCATCCAAATAATGAAGTGTTTGAATAACAAACTACAACACGACGTGGAGACGATAAGTCGTACACACGCATGTATAGTGACTTTGTCATTTATAGGATGGTTAAAATAATGAATATGGTTTTACCATATTTATAATAACATAATAGTATGTAGAAGGTACTTGATTTATTATTTTGGTATGGAAAAAATAAAGAAAGAGGAAGTGGAAGAAGAAAATAACTAGAAAGAGGGTGGTGAAATTATTACCTCTTCTTTAGGTATTTCCTTTTGAGTTGATCAAAAGGACTCCTTAGGTCGGCTTTCTGAACAAATTGAGGCCTTTAGGTTGAAGTGGGGGAAGTTATAAAGGTATTATGGAAGGGTTTTGTGGTTCCAAATAGCTTTTGAGGTGTGAGATTAAGAGAAGGGGAAGTACCCTTTTATAAGAGAGGTGAGGGTCACTTTTGGAAAAGCTTGAAATATTATTTTATAATAAAATAAATTTTAGTTTCCAATGGATCCAAAATGATTTATTTCTAGGATAAGGTGGGTATGGGTCTAAAACCTCTCAACCAATAGGTTTTAGATAGGTTTATGTCTCCATTTTAACCTTATCTTTTATATTTAACTCTTAGTTAAATAGTTTGACATTTACCATGTCTCTTTGTATTTTTATATTATATGGTTATTAAACTTACTATAACAAGCCAATCGAACCCCAAGTAGTTCATTATTAATATATATAACCTAATATATGTCCTTTTTCCTATACTTATCATTTTAATAATATTATATCAATTAATAATATAGTATTTGTTTTAAAAACTCAATTATGTCAATTTTGACACTATTTAGTAATTGATTTTTTGATATCCCTAAAAACTATATCACTTAGAATAAAATTTATTTAATCAACCCTAAAATGTCATATTAACTTATAAAATTATTGGAATTCATCAAAATTTTCAATTTGAATTTCTTTGGATATTTATAATATCAATTATTTGCATATTTCATTAATTAGGTAATTACTGCATCATCATTGTGTCTTAAATAAATTACATTATTTAATGTCTAAAAATTATAAATAAAATACCATTATGTAGGAAATATTTTTAAATTTATAATGAATATTTATAGTCTATTTTATATTGTATGTACCCTGTATTAAAAATGGTTTAGTAATTAAACATTGAATTTAACACTTTTAACTCTAATTTAAATAAAATAATAATAAATGTCCTAATCTAATAAAAGTGGACCAAAAGCATCATATTTTATTCCTAAGGTTGGTTTTGGTCGAATTACACTTATCCAATAGAATAAGAAATGTGTTAGGGTAATTATAATATCATTTTTACCTTTAATTACCCTATTTTCTTTTAACCGTGGTAAATAAAAGTCAAAAGTTACTATTGACCAAAAATTATTTTTATCTTATTAAAACACATTTTACATTATGATATTAACCGTGTCTCTTGAATTTTTGAAATTTAACTAACAGAGGCTGTAAAATTATGTTTTATGCAAATTTTCAAATGCTCCTAGAAGGTGGGTAAAAGACAGTAAAAAGTTCAATAAAATTTTATATATCTAAACTTATTATAAAATTACTCCAATGAATTACATTGAAAAAATATAGGTATTATGTATCTATTTTGACCTAAAATAAATTAAAATAAAATAACCAATTATTTAAATAAAAATTTGATTTTAAATAATAACGCAGTGTTTTTCACTATTCATAAAAAATTGAAAGTTTTCAGAAAAATAACAAAAAATCACCCTAAGATAATTTTGATATTCCGAATCCAAAAATGAAGTCCATTTTGAAAAATAAAATTTATAAAATATCCAAAAGTGGGTATTACTATTCATAACAGCTAGTTTGATTATTCGTGGTGTGTTAAAACTCCAAATTGCGTACAACGCAAGCTACTGCATTTTTCAAAGGGAAAAATACCGCGGAAGCTAGGGGTGTTACAGTATTATTGATTTTTTTGTATAGGGTTTTCAAAATAATGTGACCTGATACATTTTAACCCAGTCGTTCTATCATTATAGAGATTCCCATCAATTTTATCATTTTTTTCATATATGGGAAAACAAAATGGATCCATGGGTAATGATCGATCATTTTTTCATTGGAGAGATTCATGTTGGGTTCAACATTTTTGTTTTGTTGGGATTTTGTGGTGTGAAATGGTTTTTCTCATATGGATACCATTTTCACTTGTCCCAAAAACTCCCTATTGTTCTCCCATCTTTAGTTGGTTATAGTTTTACTTTCCAAAGGTCGGTGGTCGTCTTGGGTGTTAGGCCCATTGACTCTTGGGGACTCACATTGGTTAAGAGGATGCGATTTTGGGCTCACCAAACCCTTTTGGGGGGAATTATTTCCTACTACGGGACTCTATTATATATTAAAGATATGTCCATGGAACTCTTAATCCTGATACGGTACCGATTACCCTAAAAAATATTTCATCGGTTAATTCTTTCAATAGATGAGAAAATAGAGTCTCATTAAAGGACCAATATGTATGTACACTACTACAACTTGGACTTTTATCAGTGCTAAAAACTGACATTAACAGGGCTACAAAAGCGCTGTTAATGCCGACGTAGATAAAGGGGGGGGGGGGGGGGTCCCCTTTATCAGCGCTCCGAAAAGCGCTGATAAAGGGAAACCCCCTTTATCTACACCCGCATTAACAGGGATTTTCTAGCACTGATAAAGGGGTGCCTTTATCAGCACTATATTGATCGCTGATAATAGGGCCCTTTATCAATGCTCTTTTAGTGCTGTTAAAGGAGTCCTTTCTCAGCGCTCAAAAAAGCGCCGATAAAAGCACCTTCCCCTGCACCCGCACAACCAGCACCTGCACACCTGCACACCTGTACAAAATAACACCTGCACATAAACCAAGAACTGAAAGACGACAAAGCGCAAACAATATTTTAACAAACAATGTGATATAAATTTACTTAACATCATGAATACAAAAACACACACTGCTATATACATTTCAAACAAAGATTTACCTGGTTCCAATTACAATTATCCAACAACCATTATAAACATTAATGTTTCATCCTTTGATATTCGTGATCCTCTCACAAAAATTTTCATCCATGGTATTTGTTGCCGAATAAAGCAATGAAACTCAAAGAAAAAATTCACCTATATAAGAAAACAAATATTATGTTAGTAATACAATAATGAAATAAATTAAAACATCAATATGAAAGAATACATTAATATGGAAATATGAAACTAAAATATGGAAATGATAAACTCAAATGTTTTAATTCTGATAAAAATGAAAGGGAATATTGTAAAATCAATATGTTTTTGGATGATTTATCTCATTTAATAAATATTGATTCTTTATCTAATGAAAAGCTTTACCAGTCACACCGTGCATCGGATTGAGGTGCAGTTGATTTGTATACGCCACAAATGACTCATGTATCATTGTCCTAAAGTATAAAAACAATCCAAACACGTTGGATCAGTTTTCCTTATGTCACTTGTGTTGTTTTCTAAAGTTAATGTCAATTTGAAACTGATATCAGACACTTTGGGCCATACCGGTCACACCGTGTGTCAGATTGAGGTGAGGTTGATTTGTACATGTCACACCGTGCGTCAGATTGAGGTGAGGTTGATTCGTAGACATCAAAAATTTCTCATGGATCATTGTCCTAAAGTATCAAAATAATCTGAAAGCGTTTTCTCAGTATTTCGTATGTCACTTATGTTGTTTTCTAAAGTTAATGTTAATTTGAAACTGATATCAGACACTTTTAACCATACCGGTCACACCGTATGTTGGATTGTGGTGTAGTGGATTCATACACGTCACAAATGACTCATGGATCATTGTCCTAATGTATCAAAACAATCCTAATGCATTTTCTTTGTTTGTCTTATGTCACTTGTGTTGTTTTCTAAAGTTAATGTCAATTTCAAACTGATATTAGAAAGTTTTATCCATACCGGTCACACCATGTGTTGGATTAAGGTGAGGTCAATTATTACACCTCAAAAATGACTCATGGATCATTTTCCTAAAGTATCAAAACAATCCGAACGCATTTGAATGGTTTTCCATATGTCACTTGTGTTGTTTTCTAAAGTTAATGTCAATTTCAAACTGATATCAGATACTTTTATCCATACCAGTCACACCGTGCGTCGGATTGAGGTGAGGTCGATTCATACACCTCAAAAATGACTCATGGATCTTTTTCATTAGGTATCAAAACAATCTGAACGTGTTTGATCAGTTTTCCGTATGTCACTTGTGTTGTTTTCTAAAGTTAATGTCAATTTCTAACTAATATCAGACAATTTTAGCCATACCGGTCACACCGTGCATCAGATTGAGGTGCGGTTGATTCTTACACATCAAAAATGACTCATGGATCGTTTTAATAAAGTATCAAAACGATCGGAACACGTTTTCTTGGATTTCCATATGGTAACTTGTGTTGTTTTCTAAAGTTAATGTCAATTTCAAACTGATATCAAACACTTTTATCCATACCGGTCACACCGTGCATCGGATTGAGGTACGGTTGATTCATACAGTTAAACAATGACTCATGGATCATTTTACTAAAGTATCAAAACAATAAGAATGCATTTTATTGGTTTTCCGTATGTCACTTGTGTTGTTTTCTAAAGTTAATGTAAATTTCAAACTCATATCAGACACTTTTAGCCATACCGGTCACACTGTGCATCAGATTGAGGTGAATTGGATTCATACACCTCACAAATGACTCATGGATCATTTTCCTAAAGTATCAAAAACAATATGAATGTGTTTTCTCAGTTTTCTGTATGTCACTTGTGTTGTTTTCTAAAGTTAATGTCAATTTCTAACTAATATGAGACACTTTTATCCATACCGGTCACACCGTGCATCGGATTGAGGTGAGGTTGATTCTTACACATCAAAAATAACTCATAAATCATTTTACTAAAGTATCAAAACAATTTGAACGCGTTTTATCAGTTTTTCGTATGTCACTTGTGTTGTTTTCTAAAGTTAATGTCAATTTCAAACTGATATCAGACACTTTTAGTCATATCGGTCACAATGTGTGTCAGATTGAGGTGAGTTTGATTCATACATGTCAAAAATGACCCATGGATCATTTTACGAAAGTATCAAAACAATCTGAACACATTTTCTCAGTTTTCCGTATGTCACGTGTGTTGTTTTCTAAAGTTAATGTCAATTTCAAACTGATATCAGACACTTTTAGCCAAACCGGTCACACCGTGTGTCAGATTGAGGTGCGGTCAATTCTTACACCTCAAAAATGACTCATGGATCATTTTTCTAAAGTATCAAAACAATCAGAATGAATTTTCTTGGTTTTCCATATGTCACTTGTGTTGTTTTCTAATGTTAATGTCAACTTCAAACTAATATCAGATACTTTTAGCCATACTGGTCACACCATGCATCAAATTGAGGTGTGAACAATTCTCAAAGCTCACAAATAACTCATGAATTATTTTCATAAAGTATCAAAAGAATCCGAACACGTTTGCTCGGTTTGCTGTATGTCACTTGTGTTGTTTTCTAAAGTTAGTGTCAATTTCTAACTGATATCAGACACTTTTAGCCATACCAGTCACACCATACATCGGATTGAGCTGTGGTTGATTCTCACACATCAAAAATGACTCATGGATCATTCTCTTAAAGTATCAAAACAATATGAACGCGTTTTCTCGGTTTTACATATGTCACTTGTGTTGTTTACTAATGTTAATGTCAAATTCAAACTGATATCAGACACTTTTAGCCATACCGGTGACACCGTGCGTCAGATTGAGGTGCGGTTGATTCTTACACGTCAAAAATGACTCATGGATCTTTTTCCTAAAGTATCAAAACAATTTGAATGCATTTTCTCAGTTTTCCGTATGTCACTTGTGTTGTTTTCTATAGTTAATGTCAATTTCAAACTGATATCAGACACTTTTAGCCATACCAGTCACACCATGCATTGGATTGAGGTACGGTTGATTCATACACCTCAAAAATGACTCATGGATCGTTTTCCTAAAGTATAAAAACAATCCAAACGTGTTTTATCAGTTTGACATATGTAAATTGTGTTGTTTTCTAAAGTTAATTTCAATTTCTAACTGATATCAGACACCTTTATCCGTACCAGTCACACTGTGCATTGGATTGAGGTGCGGTTGATTTTTACACATCATAAATGAATCATGGATAATTTTAATAAAGTATCAAAACAATCCGAATGCATTTTCATGGTTTTCCGTTTGTCAATTATGTTGTTTTCTAAAGTTAATGTCAATTTCAAACTGATATCAGACACTTTTAGCTATATCGGTCACACTGTGCGTCAGATTGAGGTGAGATTGATTCGAACACATCAAAAATGAATCATGGATCATTTTCAAAAAGTATAAAAACAATCCAAATGCATTTTCTCAGTTTTTCTTATGTCACTTGTGTTGTTTTCTAAAGTTAATGTCAATTTCAAACTGATGTTAGATACTTTTAGCCATAACGGTCACACCGCACATCCGATTGATGTGTGGTCGATTCATACACCTCAAAAATGACTCATGGATCGTTGTACTAAAGTAGAAAAAAAATCTGAATGCATTTTCTCAGTTTTTCCTATCTCACTTATGTTGTTTTATAAAGTTAATGTCAATTTCTAACTGATATCAGACACTTTTAGTCATACCAGTCACACCTTGCTTTGGATTAAGGTACGGTCAATTGTTAAACCTCACAAATGACTCATGGATTGTTTTCCTAAAGAATCAAAACAATCCGAACGCATTTTCTCTGTTTCCCATATGTCACTTTTGTTGTTTTCTAAAGTTAATGTTAATTTCTAACAGATATCAGACACTTTTAGCCATACCGGTCACACCATGTGTTGGATTGAGATGAGGTTGATTTTTTCACATAAATAATGACTCATTAATCGTTGTCATAAAGTATCAAAATAATCTGAACACATTTTCTTAGTTTTCCATATGTCACTTGTGTTGTTTTCTAAAGTTAATGTCAATTTCAAACTGATATCAGACACTTTAAGCCATACCGGTAACATTGTGCATCAGATTGAGTTTTGGTTGATTCTTAGAAATCAAAAACGACTCATGGATCATTTTCCTAAAGTATCAAAACAATCCGAACACATTTGCTCGGTTTTCCGTATGTCACTTGTGTTGTTTTCTAAAGTTAATGTTAATTTCAAACTGATATCAGATACTTTTATCCATACCGGTCAGACCGTGCATCGGATTGTGGTGAGGTAGACT